>OZ014508.1:13855067-14455067 GCA_963966075.1 Aphodius sticticus | reverse complement strand
CAACAATCTCTTCGCAGACTAGGTGAAGCATGGCACGCAGGTGTGAGGAAGTGATTCGTGCTCGTGGAGGGCATACACTGGTATTAAACCTCACCAATCCACAGAAAACCCGACTGGAAATGACTGTCATCGATACTATGACAGTCATTTCCATTTTGTTTTGTGTTATTAATTTACATTTTTAAGTGTAACTTAGAAGTAACTAAGAGTTGTAACATAGTTTTTGTAATTTTGCAGAACAATTATTTAAAAAGTTACAGGTTTCGAAAAAAGTGTTTCCCTATTTTTTTGAGCAGTGTATAAGAAAAAACATCATATAAGTAGTTTGTAGATTTGCCAGGAATGTCTCCATGGTTCACTGAAGTTGATGATACAATAAAACAATGTTGGTCTTGCATTTGCATCACCGAAGCATCAACATTGTTTTATGATAATTAAATTTGTATTTAGCCAACAATGAACCTGTCGGTTAGCTCATGGTTCAACATAAAACCAAGGATAATCGATTTACCTTCACATCAGCTAAACTTCCGACCCTATCCTACCCAACCGGGTCAATTTCACTTTTGCAAAAGCTCCACTGCCTTTGACCGGAATATTAAATTTGTTGGAACGCGGCAACGACAGTGTCAAGCTTTCGACGAACCAACCAAAGCGACACAAATACGCGAGAGCGTTTCCTGATCATTATTCCCTGTGTAGCGCTCGGTACCAGGACCCACCGTAAATGGGTTATTACCGGGGTTGGCCCCACACCCAAAAAGTGAAATTATAAAGGTTCATCTCCGTCGCTTCACTTGCAGGTCAGGACAGTAATTACTGGATTGAAAGAAGCCCATCTCTTTGTGAGGACCTGCGCTTGACACGAGCCGTCCGCGCGCTCGCCGCCCCCTCTTCAAACGCGCGCGTCGCGCCGCGGCGGCACAATCGCTTTATATGTTTCGGAAGGAAACGGGGGCGCAGAGCGGACACCCCGCCCCTACGCTTTGCCACCCCATGTACTTACGCACAACCCCAAACCCTATAGCAATACCACCACCATGATACATTTTAACTGTATCCGCACACATTTGCGTGTGTTGCCAAACAATCTATGATTGTATAGTACCTAGTGTATTGTTTCGATTATTTTAGGATTACTTCAAATGAGATCTAACGTGGCCAAAAGATTAACAAACAACATGTTTAATTTCAGTTTTACCACTCACATATTATATTCTAGAAACGTAAAATATGTTATGTATAGTGGGGGCCAACTTAAGTAGACTTGTCGGAATATAGATATTTAAATGCACCATGCTTTCATTACCAACTTGAGATAAATTGAAAACAAAGTAACAAAATGCAAGTAAAGCAACCAGTAATGCGTCCAAAGCATGCGTCTTACATTGATATTTTATATTATCAGTTTATTTCCAGATAATTTCTGCAAAAGACTTTAAAAAATGCATATTTATACAATTTTTCTTTTGTTAGGTTGAATTTTCCGGTTTGACGCAAGGTTAGACCTTATACGAGGTGTGATCAGAAATGTTTTATATTCCGGGGAAACTACTAAAATTAAACTACTAAAAACTACTAAAATTAATAGTATTATCGAGATCAGTCGTGTCTGCATTAATATAAAACTAGTTAGCCAGGATTTGACAAATATTTTCATTCTAAGACAGTAAGTACTGTCAAGCCAAGGATATTAGAATCTTACAAGAATTGCTCAATCCCTATCTTCCAATGTTACTAGCGGTGTGACGTCATGCGCGTTCATTGTCAAATTGTAGGGACACACGAAACAATGATCGGACGATTTCGCCGAGTCGGCGTACCTGGTTGCCTACCCAGATTTGTTTAAACTGTCACACTTGACACGTAAAAACGCGGGGTTTTCAAACGCACCAACAGTAGCGCAATAATCAATGTTGTGGTTATGTTTGTTTGAAACGTCAAAAGGAGACACACTTCGCACGTAAAAATGCGGGAATTGCAAACAGACCAATCATAGTGCAACAATACACGTTGTGATTGTCATTGTCTGAAACGTCAAGAGCAGACCTTAAAAAAACACATTTGACATTTGAAGCTTAAAATGTTTGTATTGCGGTAACCTAGGGATGATGACGTGAAATGCGTTCATTGTCAAAAACCCGCAAACGGCCATTGAGCAATCCTTACAGATTTAGTATTCTTGGTGTCAAACAGTGGTCTTTTGACAATCCTGGCTAACTAGTTTTATTTTAATGCAGACACGACCGATCTCGATCAAATAGAACCTCATTTAGCTAAACTATTAATTTTATATATGCCAGTATGTGCCTGGCCATCAGATTTTTACATTTTGGAGTCGTCATGTTTGATCCGCCATACTGAGTTTGTAAAATCCGTAAAATCTAACGTCAGATTTGATATTAGCGATCGTCAAATATGAGAGATAAATGATGCTTATTTCCTATATTTGAATTCTTAAAATAACAACACAATTGACTGAGGAGTCTTCAAATATAACAGGAAATACATTTCGTGCGAATCGAACGTTGTTTTTATATTTTGGGGCATCAAATTGCATATTTCGTCATTTTGAAAATTTGACATCAGAGACAAAAAACTTTGAAAGTACGTCTAAACCGCTTTTTCACCAGTGTAAGATCAAGAGTTTTGTGACTGTAACCGATGAATGATTGTAACCGTTTGACGATACTTTATGAATACGGACACAACTATTTTCAAACTTCAGAATTTAATTTTACCAAAAACAGTCGACATTAACTTCCTATCAAATTATCATAAAAATGTTAGATATCTGATAGATATCTTGCCACACCCTGTACATACGTCAACACCTGCTCGCGTGTTTCACGCGCAACACTCCAGAGGGTCTAGAATTAGAAATTATGATCGGGTGCCCAAATGAGAAATTCCATCACTTGAAACGGTACCATCCAATTTCAAAGTGTAAATTAAACACTGTTTTAATGCAATCTCTCGCCTTGGCTCGTACGTAATTAACGCAGTACGCCGGCTAAAATACGGGCCGTATCGGTAACAGGTGCATAAATTATATTGTGAACGGAGCCGGTCGCTCTGAATAACAATTGACTAATTTGTAGATGGGCTTCTTTTATGTTTGTGTTATATTTACATTTTTGGTATTCAAATCCGGCCGGGCCGTTCACGATACGGAAACGATTTGTCTTAAGGAGTTCCTGGTTTCAATTGTTTCGCGGCTTTATGACGTGTACAAAGCGTATGGTAATTACATCATTAACGTTCATTAATTTTATACGGCTTGTTAGTAATAATTAATTCCTCAAGTATTAGTAATTATGTTAGGAAACGTTCCAGAAAAAAAGTTCCAGAGATATATATGTTTTGAAAAAGAGTTTCGTCTGCAACAAACACGTTTGTTTGTTTTGCGATTGGACAATTTTTGGTAAATGGCATTGAATTTTCAGTAAACTGGAAACTGTTCGATAAGATAAAAATAAAATAAAAAATCATAACTCGATTGACACCTGATTGGCTGTTATACCTGAATGTTCTAGTTTTTTTTTTAATTTAAATATACGTTAGAGTAGGGTGACCAGACTGCAAATATTGTCCTACATTCAAAAGCGTCCAGCAAAACATTCAGCCTTTACATAATTAAAGTGAAATGCTTCAGTTTCTTGGGCCAATCAATAATCTGATGAAAAAATATACCTTATCATTTATCATTTTCTAGATTTTTCAACAGAAAACTGAAATTTTGAATTTACTCGCTTCTATTAAGATACTTGAATAAACAAATTGTTTAAATAAACGTTTATTTAATAAATGTGAAAAGATTTTGTGTTCTAAGAAATATATTCTTTTGAACTTATTGTTTTGGATCAAAACATATTTGTTTGGCACAAAAAATGTTTAATTCATTGAATGCTCTAGCTTATTTGTTTGTAGGAATTAATTTATTTGGAACATTTATGTATTAGAATTAAATATATTTCTATACAAACAAAAATTACTTTACTTTAAAGTAATATAATTGTTTTCATTTAAAAAAAGTTTCCGTTCCTTTCCTTCACCAAAGAAATCTGCTTTTGATTCAAACAATTTTTATACAAGAAGAGATTTGTTTCCTTCAATGTAATATTTTTGCTTAAAATAGATGCGTTTACTTCCGTCAAAGAAATCCAGCTGTATTGTAAGAATGCGCTCTAAGGTCTCTCCTTACAGATTGCCCTAATCCTCAGTATAGAGTTATAGACTTGTGCAAGCCTGCCGCTCAGTTGACGTCGTGCGTCACGCAAAATTTCTATAAAGGCTGTGTGTAAAAAAAGATAAATAATCATTTCTTTCACACAAAACACTAATATATATTTGAACTAAATAAATCTCGTTCCTTATAATATACAAATGCTAAATTTTAACTGAAAACAAACATTTTTGGACACCAATAATCGTTATTTCTACCAAACAAATATTCCAAACAAATACTTCTTTACCCGCAAAGAAATATTTCCCTGCATCTTTAAGATTCCTTTAGATTTCTTTAAGACAACGCATAAAAAGAAATTATCTGTTCGCCAACGTCTAAACTGAAAAAATCTGATGTGGCCAGGCACATGACTTTATCATACTATATATAAAATTAATAGTTTAGCTGCATGAGATTCTATTTGATCGAGATCGGCTATGTCTGCATTAAAATAAAACTAGTAGAACTTGACAGATATCTCGATTAAAGCTGCGTTCGGATATTGTACTCCGTTGACACCGGGTACACCGTCCAAATGACACGTGTTATTGGGTGTAAAAAGTGTAACGGTGTTCAATATCCGAACGCAGCCTATATTGACAGTAGTATTTTCAAAACATTAGCGTTTGACACTAGCTACTGTCAAAAAATCTGACATATCCTGGCTACTAGTTTTAATGCAGTACGACCATGAGTACGACCGATCTCGATGAAATAGAATTTGCTCATGCAGCTAAACTATAAATTCTACCAAAAAATGTCATATACATAAATTATAGAAAATTTCCTCTCCTTTAATTTATTATTTAACTATTTTGACGACATTACACAAATAGCGGCTCATTTACAAAATCTTCGAAAAATGCTAAGAGTAAACCTCCAGTTCCTCTGGACCCTTTCAACAGAAAGCTTTTCGGCTCTAAGTTTGGTTACGAAACTTCTAAATATGAAGTTTTGTCCCGATACCTTTAGTAGTTTCTCCGGAATCGTCGCCACAAAAACACACACACACACACAGACATTTTTTTGTACCTTGGTCAAAAATGTTCAGGGGACCCAAAAAGACATATTTCCGCTAAAATCTCAAAAAATTCTTTTGGCGTGAGTACAATACTTTACATACTGCGTATGATAAAGTAAAAATTTTTTTGGCACGATTACAATACTTTACATACTGCGTATGATAAAGTAAAAAGTAACAACGAAAAACCATACCTCACATGATATTAGACTTTCCAGAAAACGTCCATTCACTTGCTATTTATAAAATCTTTGTTCCACGGAGTTCAATATTTTAAGATTTTCAATAGCGTTTTTCTCGAAAAATTTACTTCAAAACATCATTGAATTTTTCATTGAATATTTTCTCTGAAATTCAGATTTTAATCTGAATTTCAGAGAAAATATAATATATACTGGTAGAAAACTGTTTTAAATTAAATAAATCATTGTTTAAATAGACAAAAATATTTATTTGGTGCAAAGAATGTTTATTTGAGTAAAAAGATATTAGTTTACTCCAAACAAATGTTCTTTGACTCAAATAAACATTATTTCTAGCAAATAAATATATACATTTGTCTCTATTTAAACCACAATTTATTTGAGAACAGATTTTTTTTAACCTACCACTCAATTCATAAGAATAAATTGGATATCGTATCAACAACACTGTTATAAACTAAACAACAATACAAAAACTAGGAACAGAATTACACTTTCATTCAAACAATTTTGTTTTAAAACAAAATGTTATAGTAATTTCATTACACCCTGTATAATAATATGATTGCATTTAAACATGCAAGTTTTAGTCTTTTGACGCCTAGGTTTTGAGTAAAATTGAGAACTTAGGTTGATGTATTATATGAAACGGCATACTATTTTCTTTCAGGCGCCAAAGCTGTATATTTCTGAAAAAGAAAACCAAATGAAGACATGAACAGTTTTGGATGGATTTAGTTGTTTCTTCCTTTTCATATATTCAATTTATTTTTATTTTTTTAATAATTTATTTACCTAATTACGTCTTGTTATAATCCGTACCCATTTCATTTTTTCTTTGTTTTATCAAATACATATCATCAAACTTCTGTAACTGTATAAGGAATTAAAAAAAGTAATTCCATAAGAAAAATTTTACCTATTCAAAATAATCAACAACATCCATCTGCTTTCTAACAAATAGCTTTTCGAGAAAAAAGTGGCCTGTATAAACATATCTGTTAGTATAGATTGTATAACGTTAAAGTGTCAAGCAAAATACTATACAAATTCTGCCTGGTAATGTCCAGACAATTTCTACATCTTTCTCGGTCTGTTGCGCTCAGTAACTCCTTGTAGTCTACTAATCATTAAACTGGGACACACTGAAAAAAAGGTTGCGTATTGCCGTTTCGGTTCTCCAGAATTGAGAAAACATTAGCAACTATTGCGGTCTAAAGTGGTCCGGACTGGGAACAAACAATGATCCAGTTTGCGTTCTATTGTTGAGAAGAATGAACCGAACTGATCGTGATATATTGCCAGAAGGCGGGAGATTCTGGCGACCGGACACGCATCGCATAAGTGGGTGGTCTCGACCTCAAACTGATTGACAACTGACACTATTGTCTGAGGTTGCCTTGCCTTTACTTCGACGAAAATTGACTACGATGCACCTACATCTGCTGATTTTGTCACATTGCAAGGTCGAACGCTTCCTTGACGTAATTTAGGGCTAGCCTTATATAAATGTCAAGTAAATAAGAATCTATCGATTTTATTTAATGTAAAAATAAATGATTTAGTTTTCAGTTACCGTATGTTCTATTCTGAAATGAACGTACATCTAAATAGCAGCGCGTATTCTTTTTAAATTGGTCTTAAATATTGTTGAGGTTGTCTAGAATAACCAGAAAGAATTTATGTTTAGAAAACATTCGCATTATAAACTGCAGTGGCCACCACAAGATCGGACGCATTTATAGTACAGGGTGAACCACGCTATATGCAAAGTAGGCATATAGAAAAGTAGATAATTATTCGCTCTACAGGCGGAAGGTGGTAATAATAGCATTCTGCAGTTATGAACGGTTTGACAAACTAGATTGCCTGATTTAACCTCGTTTGAGTTCTTACTGGTGGAGACATACTGAGAAACAAATTTATGGGGGCATTACAACTACGATAGCGAATACGAAGAATATAATAAGGTGGTGTTTTCAAAATATTTTTGTAGAACCCATGGAAAAAGTAATATTTCCACCAAGAATTAGTTAGACTTAAACGCATTGACCTGAAAAGGTAAGGCAACACCTGTATTCATAAAAATCGTACTGATTATTTAACCACTTATTTACAATTATGTATTTCCACTTATTTAGTTATTTATTCTTATGACAGTATTGCTTTCACTGTGTTATTTGTACAGAAATACCAGGGCTTCTACGTTTTTGCAGAAAACACCACGTATCTACCAAAGAACTCCCTGATTTTATTTTTTGTAGTATTGGAGTATTGGAGCATCCCCATAAAGTTATTTCTTAACATGTCTTGAAATAAATAAATAGAACAGGCGATTTAGCTGGCTAAGGTATTGGACCAGTACAACCAACCCAAGAACAGATTAATATTCTTTAAATAATTTACAAGATAACGTAGATTAGATATACAAATTTTAAATAAATTTTTTACTGGTACTTAAAAAGCTAATTCTTGGATGATTATCAAATATTCGTTTGTGTAATTCATAGTGGCAGTTCCTAAAAGTTGCTGTATGAAGAGAAGAATTAACATTTGTACGATTGCTGCAATTCGTCGTGGCAACTAGATATTTTATATTACTTTATGAATTATTGTGTATGAGCTACAAATGTGTAATATAGATGCCTAATGAGATTGTAGCTGTTGACGATCGACCTGCCGAGTTAGGAATTTTTGGTAATTGTTTAAACAATTGCTAATTAGTTAATAAATTACAAAAACATGTCAATAATCCAATAATAGTAATTTCTGTCAAAAAAATAATAAAACACCACAAAATAAACTTTGTAAAATTGTAAATTTCGGGAAAATTTTGCCTCATTTTTAGGGTACCGCAGGAGAGGCTGGGCGGCGGTGAAAAAAAAATAGTGGTTGTGGATTTGATACTTGGGAAGTTCTGAACAATTTCTGATAAGATTATCAGAAATTGTTCAGAACTTTTTTCTAAATCCGAAACGTGAAAAAAATAGGAAAAAAGGATGCATTTGTCCAATGTATTTTAAATGGGAAATTTGAGGTGCTCGGTGGCAGGTATTAACGTTACAAGATGTTTCTCAAATTTTGGGGAATTTTTTTTTCCGGAAAAGGAACAGATTGGAGGAGCTTGGACCAGCAAAAAAAAGAAGACATTGCAAGGTATAAATTTGGACCACAGTATGCACGTTCATAAAAATCTCGGTACCTGCTGATGCGAATGTTGTAAGGAAGGAGCTTGAAAAACAACTTAAATATAAGGATCTCTCTATAGAAGTTGGACGTATATGGGGAATGAAAGTGAACATTGTTCCGGTGATTGTAGATTCATTGGGAGCAGTTACTCTAAATTATAGTAAACATGTGAAGGAGTTGCCGTGCAAAATTTCGCCCTGGGAAATTCAAAAAATTGCGGTTTTGGGAAGCGCGAATATTTTGAGGAGAGTTTTATCATAAAAGATCCTATATTTACTGCGTTTTTACTGCTTGTATATAATATTTCATCTTTACCTTCCTTTGTATATTGTCTATTAATAAATAATGACTTCATGTGTTTTTACTGACCTATCCACAACACTGCACGAGTTTTCCACAGTTTTCCTTTGCTTTGCAAACTTGTGTTGCAAAGCATAAATGGCGTTGTTTTTCAAAATTGGGTTGAGCTGTGGCGATACCCGCAAAGGGTGTACCCTAGGCTTCAGCGAAGCTGGGTACTACCAATTTGCCCTGATAATCTTCATTATTTTTCAAAATCATTTCATTTCAAAATGTTGTCTAATCTAAATTATATATCTAGATTTAATATATTTAATGAGATGTATCAGAGACTTCCAATAAATAATAATAATAATAATAAATCATTTATTAGTTCACTGTTAAGCATAGAGTGCATCCATAATATATATTTGTCACCAACCAGTTAACTAAATGAACCAGATTCTGTTATTCTATCATTAGTTATTGTATTCATTGTTATTCAATCTGGCCCAGAAAAAAAATATACAGTAAATACATAAAAAAAAATACAACAGGAAGTGACAAAAAAATGAATTAATGAGAAAGACAGAGACCCACAGCAGCACACATTCCCACTGGTGGCTTCGCCAGCTTGTCCACCATTGTGTTCCATTTAAAATTCTAAAGTTATTTGGCATAGGAAAACTCCATTTACACAGGATAAATCATACTAGAATCTCAAATCAACAATAACTATCAAAAAATGTGGTATTTTTACTATTCAAAACGAGTTCATTTGTTTCCTTATTCTTGTTAGATACGTCAGAATGATTTTTCCTAAAAATGCCAGTTTTTGACATTAATTTCACAATACTTCAGAAACATTGGTAATAGCTTAATATAAGTTGATGTCACAATAATAGGATAAAAAGTTTAAATCAAAAATGGCAATAATATACATAGTGATCCATTTTAAAAAAACATAAGATTGTGTTGGTACGTTGTTGTGGGACACATATCATAAGCATAGCATAAGCTTGGTAACTCTGCAATGAAACATCACAAAATGATCAATTAGGTCATATCTGTCAACCGAGAACAGTTTAGCAAACAGTAGTAACCAGTTTAACAGACAAAATGATTGTTAACTGGCACCCACCACCAACTGGGTGGTGGGTGGCTCACTTTGAAGTACTTTTAAATGTCTCTCTAGTTAAACATATTCAACTGATGAATGATAATACAAAAGAAAAGAATACAAGATGCTGGTCTTTGAAGACCGACAACTTTTTGATGATATTCCAAACTCTCTATATTTCATGTTTATCACGTTTATCCTTTGTTCCAAAGTCTATTCTATACTCATCTATTCTTTATTTGTTTCAGGAACCAAGAACCAACATTATATCAAGACCATATTACGCTATTTTATTAAAGGGCACCAATAATGCATACCAGTCATCTGATAATCTTCAGTACTTATGGAAGCGTGCCTGACACTTGTGTAAATAGAGGTTGTGGTGGCGTGTGTGTGTGTGTGTGAGTGCATGTGTGTATGCAATATGTATGTATGTGTACGGTTGAACTGAGAATGTCAGAGTCAGAAAGGCAAGAGTAATGCGTATAAAACCCTTCATTAAATCCCGTTGTACACGCACTTCAGCGACAGGCGGCACGTGGCTTGCTGCAACGGACAGCGGGTCGTCTCTGGGCCGTTGTAACATCTCCTCCCATCTCATCATCCCCCGTCAATCGACCCCACCATTTACCAATATCAATATTATACTACCGTAATACCGTAATATTACGTGTAGTAATATTTGAACTATAAACATAAAGCAAAATGATTAAATATACTCTATGCCTATTAGGGTGGAGGGAAAACAGTCAACATTGTCAAAATATTTTGCCCCAAACCCTAAAGCTCAAGTATAGTAATGAATTGTTCCACCCTTTCCATATTCAGAAGTAGAAGTAGAGTAGAGTTGAAGTAGCTTTACTCTACTTCTAAAGCTCAAGAATCTCAATTTAGAAGAAGTATATGATCGAAAGGTAAGTAGTGCCAAAATATGAAATTTTAAACAAAGTTGCGTCAGATATTGACTAAATTTGAAAATATGTAACTAAGCAAATATTTTTACTTGTTTCCTGCCTCGTCTCAATGGCTGTAGCTAGAAACACTAAACGAGCGATCTCTAAACGAGCGAAGTCCTTCGTGCAAATACAAGTCGGAACATCTATTTTAATTGTCTTTAGTTCCTGTGTTATTACACTCTTCCCTTTACTTTATTCACTCATCAATTTGAAAATCTAAAACTGTTTAAACTGCCACGCAATGTTTTTATTTTTCTCAGAAATCCGGGAGTTAATCCTGGAGTAATCACATGATACATACAGGAGTCCATAATCTTTCAATCTCAAACACGTATGGAAAATCAGGCATTTTCTTCCACAGACAGGTTGTCAAAGTTATAAATTTAAATGAAAGACTGTTCGGCTACACATAAGACTTCTCGTATCCCTTATGTTTGAATCGGTGGGTTCAAAAACAATACATGTCCAAAAAGCGAGTTTTGAGAAATTAACAAAATAATTTTGTAGGTGCAATATGTTGAAAAGTATAGTAGTTCACAGAGAATTAAATGTATTTATGTAAAGCGTGTTTTTTTTAGAGGCGGAGAACTTTAAATTGAAATTAAACACACATTTTTATATTTATATTAATGAATTGTTTTTTATTTCAAAGATAATTGTTTGGCATTAACATTTCAATATGATTTCGGGCATGTGGCTCCCACGACTGGTGCGTACACGGCGTAATCTAGAGGTCCTATTTTCTCATACCCTTTGCAGTACTCCAGGCTGTATTTCGGCAATCACGAGTCGAATGTTGGCTTCCAAGTACTCAAGTGTTTCGGGGTTATCGGCCATAGACATGTGACTTTACATATCCCCAAAGAAAATAATCTTCTGGCGTCAAACCATTAATAAATTTTAGAGGCGAAAACTTTAATTTGGCAAAACTGTTCTCTGCAAGAGCTAATGTGATAGTTCTCGGCAATTCATTATGAATAGACTGACGCCAGAGCAACGTTTCGAAAATTGTTCAATTTTTTTTTTGTTCAGTGATGAAGAACACTTTTGGTTAAATGGTTACGTGAGCAAACAGAATTTCCGAATTTGGGGCGATGAGAACCCACGAGCTATTGTCGAAACACCATTAAATCCATTTCAATTTAAAGTTCTCCGCCTCTAAAAAAAAACACCCTATATTTTATTTATATTTGCATTAAAAACAGAGCTATGATTAAAACAATCATCATGGACATGTACTGTTTTTGAACTCAACAGAAAAAAAGCGTACACTTTTAACAAAATTTCTTTATTTAAAGCATTGAAATAATATTTTCATTATGATATATAGTGTTTTGGCCGATTCAAATGGCGACCAGAAAATTTAGAAATGTCGGGTGCTTATGAAACTTATTTGCTGTGATACTTGAAGATCCTACACTACAAATCCAAAGTCTAGTTTTCAAAATTCATAATGCGCAGAATCAATATGGCGACCGAAAATGTAAACAATCTTGGATTTGCATGAACATCATTTCCCGTAATATTTGAAGATTGATGATTAAAAATGTCATGACAGATTTTCAAAATAAATTCATAATGGCGGATTATACAGGGTTAGTTAAAATTATCGGAACACCTTAGTAATTCTTCAGCCATAAAGAATCTCAAAGAAAAATTCAAACAAAAGTCATTTAGTTTTTGACAAGCTATCGTCTAAGTAGATTTTTAATATACATTTCATTTTATTATGGAAACTTGGTAAACTTTTCTTTTTCTAATAAAGCAGCCTGTATATCTAACATTTTTTTAATTCTAAGATTATTTCTAAGCGTTTTTTGTAAGATTCATTTTTTATAAAATTCATCATATTGAGTTATGCAATTAAGCAATTTATCAATAATTAACGGATAAAACATAAAGAAATCAAGAAGAAATAACAAAACTATGAAATAGAATTAAATTAAATATTCAAGCTGCCAAATTAAAAGAAATGTGTATGTATGTGGGAAAATATTCTTAATTTGAAGTTCAGGAGTTTTGATTAAATGCTTATAACTAAAAAAAACAGTATTGTATTAACAAAAATTATTTCTAAGAATTTATAAAAATAATTAATAAAAAAAATTAAAAATATACAGGGTGTGCTATCAGAAAAGGGAAAGGTTACAAAATTTCCAGAATAAACGATAGTTTATTTAAACCCAGACAAATTTTTTGATTTTTTTACAGTTAGAAAAATTAGGTATTTTGGTAATTTTGTCTATTTTTTATTAATTGCTCATAACTCATAAATGATGCATTTTATAAAAAAAAAATATTTCTACAAAGATTCTTAGAATTAATCTGAGAATTAACAATGGAAAAATTTACAGGTGTTCTATTTGAAAAAGGAAAGGTTACCAAATTTCCAGAATAAAATGAACAGCCGGTATATTCAAATTATATTTAAACGATAGACTGTTTAAAACAAACCAACTTTAAACTGCACATCTTTTTGGAATTGTTCCGGTAATTTTGACTAAGCTGTATACGGCGATATGATAGAGTGTGATATTATAGAATTTGATGATTATATACATGACAGTATTAAAAATCGTCTTCTACGGTCGTAGTCGGTCCGGAGTCACGTGGTAGTAAAATTTAAAATTTTACATATTTGAGGACTTTTTTAATATTATATATCTTTTTGATATTGATATTCACATTGATTACTTCGGCGTACCTCAACAACGATTTGAATGCAAATACGAAGTTGGCGAATGTTTACGACTGATATAACAGTAGATACTGAGTACAAACGCGTTGCATGAGAGCAAAAAAGCACTGTTCTGGACTTGCTTATTTCGCCCAAGCATCCTCTTTAGGTAAATTTGATAGAATAAACCATAGTGAACATTTTGGCAATTTCAGTTCAAAATGGCCAATTTTGGACTTGTAGGTACTGTTTTCAAACTCGCCGATTCATTTATATAGTTCCCTTATAGATATTTCTCGTTTTATACATCATTTATTTTCTTTGCTTTCTCAAAAATAGAAAATATTGTGGTCTACTTATTGCCAAAACAACGCCTCAGCCATAAAAATTAAATGAAATTTTGGGTAGAGTTACTTGTATACCACTCGAATTGCTGAAAATTTTAGTTTGTCTTGTGTTTAGATGATAAAGTGTCCCAGTAAGAGCGCAATATTTGAATTTTAAATTAAACATGGTTTTCTTTACCAAAGTACTGTAATATTTATTGATTTATAATGTACACATTTTGGGAATTTTTGTACCTATGGAACAACAAAAATTAGCCTCGTCGCCTCGTCACAAAATCGGCATTCACCCTTTGTAGTTCAATGTTTCAATTAGTGGACTTTCCTTGCTGTGCATGGTCTGTGGGAGAAGTTGTTGAGTCAATTGTTCGGAACGACTCTTGTGCGCGCTCATATGCCTTCTAATATTAGTACTTTATGCACAAGCATAGTAACAATTGCGTCGTTTGTTTTACTGAATCAGTACTTTCCAATGTTGAGACTATTCATTTCTCATTGATAGTAATATTTAACAATAAGGGCACGTTCTTGTCTCGTGCAGCGCTCCATGTTTACTAACTCCCATTTGTCTCCTATCAACCTATCTCACTCGTTGACCTATCGCATCATAACAGCCAAAATAGCGCGCAATTCAAATCTTGTGCTCTTATTAAGAAATACAGAGATGGAAGAAAGAAACATCTGAGAAGCAAAAAACAGTGAAAAACAAAAAAAAAACATTACAGGAACTGAGTGGAACTGTCCAGGCGTTTTTATTCTATATTTCATCCCTATATGTGATCTGAACACAAGAAATACAATAATTCTCAACAATCAATTTTGATGTTCCTATATAAATAACTTTTGCCCTAGTTTTCATAAACTGCGAAGACAAAGGTACGCGCATATTACGCTATATGTCATAACACCAAAAAAGGGATTTTTGTAGAAGATAAATGTACCACTATCATCCTATCACAGGCATAATCCATTACACGAAACACTTTAACGTATCCGAACTCGTCCACATTATCTGTTACTGTTATTAAATTTATCTATCCCATTCAGGTACGGTCCGTGTATAATAGTTTGGGCATTGTGAGTCGATTTGTCCAGATCATTGGAGTAAGTTATTTCAAACACAATACTTCATTAGTTTATCAAATCAAATCGGCCGTGTCATTAATCATGTATGGCGAAGGTAGAGACGGTCGAGTCGGCTGGCACACACACATACACACACACACGCACACAGAGAGACAGACGAGAAATCCACGGTCTCGCCTCGCCGAGAGGCTCAAGACGACGGACGCGCAGTTTCTTTCTTTCTACCTACGACTTCCACGAAAAGGACATTTAATTTTATTTTCACAAACGTCAATATTTTCGACGAGAACCTATTCATCTTCGGCATGGGAGCGGTACGTCGAAATCGATCGTATTGGAACCGTTGTAATTGCTGCATCATTTTGTGGTGGTCTGCAAAAAAGTCGAAAGAGTGTGGCAGTAATCAGAGTATCAAATATTTATAACACTTTGCAACAACAACTGTATGCTAATGGGTATGTCTTATTGGTGTGTCCATAGTGGTTATTTAAACTTTATCATCACAATTTTTAGACATTTTGCATTGACATTATTATCAAATAGAAAATAGGCACTTTAATTGTCTTAGTGGGAGCATACAAACTAAATGACAAAAACATTGATCATCACTCTGAGCAGCGTTGATTTTTTGCATGGAAGGTAAACAAAGTAAGTACTGTCGATAGATTTTATATACCTATGTTGAACATGACTCCGTCCTCGAAAGTTTTTACAAGTGTTCTAGGGAAAAGGTTAGGTTAATTTGTAAAAAACGTGATTTTGTTGTACTGGCTGAACCAAATATACCAGAAATTTCAAAATAGCCTCAGAATTTGTATTAATCTGAAAACCTGAATATTGATTCACAAAACGCCCGTTCACGTTTCTTATTTTGGAGCGAAATTGAATACCGGGGACAAATCGCATACACCCTATACATATTAATTATACATATGTTCCACTATTTCTCCCCGCAATTTTTGTTTATGAAGTATGTAAATCTTATTCTGACTAAAAGCTTCATATAGATTTATATACAAGACAAAGGATCTATCAAAATCAATAAGAAAATCTAGTGGGTTGCAACCAGGGCTGTGGAGTCGGTAAAAAAGCTTTCGACTCCGACTCCAGATAATTTTCGTAGTCCGACTCCGACTTCAACTCCGACTCCGGCAAAATTATATTTGTTTCCAGCGAATTTGTTGCCAAAAAAAATTACTTTGACATTATCTAAATGTAAATAAAATCAAAAAGACCTGTTGATCTGACCACACAGTTATGACAATATTTAAAGATGACGCTTTTTATTTTATTTTTTCAAAATATCTCTGAAATCATTAGAAATTCTACTGTTTTCTCATTGGACAGCACACAGTTCCGAACTAGTTTGTGCATTTAGCCGATTTTCTGTCTTCAACAATAACAAAAGTAATGACAAACCACTGAATAGTACAAAGTAAATTTCATTCAAGAATACAAAATTAAGTGCTAAATAAGCTGGAAATAATCAACTCTTACTTTTGTTAGTGTCAATGACGTCACAATTCTGGCTGCAACGAGTATGACTTGCATACATGGATATTCATACAGTCAACTTAAATAAACGGCCCTATTTCACAACCTCAGTAACCATTTAAAATCTCTACAAAGGGGTGTGATACTTTTAATAAATTTGTTCATGTGCCAAAAACATAATTAATTTCGGTAGAAGGTTTAAAGGAATCGAACATTAAAGCTCAAATTGCAAAGTTTTACTAGTAAATAGCTTTTACAAACACTCCGATATTGGGGCGAATAAAAATAAAACAAGTTGAGAGTTGATACGACTTTGATACCATCACGCTGCTTCTTCTGGTAAAAAAACCTGTATTTAACTATTTTTTCTTTTTAAAATTGCAAGGGAAAATCATTAAAGTATTTTGTTCAGCTGTTCTTTGTGGCCAACCGAACACAAGCAAATCCTCTTAATTGTGATGGATAAGGAAAACCACACGATGTGGCTTCACTTTGGAACGTTCTAATTCGTCTAAGAAAGCATCGAAATCCGATTTTTTATTTGTAGATGAGCGAGCTATCATGATTAGCACATTGAAGTTGTTCACAATAATCAATTGCTAATCATCACTCACCACCGACCTGTGTGTTTTGTAGTTTAATTATATTTAAATATATAGGTAAGTACTTTGTAAAAGACCTAATAATATGTTTAGTTAATTGTTTACTATCTAATGAGGCAACGGTCATCTCGTATGTACGTTTCTACATTATTTAAACATGGACTCGGAGTCGGAGTCGGTACATTTTTTCCGACTCCGACTCCTCTGAAATTTGTCTGAACTCCGACTCCACGACTCCGACTCCGACTCCACAGCCCTGGTTGCAACAACAAATTAAACTCGGACCACCTCCGACGTTCCACGCTCGCCGAAAGATATTGAATAAACAAAATTCAAATCGCAATTGTGCGAAAACTAATCATCGGGCAGTGCCTGGGTTGTGCACACTCAAAGTACCCATCAATCGCTACTTTCTCGCGAAAAGCCTGCGCTACAACTTTGATAATGGCGGAGTTATGAATTTTTGAAAAAACGCAGACTTTTCCGGGTTTTCCGAATTTTCTCCGTTAATATTAATCCGAATGAGGCCGTGTAGGGCTCATTTTGTTCGTCTTTTCATTTTCTACAATTCATCTGTTGAAAGCATCAAGATTACTCCATCGGTTCAGCTTGCGAGTCGAAAACACAGCACAATACATCTACCGACTGCTCCACGTGACCTGGGACCGTCGGCGTCCTGATACTATTTTTGTCACGAGAAATCTCGATTGCCTGGTCTACAATAGAAATATACCGTCATAACTGTCATGAGTAAGACAATAAACAAAAAGTGGAAATTTGTTCCACATGTGTGATATTATCAACACTTACATGTGTACGTCGACGAGGACTTTGGAATTTATTTTTTAGTTGGATTTACGATAGTTTGCTGTTTTGATGTTATAGGAAATAAATTTGATAATATGTATACCTATAGTTTGCGATCGACGGAACTTAATATGTTGGTAGTTTGTAAATCGTTTGGGAGAATTAGGAAAACCACTTTGAAGGATTGGGAGTAATAAGTTTGGTTGCAAATAAATATCAAACATTTCATAAATAAGCTATGCGGAGAGAAGAGTTACGTTTAGTGGTACAAAGATTTTGTTCATAAATTAACAACGATAATATAGTTGGGTTTGTTTTGGAAATAGATTAAGAGGAATATGCCGCCAAAAATGAGAATCCAAGAGAAGCCCAGAATGAGTACTACCTATTTGATGTTCTAAAGACCTCAAACGAACCACATTGGTCCTAAAACCGGTAGTAGTCAACACGCAAATCATGATTATTGATGTGGACGCACCTATAAAGGCGGTCGGGTTACCTGAAAATTAAATACGCAACAAAAATGCATTTTAGTGCTTTTTTTGAAGTCGGTTAAATTTTGTCTGTAAAGATTATTATAAATTACTTTTATTTCCTAAATGATCATAAATGTGACATTTCACATAAAGTGACCGGGCAAAAACTGCCTCTTAACGCACTCGCGGGCACTAAGGTTTGCCATAGTTATATGTCAAATATATCAAATATTTGTCATTCAAATTGTAAATTTTAAAGGCGATTTCGCGTGGAACGGTTCGGTTGCGGTTCGACTACCGATTTGAACCAACCATTTTCACATGGCGATTGATGACGTAGCGGTTGCAGTTGGTTCGATTCGGTCCGTCAAAATCTTGAACCTGCCTGGCAAGACGGTTTGAAATATCGGTTCGTTTGGGTTGTCATTTTTAGGTTATAAGTTGTAAAATGGATAGGTATGTCGTTGTCGGAATGCGCGGTAGACCACTGCGTATGTCATTACTGTCATATTTAACAGTAAGTGGGGCACCTAACTTATGAATCGAACCGGATCATTTTCCGTCGAGCGGTTACTGACGTTTTAAAAATGATGACGATTTAGAACCGCTCTGTCAACCACATCCAACCGCCAACCGGAACCAAATCGAACCGTTTAGCCACGCGAAATCGCCTTAAATCGTGAATGTCAATTATTGGCGATTAAGGTTATAAGTTTGACAATTAACTGTGTGTATTGTCACTCATCAATGTCAATTATTGGCGATTAAGGTTATAAGTTTGACAATTCATTGTCTGTATTGTCACTCGACCCCGAATTGTTTGTATTGTCCGTAGATACGCATGTCACTTGACAACGTCAATATATTTATTAATATTATCCAAACGGAGGAACAAAACCAGTGTAGGATATAAAATTTTGTATGTACCTCGGGCATTACTTGATGTTTATACCCTCGGGCGACTTAAAAACCTCTCGCGCTTATTAAACTGTCACCCTCGGGGCATAAACATCCGTCTAATGCCCTTGGTCCATAAATAACTATGTTGTTCAGATCTTTGATCTGATTAGTTTCTGTATATTCTATTGTTGTCACTGCTGCAACAATAAACAACTATGTAATAAACAACAACAACACTCTAATAATTTTATTTTGCTTTTCGGATAACTGGAAATAATAATGAGGAGATAAGAAGCGCATAAATATATGATATCTATTCAATTATACTGGCTCTGCACAAGGTGACAACACCTAGTAAGTCATGATTTTTTGTTTTGCTACGACAATTTTAACAGATCAACGAGAAGTTGATTATTTTTTTGTATGAAGTTTTTTATCATTAGAATTTTTGTAAAGATTTATTTATAAAATAACAAATAACAATATTATGTATTAATAACTTGATCAACGTAACAGTGACTTTACAGAAAGCCAACATTGGAAAACCATAGCATACGATATTAAATCTACCAAACTGTTACAATTCTCCAAATTTTGCAAAGTATCCTACTTGTTTGTATTTTCTCGCCTGCGGTAAAACATTTAGTTATATGACGGATCACCCACCATCAGAACTAAGCTACACCACTCATAACATTTTCTTTCCCACATAAATTCAATTATCAACAATCACGAATCATAATCGTACGGGCATCTCGCTCATTAGCCCCCATCGGAACAGTTTCCTTCCCTTCCCACAGTTAAAGACGTGTCTCCGTACGCGTACAACCTATAAAATAATGAATTCATCCCTGCGGGCTAACCCAGGATTCCAAACATTCCTCAACGGTCCTTAATTAGTCGAACCTCCAGTTTAGACGCTGTAAAAGGATAACACCACCAGCGCCGATGACTAGTTGATATATACAGCCGAAAGGTGAACCCCTTAATGACTTATTTGTAAAGGATTTACCCGGTGGGCCTCGCTAGACACTCACGCCCAGTTTTCTGCACGCCGTAAATTATTTCCCGAAGCACAAGCAACGAAAGACCGCGAATGACCTGAGCGGGGGTGTTCCCGTGCCCCGGTGATTATTAGTGTGAGGTCGGAGGTCACTGGCGGGTTATCGTCACTCTTCCTCAGATGGAATTGATCCCACCTGGTTTCGTTCAGTTCTCACACTGGCGGCGGAACGTAAGTAACAACATCGCTGCTTTGTATATGACCTCTTGAAATGTTTATTGCTGTTGGTGCGGTTGCTTTAGGAAATGCGATTGTGTGCTATTTTTTGCTTTTGGTGTTTATATGGTGTGTGTGCAATTATTTATGTATATGCCCAAATATGTACTTGCATGCGTGGTTTTTGCAATGTTGCATGGACATCATCGAGTGTCCAAAAAATAGGTCACCACAAAGTGGAAAATTGAATAATATAGGATTGATGACGGTAGAGCTCGGCAAAACTATTACACAGATTGAAGCAATTTTGTACAAATTTCGACGATAAGTTGACCAAGTACTGTGGGCTTAAATATATCGTTTTCTGTATTTGAAGAGTTGAAGTAAATAACGAACTAAGTGCCAAAAACATTATTCCGAGATATTTAGAAAATAGTGTGCAGCAAGATAAATCTTTTATAGGAAGCCATCCCTAATTTTTGTGCATATTTAAACAGATTGTACATGATATGCTTTGGTGAGATTTATGTCATGTTATTTGTTCAGTGTTTTATGAATTGTGAGTTTATTTCTTTAATGTAGTAATATTATGTACCTTAGTTAATTTGTATTAGGTCATCCATTTTCAATAAATGTTATTATTTATTGCATGTAGGTAGGGATACCATAGGTATCCAAATGGAGGACAAGTCCTCCTTTTATAGTTAAAATATAGTGTCCTCCATTTCCCTAAAAATTTCCTCCTTTTTAAAAATAGTCCCAGGCGCCAATTTCAGAACCTTATTCCTTTTTCTCAAATCCGAAAAGCAAGGCGGTCAATTTTTCCAACAGCATAGACTGAATGAGCAATGGAGGATCTTTTTTACATCAAGTCACAGTATTAATTGCTCTTCGGAACTGCTTAAAATCTGTGAATTTTATTTTTGTATTTCTGCTCACAACGCAAATGTTGAAAGAGCTTTTTCACTAATAAATGCACACTGGACGAAAGAGCGCAATAAACTTACTGTGGCGTCAGTGAAGGCGTTGATACTAGTACAGTACAACTTTAAAGCAATGCACTGCAAGGATTTTTATAGTTAACTTTTAAGAAAGGAAGATCTATTGTTAAAAATTGGCAAATCTGAAAAATATGATCAAATTTAGTCACGTATTTTGTTAAAGTGGACGTTATTGTCGTTTTATTTTATAAAAGTTTATATTAGATTTATTTTTTATTTTGAAGAGCTTTTATTTAAAAATCAGAAACAAAAGTCACTTTTTTTGTTGTAGAACATGACCTTGTTTTATATATTGTGCCGATATTATTGCGCACATTAAACATTTTTTTTATTTTGTGTTCTTTGTCCTCCTTTTTAACTTAATTGTCCTCCTTTTTTCTTTGTCCTCCTTTTTAACTTAATTGTCCTCCTTTTTTAGCTTGATTGTCCTCCTTCTTCACTTTTTCGTCTGGTAACCCTACATGTAGGTTTTGTTTTTTGCCGAGATCTTGTATCGCAAGAACAAATCTAAAGCAAATTCAAAAATTCGTAGAAGGTGCTAAGTGCCATAATATTTATTTATACATATTTTATGCTAAGTTGATATTCTTTTATACTAGGAAGTAAAACTTAATAAAAATAAGTTGCTTGACCAAGTATACTTCATACATAGTGTCCGTTTTTCGAAAAAATACATGGGGATCTCGTTTACTGAAAGCCATGCAAATTTTGATAATTCTGCTCAATTTTATAGTCATTAATTTTCTTTAAACAAGCGTTTATTTGTTATTTTGCAAATGTACTGCAAATTGTTGTTTTTGTACAATCTTCCTAATCTGGAGATGTCTGGAGAACTTCCTTCAGAAAAAGTAAGGACCAGAAAACAAAATCCACTCATCGTTTTCACTTTATTTTGAATTATTATTTTAGAAAAAACAAAAACAAGCGTAATATTTTTGTTCACAAACTACTCAAGGTATCACACAGTATTGATACCAACAATATCGTACATTTTCTTTTTATTAAAAATCAAAATAATATGTAATTCTAAAATAAAAAACAGAAATAACATAAACTTTTTTGTAATAATAAAATTACCAGAACACGCAAATAAATCGCCAATCGTAAAAAATTTAAAAAAAATCAAACAAAACTTTTTGTGGCTTTAAACAAGTTAGCGTTTAAATATATTATATTATGAAATTTCCTTTTTTTCAAATAGACCCTGTATATTTTTAAATTTTTTAATTCAAGATTAATTCTAAGAATAGTTTATAGGAATCATTTTTAGTATATAGAGTTAAAAGTATACAAAATTTATACCGGGTGGTCTTCTTAACTTGAGACTCCTCAGTATATCGAGAAATATACATGGTACGACAAAAGTATCTTAAATAAACTTGTAGGAGTAGGACGCAAAGGGGGAAATGAGATGGCGATATCAGTTTCATTGCAGATGGCGCTGCAATCGGTGAAAATGGGGTTAACTTCTTTTTTTTTAAATGGGAATACCCAACTTTTCTATAAAATTATAATTTTACGCTAAATAAGAACAATCTTTTGTCTGAACATTTTTTTCGTACGATGCTATCAAAAGTTGTTGACGATGGAAGTTTGTGGCGTCTGCAGCGGTAGTTACGACCGCTGCCACTGTATGGGATGCGCTCGCCGTCTGGCAGTCAAAGCGACGACTGAGTAGACACTCATGGTACAACGTAGGAAGGTATGTGCATAACGGGGACACGTTTTGGTATCTCGCGCGGTGCCCCGTCATGCGCATCGTACGAAAAAAAGTATGAGCCCTATAAGTTTATTTAAGACACTTTTGTCGTAACAAGCATATTTCTCGACATATTTAGGAGTCTCATGTTAAAAAGACCACCCGGTATATCAAAATTTGTCAAAATTACCGGAATACCTAAATAATTCCCCAACCGTAAATAGTTTCAAAAATTCTTCAAATAAAAGTTTTTTGGGTTTAAACAATCTCTTCTTTAATATATTATTCATTTTATTATGAAAGTTTGCAAACCTTTCATATTTCTAATAGAACATCCTGTATATTTATTTTTTTTTTAATTCTAAGAGTTTTTGTAGGAATCATTTATTTAGAAAATGCATAATATTTTAATTATAAGCAACTACTGGCACTTAGCCCGCTATTTACGAAAATACGCCGAAAGTTAACTCATGCGAGATCGAGCGGTCAAGTTTGTTAGGCATTTCACGACATATTTTTACGTAGCCAGTTATTTACATTAAAGCCAGTGATATCCAGCCCACTTTAATGTAATAAAACCAATTTTTCAATTTTTGGCACTTAGTTCATTATTTACTTGAACTCTTCATTTAGAGATTTTGTTACTCCAAAACGACTGTGGGATAACAGACAAATTAATTGTAAATGAAACGGATATCTTGTTGCGAGGTAAAATGCGGTAAAATGGGCGACGCCACAACGTGGTAAAGCCGCAACATGACATGTTTCTTTCATAGTTTTTCCGGGCTCTAAAAATGACTAAAGACCGGACAAAATAGTGTGACCTCAGTCATATTTTCATAGGCGGGGCAATCGCCTACATGGCCACTACAAAATACGTTTTAAACTACATTTTTTGGTGCCATTGTAGAAAGAAATCAGCATTTCTCGATCTTAAAGCAAATTTCATTAAATAATTCCAAAGATAGCTGATCATATTAAGAATGTTATAACCTTACTCCATAGTTTGTTCCCGTAAAACTCCGATGTCCGTATAGGTTTAAAGATATTTTAACAAGTAACTTTACCGAAGAAAATATTGATTATCCTCCCGGTTTCTTTCTTGCCAATTTTGGTAGATGATTTAATTGTCTAAATGGTATCGGAAATATTTTACGGCCTTACATAAGAAAATTTGCGAGAAAAATAAAATTGTAAAATATTGAAAATAGCTTTTGCGAATTCAATATGCAATTACCTTTTTGTAGATACATACGAGCGCGTAGCGCGTGTGAACGAAGCGATCTTTCGGTGGTATCTTCGTTTATGCCGAAGCACGTATTTTGGTGGTTGGACGTGATGGGAAATTAGACACGTAGATGGCGCTCGTGTTGGTGATATTTGATTTTGTAGTAGAGGAAGATGGTAAAAGCGATAGTTGGTATTTTAAATAGTTGTGTTTGGTTTTTTTTTACGGGTGTGTAAATGTAAGTGCACAAAACGGAAAATATAGAGAATATTTGGTTTAAAAAGATGGCAGTTGTTAAATTACTGAATTACTATTTTACCTTATTCGGTGATCTGTTATTACATGGAATTTGATGTTTGGATGTAAATATGGCTTACCTGGAACAGAAAAAAAAAAAAGTTAGCGTTTTGCTTTTATACAAATTCAAATTCACGTGTGAGGATTCACGTGTGGAACGCTTTTTTTATATTTGGTTGAATGTAAATAAGAAACTTTTCTATCGCGCAATGTTTTCGTAAAAAATGAGGGAAAAAAGTGTAAAAGCCGCTATTTTGGTAATTTTTATAAATTTATACCAGCTGAATCCATTGACACAAGAACGTCAAAATGGTCTCATCGTAAACCTTAATCTTTGCGCACTTTTATCGAAATTCCAAAAGATTGTTCCAAAATATTTTTAAAACATTTACAGCTATTCTTCAAGTGGGGTGCAGACGCCTCCATGAAAAAAACCTCAAAAAGCTCAATACCTGACGTGATATGCAACTCTTGAGGTCAGATTCGCATTCAGCGCAAATAAATCAATCGAAAACGCTTATCGCTTTCCATAGACAAACAAAAGTTATCATGTTCTTTTCTCGAAAATGTTATGAAAATATCGGGTTGTCATTTAAAAACAGTGTCGATGACGGCATAAGTCGAAAACAAGGTAGGAAATTAAATGTTATGTAGATATATATTAATTATATATTAAATGTTATATTTGGATAATTAAAAATCGACAGGTGCGAGGATTTTTTTCAAATAACAAACCGTCTCGAGAGAATGTCATGTTTCCATACTTTACTAGCTCACTGTACACGGTTTGTCGAATGTTTACAAATCAGTTTTTTAGGACATTTGAAACTCGAAAAAAAAGAAAATAAGTTAGACCGTGTATTGTATACACACACTACTGAAGTAAAACTTGTTTACACAATAAGCACTTAGTGCATTTCTTTAAAAATATTTCACAGTATTTCTATTTCGTAGACGATCATTGTAATATGCTGGAAGCAGTTTTGGTACATCATTTTAAACATAGACCAACATAAATTACAGATTTATGGAAACCTTCAAATTCAATACAAATTTCAAAAAGTGCTTTGTTTTAATAACTTTCCTCCTTATTGTATTTCTCCCTTCTCTTGTTTGATTCACGAATTTGAACCAAACAATTGGACATATTACCCAAATCCATTATTTCCACGTTTGAAAGAAACAGAGACGGCGTGACATCTTTCATCTCTCTTTAATTTCATTGGGGGGGAAACAAAGCAAAAGCGCCATAAGAGATCATGTAATTCTGGCTTTCTAAATCAGCTTAAAATTAACCATTTGGTGCGAGTGAGTCAGCTTGATTTTCTGGATGTGTGGACCTTATTGAATAAGTTTTGAAGCTGACTTTGGAATATTTCACAGTGAATATTATTCAAAACGATGTTTAAAAGTGACTTCGAAAATGAGGTTATGTTTCAAAGGCGTGTTTATGCTTCAGTGCTAGTTTTAAAACTGGCAAAATTTGTAGCGTGGCTAACTGCAGGTCGAAAAGCCATCGAGATAAGGAAATTTCCTTTCATATTATTACCAAAAGTCCTCAAGCCAATTTATCCCACCCACACAGTTTGTTGTCGCATTTTAGAAGGGAACGATAGCTATAGGCCATTAAGAGAGATCCAAACTTCTCTGAAGGCCAACTACAAAATTGGAGGGTTTGCAGTATGCATTTTATTCCAGGTAAGTGTTATATGAAATATAGATGTGAAATATTTGTTTATAATGTGTCATTTAAAGGTAAACCAGCTCGAAATAATGACCATCCCGATTGGGTGCCACGTAGGGCTGTGCGAGTTACTTATCTAAAACTTCAAGTCTCGAATTTCGAGCAAAGTAAATCTGGTTTCTTTTCGATCCGAACACTCGGTTTTTCGAGTTGGCTCGCATTTGGTCGGTTAAAATTCGAGTCTCAATACCAAAAGCGAGCGATTACTTGTAATCAAGCATATTGGCTTGAATAAACGTCAAAGCATTAGTTGTATCCAAGCAGTGGTATGATAGAACAAAATTTTAGTGTGACAAAATGACAGTTAATCAGACCGACTTCTGTTCGGTACGAAAAAAGCGAGCGCTCGAACAGCCCTAGTGCCCTGCATGACGTTCGTGCAAAAACTGTCAAATATAATCAAGAAATATAGTACTTATCACATTATTCTACTCATATTCTACATACATTTCAGATTTTTTAAATAATAAATCTATTAATTTACAATCATTGTTTTATTGATTTATTCTACCTCGACTACTCCCTTGCCTTCAGGCTTCTTTACATAAAATTTCAGGTAAGACAATTGTTTTGTGATACTGCAATAAACCTGCAAAAACAGGCGTTTCAAACATAACCTCACTTTCTGAAGTCACTTTTTAACATCGTTTTGTATAATACTCACCGTGAAATATTCCAAAATTAGCTTCAAAACATATTCAATAAGGTCCACACACCCAGAAAAAAATCCAAGCTGAATCGCTATCGTATCAATTGGTTTATTTTAAGCTGATTTAGAAAGCCAGAAATACATGATCTCTTATGGTGCTTTTGGTTTGTTTGCCCCCAAATGAAATTAAGAGAGATGCAAGATTCACGCCGTCTCTGTTTCTGTCAAACGTGGAAATGATGGTTTGAATCCACCAAGTACAAAATTTCCCAACATTCAACAACCCACCACCAACAAACCCCAACAAAACACCATTACTGCACTTCGATCGCAAATCGCATTAGGGGGAGTGAAAAACAGTTTTCCTTCGCGTGAAACGGCGCGACGCGCCGGCCGAATCGTTCGGCGGCAGGCAGTTGTAGGCAGTAGTACGTATCGTCACCGTCACCGTCGTCATCGTCGTCGTCGTAGTACGGGGGTGCCAGTGTGGTCCCCCACAACAGTGTCGCGGTCTCCATGGCGACAGATCGCAGCAGGGGGCGTGGCAATCGATATTGCCCCGCGTCGTCCCCGTCAACTATCAAAGGCGACACACACGTATGTGTACGTGGGGATACCCGGACTCCGGTGTCTCACCTACGCGAGAATTGCAGAGAGGAAGGCGCGCGTATCAGTTTAGGAAATCGGCGACAGCCACGATTCACAAAGTGAGGCATGCGGGGCTTTTGATAAGTTTAATTGTCGAAAGCGAGAGTTATAGACTTTTGGGATGGTTGTAAGGTTATTCAATTGGTGTCGATGTGAAATAGGTTTGTCTGGTTCCGTCGCTGCCACCAATGTGGCACTGTGTCCACTTATTTGAACTTTAAGTGTTGCGGTTCTAAAGAGATGATTTTATAGTGTGTTCTACAAACGAATTGAGATAGATTTTGAAACTTTTATACTAGAGATACGGAATTTAGGTGAATTTAAACAAACCATTATGATAAATAAATAGACAAACAGATATTGTACTAATACAGTAATATACAGTGTGTCGTCAACTGTACCTAAGAACACATATACTGCCATGCTACCAGAAAAGGTTGTGTCTACATTTGTGAGAAGTTGTAAAATGTTGACTTTTGGGAATGTGTAGCTTTCCTTTGCAGAGAGAAGCGTTTTAATATGCTTTTTCGAATTCTTTGTCATGTTCTTACATATTTTAGCTTTAATAAATAAACAACAAATCATTTCATCTTATGATTTCTTCTGAAAAGGTTAAGAACTTTGCAGATACGACCTCTATGCTCATCTGTTAATAGTGAGTCTTGGATACTCTTAAAACTCCATATATTGCCATATTCATAATTTTAATTTAACAGGTGGTAAAAACAGTATTGTTAAATTCCCTCAAGAGAAAACATGTCCTAGAGAAAAGTTGTTTAAAATTTAGTGATTAAATGTCAAACTGAAGTATTGTATCGCAAATATCGATCCATTTCCGGGCAAATCTGTGAAGAATTTCCTCTTGAGCATATGCTGGGGGTAGATGAATAAAGATTAGTTTTTTGGTGGAATGAAGTGGAGTCAAACAGTAGCCCAATCTTTTAGAAACTTTTTTTTCTTTGATTGATTTCGTTACATTTTTAAACACCCGAGTCATCAAAATCGAATGAGCCGTTCGAAAGCTTTGAATTTTGAAACTTTAAAGTTTTTAAAATAGTGTTTTTATGTCTATGACATTTTTGTAAAATTAATAATTTAGTTGCATGAGCAAATTGTATTTGATCGAGATCGGTCGTGTCTGCATTAATATGAAACTAGGTAGTCAGAAATTACAAATATTTTCATTCTTATGACAGTAGGTAGTGTCAAACGTTGATGTTTTGACAATACCTACGTCAATAGTATAAAAATATCTTTAAAAAAAATCTGTTCTGCAGTCTCTCTCATATACATGTTTGTTTGTGACCTTTGCATGTTGTTTTATGTTCTCCACGGCCCACGCCTGACAAAATGTAAGGTTTTACAATTATGTTTTGTGGAGTTTGATTTGTTTATCAACTGTGTAATTTATATCTCATTTCCTATAGCGCCTGAAGAAGTGCCCCAGTAGGACACGAAACATGTAGCGATCGCTATAATAAAATAAAAATAAGGAATCCGACCACTTTTTTATATATCAAAATATCTGTTAAATCGTGGCTAAATAGGTTTATTTTAATGCAGATACGACCGATCTCGATCAAATAGAATCTCATTTACTATTAATTATATACAGGATGTTCCTAAATATCATGTAAATACGAAAAGATCCGCAAACGCTTCGTTGCCGCTGTTGATATTTCAAGATTTTTTTCTTTATAGCTCTTGTAGTTTTTGAGATATTTAGCTCTAATTTGGAATATGGGTTACGCTGTAGGACTTACATCATTGGGCACACCAAACGGTTTTACGAATCTACAGGGAGGTATTTTTTCAGGGGTCATGCCCCCTTTTCTCCCCATGAACTTTCTTTCGGTGCGTCGCTGGTGGATTCTAAAATACAAAATGCATTTTTTGTTTTGTTCTAAAGCATTTTAATCTTTTGTAGTTTTTTCGTATTTACCACCGTTATCGAGAAAAAAAAATAAAAGCTTTTCTGTGTTTCAATAGATGAAATAAATTTTTTTAAATAATTGGTCTAGTATGCCTTGGCTTGATTTAGATAACCTTTTGTCTGTATTTATTTTGGCATTTTATTCACCACCAACTGTTAAAAAGTAAAACTATGATACAAGAGCTATAAAGAAAAAACGAAAAAAATCTTGAAATGTCAACACCCTGTAGATCGGCAACGAAGCGTTTGAGAACCTATGTTTATATTATATTGTTTATTATTTATTTTATTTCATAGTCTGCTTTTTAGAGATGTTATTTTTAATTAACAAACAAAGTCTTTTAATGGAAGAATAAGTACTTTAGTAGTACTGTGCCGTATATAGTAATTTGGAAACATTTTCAAGCTTTTCTAATTATATAAAGAAACAATTTTAAATTACAAGAAATTATTACCGATATCTGCGACAACGAAAGAATCAGTAAACAGTAGTAATAGCTCATTATCAACTCAGTTGTCGAAAATCTTTAGGTTTTTAACTTGGAAAAGCAAATAAATTACTGTTTTCTTCTGTTATAAATGAATTTAACAATTTTATTAACTAGAAACCAGTAGTACAGTTTTCTAAACAAAATTAAATGATTATATACATGATATACATTTTCTATACTCCTATTGATGAATTCATTCATTATCATATTATCATATTGGGGGTCGTGAGCCTCACGACCTGCTTTCAGAGTAAAGGTTTTTCTGTGGTTTTCCTTTACTCCCTGGCGAATGCTGAAAGCCAAACAACTTAAGACGTGCCACAGACGCGGGCCATAATAATAATAATTCGGGCCTGCCGATGCCCCCGTAGTGGCGAAAGCTGTTGGGGGATGTTAAGGTGTGGATTATTATTATTATTATTATTATTATTATTATCATGGCAATTTAGGATAAGTAATACTACAAACACATAGAAAAATGTTTTTAGTTCACTTATTTTGTGTATTTGTGAACATATATCATCGTCAAATATAAAATGTGACTTTGTTAAGTAAAACAAAACAACTTAAGGAAACACAAATATAAATATTTTTTACGTTAGTCAGATTTAAAAATTATATTAGGTGTTTTATACGTATATTTAGATTTAAAGAAGACAACAGATGTGTTTTTTAACAGTTAATATACCGGTGCATAATTTTTATTGTCAAATCTGAAAAATGTTCCACTACAACACCTTTACACGACACGGACGATAAGAATATCAACCCAAGCATAGACATAATTCGTAGTATATTACAAGCAGCTGCTTTCGTGACAGACCACAAACTTACCTTAATTCAAGGACAAATTTGAAATCAAGGAGCAGCTGACCCCTGATATAGTCTAATTTATAGCTAACATAAAGGTAATTTGTTTCTTAACATGTCAAATTCAAATTAAGTACCCTAATTTACAGCCCATGAAAAAAACCAGCACCCTTACGATTATTCTTATATCACGCCCTTGACTTTAGGCACCCATTATAAAAATAAAGCTTATTAATATTAAGGAGTAGTTTATAAACGTTGGTGATCACAAAAAGTAGGTTTATGATTTGAAACTACAGCAATAAAACAAACTAAACTATCTGTATGTATCGATATCCTAAAGTTAATTTCAGGTTACTTAGTTATGCGTACCGGTAGTTTTAAATTTTAAATCAGTCCCTCGAAAAGGGTGTATTAGTGACGTCAGTAGTAATCATCAATCAATCACGACCGCAACCGAGACCATCAATAATTCTAATGATGGCTACGGCTACGTGAATTTAAAATGGCTGTTACGGTGGAACAATGTACTCTATTATAGTGTCCAAAGTAACAGCGGAATGTATTCCAAGAAGAAATTTCGTGGCCAGGTCAGTACTCGACCATAATAATAAATAATCAGTTTTTACACTTGATGGTAAATTTGCTTTGGTAATGTGTATTATTACGTTATCAAAACATAAACGTGTTGTATCGTAATTAGTTTTATGGTGATTAATGAATATTGTAGGAGCTGGTGTGCGCAAGCAAATCACGCAAATCTGGCAACCATTAACGATTCTTATAGGTGTGTCGTGCTAAGGTAAGAGATCCTATCTTAAAAGTCAGAACTTTGCGAATTTGTCAAGGTATACTTAGAACTGTTTTATTTTTCGGACTTCGTCAAATTATATTTATGCATTTGTGCTTTTACTTGCAAGAATAAAAATAGATATAAGAAAATATATTCCGTTTGAACATTAGGAGTTTTTTGTTGTGGTTTTCCTAATGTATCGTAAATCGAGTTGTTGAGCTTCGCCGATTTTCGTGTTGGTTTCCACTTATTTTTTTTTCCTTATTAAAAAATATATATTTAGAGAGGTTGCCGTCAGATTTAATAAAAACGAATCAGAACATTTTTTCCATTACTAAATTATCAAAAATACATTAATTGAAACTAAATGATTACCCTGACCGAAATCGAACAAGTGACAAATGATTACGGTGTGCTTTTTTCGAAAAGTCTTGTTTTTGTGAAAATCGTAGACAATACGAAACATGTGAATACGAAAAAACATGCCATAATGAGTTGTAACTAATTTTCTAATTTGGTCAGGGTACTTTAGTTTCAATTATTGTATTGTTTACAAATTAAGTAATTGGAAATCAGTAAATACTTTGATATCTAAACTTAAAAGATTATTATTTTTGTTATTAGGATAGCTACCCGAATTTTGATTGTTATATAAATTTTCATGCCAATCGTTTGGGAGTACACGTTTGATAGGAAGAAGTACCTAATTAAACCCAAATCCACAACTTAGATGGTGTATTTAATCCAGGGCTGTGGAGTCGGTAAAAGAAAGTCGACTCCTACTCCGACTCCAGCTAATTTTGGTAGTCCGACTCCGACTCGGAGTTCAACTCCGACTCCGGAAAAATTTCATTTGTTTCCAGCGAATTTAATGGCAAAAAAATTAAATCTGACATAATCTAATTGTAAATAAAATCAAAAAGGCCTGTTGATCGGACCACAAAATTATGGCCATATTTAAAAAAGCTTTTTTATATTTGCAAAATATCTTCGAAATCATTAGACCTTCAACTGTTTTCACAAAAGTAATGACAAACCACTGTATAGTACAAAGTAAAATTCAATGAATACAAAAGTAAGTGCAAAATAAAATGAAAATAATCTCAACTCTTACTTCTGTTAGTGGTAATGACGTCACAATTCTGGCTGCAACGAGTATGACTTGCATATATGGATATTCCTACATTCAACTTAAGGTAGAGTTTAAATCGGAAATGCAGTTATAATTTTTAATCGGCACATATATTATACATGTTTAAGTTTATGCATTAAAAATTACGTTAGAGTGAAGTTTGTATCTTTGCTAATAATGAAAAATATATCGGGCTCAATTCTGTCAAGTGTAGGTGACGAAATCTGCGAATATCGGTGTTTTTTAGTTGATCGCATGAAGACTATACGACAGCCACCAATAATCTTAAAATCCGTAACCTACACTCGACAGAATCAGTAACAATTTAAAATCTCTACATATTTTGTTAAATACAAAGGGATTACCCTTGATTATACCATAATATTGTATAATCAAGGGTGATACTTTTTTTGATAAATTTGTTCATGTGCCGAAAAAAATAATCAATTTCGGTTAAACTTTTAAAGTTATCAAACATTAAAGCTAAAATTGCAAAGTTTTACTAGTAAAGCATAATCTTTTACAAATATTCAGATTTTGCGACAATTAAAAATAAAAAAAATGTTGAGAGTTGATAATACGACTGTGATACCATCACGTTGTTTCTACTGACCTGTGTGTTTTGTAGTTAAATTATATTTACTTTGTAAAAGACTTAATAATATGTTTAGTTAATCGTTTACTATCTATTGAGGCAACATGCGAGATGGCCTCGCATGTCTTTTTCTACATTATTTAAACATGGACCCGGAGTCGGAGTCGGTACCTGATTTAATCCACAATAACTAAGACATTTTATAATACACATATACATTGTTTCCGCAAATTTGTCATAATTCTGCAATAAACTGTTACAAAAGAATTAGGGAGGATTAAAAAGTCAACTTTTGATGTAAAGGAATATATTACTTTGATAGCGAATAAATATGAAAGATTGAGGTTATGTATATACTCAAGTATAGTATATTACAGTACAAGTGAAGAAACCACGTGTTTTCACTGACGCGTATGTCGGGTTTCCGCCCGATGCGCAACCGAGTGTGTAAAGACATACAAGTGAGTAAAGTGGTGTCTCACGAGTGCTGTATAGCGTTTTGTTCAATCCTTCCACTAAATTTACAGAGATATCGCTATTAAAATTAGTTAATTTTGATATATGTCGACGTAGGTGGCAGTTTATGACGTCATCCGGTTAATACAAACAAACTATAAGTGTCAAATTGTTTATTACTGACATTCATCGTTTGTGCAATGTTTTATATCAGTAAATATGGAGCTTAAAGGGTGATATTTTAGAAGATAGTATGGAAATGCGTGAGTGAAAACAATTTCCACCTGCGCGTTTCTATGATAACCAGCTTGAGTGAGGTAAAGAACTACTTTCTGCTAGTGTATCCAAATTTTAAGATGACTATTTCAGTGGTAGGATTGAACAAATATATTTGCCAGCTTGCTCTTTGATAATTGAGGAGTATTTGTTTATAAACCGTTAGAAAATCGTAAGGGTGGACTAAAAAGTTCTAAAAAGAAGTACACACCACTTATCGAAAACAAATCGATAAATACAATAGTTGAGTATCTACATAACCTCAATATTTAATATTGATTTGCGTTCAAACTAATATGCTCCATTACATATTACAAAAGGTGGACTTTTTAATCATCCCTAACGATTCTTTAACGGTTTATAACAGAACATGACCGTTTTGTTAAAAACTAAGTAGACAAATACATCAGCAATGCAAAGCCAGTAAATTGAAAAGTGACGTTAGGTACTGCACATTTATATTATTTGGTGGTCCAACTAATTAGTCCCAAACGCCGAAGGACTCCCAAACCCTCTCTAACGATTCCCAAACGATTTTCATCAAAATTTACATAAAATTTTTAAAATAAGGGGGCAACTTGACAGCAGTCAGACTGAAAAACAAAATAGAGTAATTATTGTTTTTCTGCTCAGATGGAATTTTTAGTGGTGGCTGATGAAAAATTGAGCATTTTCACAAAATAATATGCACCCTGCTATACAGATAGCATGATAGGTCGCAAATTACTGCTTGAATATCCTTAAGTTCCAAATGACGGCTAATTTGCATAATTAATTAATTTACATTTGTCGCGCGTAATTGAAACGAAGATGGATACGCGTTGCCATTGTCTCGGAAATTGGAAGACTTTCGTACGTCCGCCGTAACGGCCCGATAATGATAAATTGGAAAAGATATTGCTTGGGCAACACAAAGGGATCGTGAACGGGTACAGGAGAGCACCAAGCAACAAATAATAAAAACGCATCACTCAGACGAATTAAACATAAAGAATTATATATGATTTACTCTCGCCGGACTGGTTTAGCGTTGTAATTGCGCGCACTCGTCGAAATTTATTTCATTTATCAATCACGGACCATCACAAATCAAAATCGGCCCACAGGGACGGACTAGCCGATCCAGAGTCATTGAATTCTGTTTAGTATTAATTGGTTATTGGTTTATTTGACAATATATGAAAATACGGAATGAACACACATAGGGGAAATACATTTTAATTGGCTATAATAAAGTCAATAAACTTAATTTGTTATTAATGATATTTATTGCAATCATGATAAATACAATTGAAATATTTTCTAATTTGGCATGTTTCTTTCTTTCTGATTTTAAACATTATTTCATAATATCGCAATGAGTTATTCAGTTGTAATATTGTAATTAAATCTTTAACCTTAATTAATTAATAATTATTATAGAGTAACTCTACCTAGTAAAATAAAATTACATGGGCAATAGAAACAGTTTCCGTGTTAACGGCTTACGTACTAAACAGCTTAATTTATTGGTACGCTGTTGTCATTTGTCAAACATGATTATAATCATTGTAAAAGATAAATTTTTAATGGTAGGATTTTAAGTGTGTTGGAGTATAATATATCGTTTTGTGATTATTGCATACAAGCAAGTACCACAAAGAACACTTGTGCAATTGTGCTAATAATGTAATGTAGCAATAAAAAACTAATGTATGTCAGTATTATACAAATTGTCCTGTTAAAGTCATGTCTTGGCTTTCTTCGAAAGCTATGTAAATAAACTAATATAAATGATTACTGATTAGAATATTGCCTACTATGTAGTATTGACTATGTTCAGTGAAGGAATTTGCAATAATTTGCAGTCGCAAAGCTATTCGCATCATACGTCCAATTAATATTACAAATTGCTACAATATACTTAGGTAGTAATTATTTTACAGCTCTGTAGTTCCTCTTAAATCATTCATATCAATCTTTAATATTCTATATTAATAAAGTCATAATTTAAATTTTAATAGTACAATGACAAGATTGAGTTTAAAACAACAAGTTTAAAAATTTCAAATTAGACAACATAAAACCATAATTTAAAATAAAATAAAAATAATACAAATTGGCATTTTTCTTTGTCCATGTTGCCGGTTTAGATCTATATTTAGCCTATCAACACAGTCAGACATACTTTAAGAGGATATCTTGTTGTCATCATTTTTGTTTTCAGCTCAAAACAAGGGAGCAGCCGAAAGTAGAAGCCAAAAATTTATCAACACCATCCAGAAAGCAGCCTGAACCAACACCAAATAAATTACCCGCAGAACTATTGGAACTAATTATGCTATAGGGACTAGAGAACTGATCAAATAAAAAGTCTTGATAGAAGAAATTGGCATGGAATCACAAGATCAGCTGACAAAACAATACTAAACTATATATGTCTCTAACTCTATACCTTTTCAACTTCAAATGGGCACTAATCAAAATCAAATTGGCACTAATCAAAATCAAGTTGATAAATAACAAATTCAAGTTAAATAATTTAATTGTCAATTCAAACTAACATATTGAAAGAACCCTTCCACGTTCTCATAATGCCTTATATAAAAAAAAGTTGACGCCGTAAACTCAAAAATGAAAAATACAAATTTGCGCTATTTATAATTCTAACGGGGATTAGCACAATCTTGCAAATGTTCTCGGAGTTTCAAAAAGAACGGCGCGGCGTATAGAAGGAGGAAAAATCAAGACGTTCCAGAGAAACAGCATAGAGGTAAACGCAGAGTTAAAATCATAGACGAGCATCGTCGTTTTTACTAAATGAAATTGAAAGAAATCTAAAGATAACTTTCCAGCAATTAAAAGAAAAGATTTTACAATCATATGAAATTAATGTCACTAAAGAATGTATTAGGCAACACCTCGACGGTCTTATGTATGCAATAAAACCAGTACGTCGAGAGCCAGAAAGAGCCAACAGTATAGACACTAAAACAAAAAGGTTTGAATATGTAATAACATCACTTAATCTTCAAGCAAAGAATTTGCCAATAATTTATCTAGACGAAATTAATTTTAATATGTTTATTTCGCGGACGCAAGGACTTTCTAAAAAAGGAAGTCGATGTACATTTGTAGCAGCCGGTAGCCGAGTCGCAAATATACATGTTATTGGATGCATAGGTATTTCTGGTCTAATACATCAAGACCTAAGGATCATTTAAAATCCAGAAGCAAACGAATTTGTGAAACAATGTTTGAGAAACGCCCAAAATATACACCAAGAACCAGTAGTTATGGTTATAGATAATGCACCTTGTCATTCTTCTATTGAAGCAGTTTTTGCAGAAGCGGAATTTTTCCACCATAGATTAATAACTCAGTCCATACAGTCCCATATTAAATCCGATTGAGCAAGCATGGTCTGCATTAAAGGCTAGTGTAAAATCAGATTTGGCAGATAACCTAAGAGATGTTTTAGCAGGAGAAGATATCAGGTATATCTCCCAAACTGAATACATAATGCGCCGGTTAGAAAATATTCTTCAGAATAATATTAACACAATCAATGTAGCCAACTGTGCAAGATTTATAGCCCATATTCAAAGATATATTCCAGCAGTATTAAATACGCAGAATATTATTTTCTAATTAATTACTTTAGCAAATGTTGTTTATTTAATATGTCCTTGTCATTGTTTTAAAATATAGTATAAATAACATTATTTACTTAGTTCTATTTAATCGTATGATAGTGCTATTTAAAATTATATTTCCTTTCCATCCGTTCATATGATTAATAATCTGTAGTCTCTTTATTTCCACATAAGCCACGTGTCTTCAAAGCCATGGTATCAAAAAGAAAGTGTCCAGTATGACAGGTATGGGCAAGCTGGCCCTGGTATATATCTGACATTCTTTTTTTTTCACGTGATAAGTCAAGTCCGATTTTTATCAGCTCTCTTCCAGAGCTTAAAATTTCAGCCATGGGAGCATCCTGGGACCAATTAGGCCTGCTGATTGTCATGCTAGGATGTTTTGGAAGATGGAACATTAAAATTATGTTCACATACCGGAGAGCGGAGCCGCAACAAGACGAACATACATAAAGACGTCATGAATCAAGTCCAGACAAGACCCACATCAACTGGAACAACTCCAACAGCGAGATCTTCAATGTCTGCTTGCGATTGCCCTAATGTTTGGTTACCATCGCTTGCCGTCCTGCTTCTTCAAAATCTTAACCTATACCAGTTGGCTATAGAGTTATTGATAGATCTATTTGATTGCCCTAATGTTACCAGTTGGCTTACATTTTTGGCTTGCCGTCGCTTACCATACAGAGAAGAACGAACAGCATGGCCCCTGGACTGTCACTGTCACTGTCACTAACAGTAATTTTTTGTCAAAATTGACAAGCGTTCAGGTACTGCCCCTGTTTAATGTTTACTAACATTTCCTTTAGCCCATCTAGAAGAAGGCGGTGGTCTTATGCAAGTGACAGGAAGCGGCTGCTACTCTTGGTGAACACCACTCCGTACTCTTCTAGAGTACCGACAGATACATCTGTCTGGCAGTAGCCACAACCAAGCCCCCCCCCCCCCCTTTTGCTGACACAGAGATGTCAGTGCCTCCTCCCGACGTTGGCCAAGCTTCAGTTACACCCATGTAGGAGAGGGCCATATTGTTATGCGCAATAAGCTGCATTCTGACATCTGATCCATGTTGGGCAAGACGGTGAATACCAGAAGTCCGTGTTTCTATCATTCACCACTTCAAGATGATCACAAGTGACATAAAGCTACTCTTGGTGTACTCCGAGAGCACCCAGTAAACTTGAGTACCGCCGGATACATCTATCTGGCAATAGTCCCAACCAGTGTACCTTTTGCTGATACCCAGATGTCGGCGCCACCTTCCGATATTGGCCAAGCTGCAATTTCGGTAACACATTACACAATTCAATGTTGTATAAGCACTATAAAATTTCCCCAGACTGGGTCCAGAAATTAGATCACTTCTTACGGATTCAGCAGAGTTTCGAGATTCAACACATTTGAATACTGAAAGAATAATAGTCTTCAGTTATTCGGGGAGGAGTAGGTGCATTAAAATATTATGGTGTATTTTGCAAAGTTTGAAAGTTACTGGATCAAACCGAAGTTCCTCAGTTTATTACTCTTTCCCAATAATTATGGCGACTTACCGTAAGGTCTTTCGATGAGTTTTTGAATAGTAACTTAGACATTTATGTTTGATTTAATTTCTAGCTTACTATAGTTTTTTCTTGTTTCCCTGACTCGTGTAAGTACTTGTATGTATATTTAGCACTCAATAAATATTATTATTATTATTATTAAGGTTAGACAAACCTCCAATTAGGTCATCAACAACACCCCAATCAATTAGTTATTGATTGTTGAAGCTTTCTAATTGTGAATATCGAAATATTCACAATTTGCAGAGACCAGAGGTCAACTATTTCATCTTGTGAATTCTGGCACATTGTCCTGGGACCCTGATGACTGGTCTAAAGTACCCTTTCAAGGCAGACATCTTTATATTTTTGGTACCAGTATACAATATCCCAACCGTCAGAACCAGAAAGCTTTCTCGTTGGATGCCAATCTTTAGACCATATTGAAATGCTTACATTTGGCAAAGAATCTGGGTGACCATATTAGGTCGATATTCAGGGGCGACTAAGATGTGTTGTATCAAGGTGGCCCAATTCTTCAGACCAGTTTCTGCCTCAAAATTTTCTTAAGAAAGAAGAACCGGGTGGCTCTAATTGTAAAAACAAGTTTTGTGGATATTGGGATTTCTCATCAACTTCCAAAATTGCAAAATTCTGTTCGTGAATTATAGCCAGGCCACTCTAGTAATTATTAAGATCTAACTATAAAATGTTTGAATTCGTTAATTCAGAGAGAATATTTCAAAATAAAACATATTGGCAAAATTTTTAATGTTGCCTTATAATTTGAGTTTATACAAGACTATTTTATAGAAAGTGTCTTGTCTTTTAAGCAACATTTCTTAGCTTCAATATTCTTACCTTAAGTGGTGACATTAAATGACTTTATAATATAAAGTGGTTCACTCTGTATAAAGACTGACAATTTTTCAGATGAAAACTTTTAGATATCCCTATCGCAATACCTTGTATCAATGAAATTGTTTCTGAGCATTTCCCAGATTAAACAAAGCATCCCAAGGATGTTTAGGACGTAAAATTTGATTTTGCATATTGTTTTCTAAAAATAAGTTAAAGCGGATTATGCTTCAAATTCATTAAAAATAGACTGATATCGGATAACTGAATTCACCTAATTCATTTCGCCGCTAAGAGAATTACTCAATGCTTGGATACGCCTTATATACTTTTATTTGCACAGAAAAGTATTTAATCGGGGCACGCTTCTATGCTCCTGGTTAAAGATCCTGGATTTCATAGCGCTGAAGTCGCCGTTTTTTGGAAAAAAATCATTATTTTTTCTTTTTTATTTGCAGCTCCAGAATACCTTTCTAGAAGTATCCTAGAACAAATTTCAGTTATGCCTTACTGGCCGTTACAACCGCAGTTGTCCTAGTGTAAAATAAACATTTCTCTGTTGACAGGATAGATGTCAACCAAGCATTAAAACGGCTAGGGATTAGGTCTGGAACTAATAGATGTTGCTCGTTCTGCTGGAAATTCTAAAATTCACAAATTAAAACGTCCTCTCAACTTCGTATGCGAGTGTGGCATATGTTTTATATGACTATTAATACCATGACTATTAACACCCTTTGGAGTCTGCCAATAATGGGTTTTTACAACTTTTCCCTGCGGAAAAGGTATTTTTTATCAAACACTGAGTTCCATGCGATACATGGATACAATACATGCCCTAATTCGTATTGGGTCCAGATATAGGATTTTACCCTTTTTAACCCTTTTTTCAGGTATTTTAAGCTGTTTGGGTAGTTACACAAGATTTAAATTCATTAGCGCCTAAATCAAAGATTTCTGACACTCCGGTATAGGCAGCTGTCTGTTTAATATAAGCCTTAAAAGATATTTTTATCTTCTTTTTACATTTGGTATATAACAATAACATACCTACATATTGGGTCCAGGATCTATCCCCAAAGTTACGCTGGCGTGAGCTTGGAGTAGCTAAATGGACCGCTTATATCAGCGGTCGGCAACCAGCTCCCGATGTACTTCTCCCGCTCGCGGGCAGTCTCATAAGTCTGCTCCGCTTCTGAGGGTCCGCGGACCCCTAGGGGCGTTAACATGTGTTCCTGTGAACCGTTACCAATAATTTGGCAATTTTTTCTGGACATTAATAAACCGCTCAACCGCTGCTAGTTTAGTTGTTTGAGTGACAGTTCGCCTCACTGAAGTCAAAACAGTCTAGTTTTGTCTTTAATGTCAATCAAATGTTAATTAGATGCTGAGCCATCTAAATCTGAATTCTAATGAATTCATTGGACATAATGTATACCTAGAAAGCAGAAACATTTATATCTTTCTTTGTTATTTTCGATTTTGTGTATACATATTTATTGTGGATTCCTTTAGACCGTCATCTTATCTGAAACTAACGGTATTTCAGGTCTGGTCCAACTAAGCTTATATTTTATACATAGTACTCAGCAATTCTATTCAATTATATTACTTTTCGAGGCAGCAAGGACCAATTTGCCTATCATGTTTTGGAAAAAACATATTAAACATGAAATTTTGGGAAAAACATTTATTAAACTTTTTGCGTTTGTCCGCTGGTCATCGAGCTCAAAGATTTTCCCAATGCAAATTCTTAAACGTCGAATTTAATTCATAACAATATGAAATTAATTCCAGACCGTATTTATACATGTACATCTAGTGTGTTATTCGTTGCTGTATTTACGATTCTTTATCTATAAAAATACTTTGACAATATGTCGTTAAACATTTTCAGTTCATCAATAATGTTAATATTTTTCGGGGAAGTTCATTTAGCGATTATTTACAAGGGTCTCCATCTGATATATACCTTCTTATTATTTAGATGCTTCGAAAAGCCACATACAAAGGTATATTGAGGTATTTGTACTGTATGGTTCATTGAGAATTGTTAAACGTTGATTCATACGTGCTCCTTGCACTTTTCACAAGTCATGCAGGCATCTAGTCGTGTTGGTAGATTGAATTGGTTAAATTGGTTAAAATACACACAATTTTACAATTGTTCTCCATTTTTACAACTGCATGAATAAAAAGAAGTTGATGTTGTTACAACATTATAACGATATATTGTTACAATAACATGTTAACAAAATGTTAACATGTTCTTGCTAGTGCATTTTGTTCTGCTTCTTATTAATAAACAGACGATAATGCTGATTTGGCTCTAAATTGCACTGTGCTTTAAACATCTACAGATTATTAATCATATGAACGGATGGAAAGGAAATATAATTATATGATTAAACGAACTTACCTTAGTGAAGTTCTATCATAATTATATATCCTCTTCCATCCGGAATATGATTTAACCCACCCTTCCTTTGTTTAGACTTTCCCCAACCCTGAGCAATTTAGAGACTGTGCTTTCAAGAGAATGTCAGATATATACCAGGGCCAGCTTGCCCATACCTGTCATACTGGACACTTTCTTTTTGATACCATGGCTTTGAAGACACGTGGCTTATGTGGAAATAAAGAGACTACAGATTATTAATCATATTCCGGATGGAAGAGGATATATAATTATGATAGAACTTCACTAAGGTAAGTTCGTTTAATCATATAATTATTTAATGACAACTTGAATTTGTTATTTCTCAACTTGAATTTGTTAATTGTCATTTTGATTTTGTTAATTATCATTTTGATATTGATTAGTGCCAATTTGATTTTGATTAGAGCCAATTTGATTTTATTTAGTACCAATTTTAACTTGAAAAGGTATAGATGAACAGACAATCTGTTTCTTACTCGCTATAGAAAGCAAATATGAAATAGAAGAAGCCAGAACCCAATGTCCCACCTATAAAACGACGAAATGGCGCATGGGTAAGATACAATAAAGAGAAAGCTGATACTTTTGCAAACCATATAGCAGAAATATACCAACCAACCAACATCGAGCCACAGCCTTTCACGGGGGAAGCTAAAAACTTTGAATTAGAAGCCAAAAAGCTAATTACTCTTTGGAAACCTACAATTGAGAAATCTATTATCAATTTGTTCTAGATACAAAAAAATGTTTACACAAGTCAAAATAATACATCAAATAGAAACCACCACAGAAAAAAAATTTACATATGTTTCAAATCATTGAAGCCATAATCCAGAGACTCCTCGAGTGTCCTGCTGTACGGACACTTTTCCAGTAAGTACTTTTTCATGATTTTCTTAAATTCCTTTGGAGGTAAAGACTTGGTTGCAGTCGGAAGAGCATTATAAAGTTTTAACGCCCAATAACTTGATCCAACATGCGACTTCTGCAATCTGAGAAAAGGTTGGCGATATTGTAGTATCATAGGTGTGAATCGAATTTGATTGCGTAAAAGTCTCCGAATTTACTTGTGCATACATCAAACACTCCAAAATATGTACTGAAGGTAGTAATGCCATGTATCACCCTTATGCATCGACGTTGAAGTGAGTAAATCGTTTTGCTATGGGTCGAGTGGCCCCAATTAAATATTGCGTATGTCATTATCGAATGAAACAGTGCGAAGTAAGCAACTGTGAGATAGGTTTATTTGTCCTAACTAAAGAGTTCGCAATACAATAAGTTGATCTGCATCTTATGTGTCATATAGACCAGTGCTCCGCAATCCTCTCCCGCTGGCCTTCTCCCGCTCACGGCAATCACATAGCCCCGTTGCGCAAGCACTGAAAAAGATTGATGAACTCTTGGACATAAAGAAAGTAAAAGCAGTCGTAACCAAGGGTAGTTTGTAGGACCAATCCTCTAACTATTTGATACAAGTGTCTTATGACAACTAGAATACGTGACAACCACCACTTTCGCAAATGACACGGGTTTAATGGTGGTGTGGTCAACTGTAAAACAATCTACAAGTCGTTCGAAAGATAAAATGATTCGCTGCCTAGAATGAATCACACCTACAACATCACGTCAACATAAAGGTCCTGCACCTTCCCAATAACCAGAATCTAGTGAGAAGATTAAAAAGAACCAATCCCTTCTAACTAGTTCAGTGAATGTGAGTGAGTGTTTCCAGTTTAGGGCAAAGTAAGATATAGGATCATCTAAGACATCGGTAATTAAGCCCATACTTGTAAGAATTCAGATATAAATTGATGGTTAGTCTTAAGCACAAGAAAGTGGCCATTCGTTTGAAATAGTTTCGAAAATTGATTATGTTTAATGTTGCATTCTTACGAATGACGTTCTACCTTATAATTGCGTTTCCAAGTGATTAAATTGTTTCGTCGTTTTGTTTTGTCTCGAAGACCGGGTTCCATGTCTAGACCCGGTATATATAGCTATTCTACGTGATCTACCTCTACAACACGTCCACAACACAGCTGCATTAAGGTTTTGTTATGAAAAATGAGTTCACGGATAGCTATTATTAATATATCGATGCGGTCGATAGATTGTCTGTCAGGAAAAGAGGCCAGTCATGCTAATGGAAAATTGCTATTAGCCCTGGACAATGAATGACGTTATTATCCCATACAAGTGTGTAAACTTGGACACCGTTGTTGTGCCGTTGAACGCGCCGCGTGCAAAATAATGAATTTGCGGCACGAATGGGGGCCCTTTGCCCCAAAGTAATTACATAGTTAAACTGTCACTATCGTTATCGGAAACTTTTGTCGCATTTGATACACCACTCAATCTGGCCTTTACGCGCAAACTTTATCCGTGCAGATGATGGATAATTTGCAAACAATATTGAGTATAAATAAGTACGAAGGCTTTCATGTCCAGAATTATTTAGAGAGTAAATAGTTTCCGGTTATTTACAACAAACATTTATGCATTTCAAATAGCTTTCATATTACGACCAACTTAGTAATAGTAGGTACTTTTATTCTTTCTTTATTACATATTATACTTTCTTTACATGCAGTATATACATGTTTCCTTTCACTTGCTTGAATTGTACGATGACTGACTAGGCATTGTTCAAATTAGATACAGGTCAGTTTTTAGTTGTTCATCTTGTAGGTCAGATTTTAGTTGTTCATCTTGTATATTAAGCGTGTTTCTTGACCAAGGATCAATATGGCACAAAATGCTGGATTTTAATATACATGTTGTTAAAAAGTACATGCAAATAAAGTATCTATCAATTGAATACCAACAAAGTAAATAAGAATACCAACATCCCCCACTCATCCATCTGTTTTGTTTTAGAAGAGAATTGTGAAGAGTTACCGAAGCTCTAATTAATATTTAGAATTACAGGGTTTTCTTGTGTTAATGTTAATGTTCTTTTCCTGCAATCGATTTTTTATGAGACTGTTTAGTGAATAGATAATAGTTTATGAAACAATCAAATGACTGTACTATAACTAATCAAACTTATGTAAATGAAAGAATCCAATAAATACATTCTGTACCTACTCCAGAACTGTCTGTGTCAAATTACATAAATTGTCATATAACCTCAAATGACATCGACGAAGAATGTTGAAAAATAAAATATTGTAACCAACTCGGACATTAAACGGCGACTAATGATCTCGACATGTCTCGAACATTATTAGCTCTTTTCAATATGTATACTTGTTGGTTGAATAACTATTAACTACTGTATATTTTACGAGAAACATGTACCTTGATGCTTTTATTGTGTGTCAAACGGTTAAAATATATAATATTGTGAAGCCATTCTTTATATTTGCATATATTAACGTACCGATAGCAATTTATAAGAATTTATTATTATTTAGCTTATTGGAAATTGAACACGCATTGCTATCAGTTGATAAATAATCGTTTATAAATAATTTAATATCTGCATATTGACGCGCAATCCAGTTTTCGATTCGTTGGTTTACAAGGATTTTTGATGATTTAGAATATTTTCAACTCTGGAAACTATAAATAGACAAAATTATTTGAAATTTGTATGCTCTAACAAAAAAACGATGTGATAAAATTATTTATGTAAGGTACAGCTGAACCTTTGACTTAAAGCTAGAAAAATCATGTGAACTATTTTTGTCGTTAAAACTCTTTTTGATTCTAGCTCACATACACGTAGATGCATTATGTTTAGAATAAGAGGTTCCATGTTAAATACACTGTTCAAAAAAATTAGGGGAGTTTTTCGAAACCTATAACTTTTTAAATAATAGTTCTAGTCAAATTTGGTATGCTTTAAGGGGATATATTTAACTACAGAAAATTACAGAAACAATGTTACAACTCTTAGTTACTTCGTTACACTGTAAATGTAAATTAATACACAAAACAAAATGAAAACAATGCTTTGAATTGACGTATGAAAGCCTATTAAATACGGCAAATGAATTCAGTTGTCAATTTTCGTTGATTAGAAACGTCATTAGAAGTAAAATGAAGCATGGTCACTCTATTTGACATGTTAGCAGGGACCTTCGAGTTTCCCCTTCTGTTATTCAGCGTTTATGGAATCGGTTTCGGGAGACTGGCCAATATGTGCTGGACAAGGTCGAAATCGAAAAACTACTCAAAATCAAGACTGATTTCTTGTCCTTTCCTCTCTACGTCAGCGTACTGCCACAGCACGAGACCTAAACGACCTAAGACGAGTACACGGAGTAGAAATTTCTGATCAAATTGTTAGAAATAGATTAAAAGAAGCGAATTTGAAACTAAGCAGACCTGTCCGCGCACCACGCTTTCCGCAGCATCACAAAGCAGCGCGAATGCGGTTTGCTCTGGATCACAGAGATTGGCAAGTCGTCACTGGACGCCTGTACTGTTTACAGACGAGTGTAGATTTCGTTTAACTCGTTGCAAAGGTCGAGTACGTGTATATAGACGTCCTGGTGAACGCTACGCAGCCGCTACTATACAGGAAGTGGATAGATTTGGTCGTGGATCTGTGATGGTTTAGGCTGGAATCAGTATAGACAAGAGAACTGATCTTGTTATGGTTTCTGATAGACTAAATGCCGTGAATAGGGTATTTGACTGTATTAAAAATATGGCATGTATTATAGTCATCCTAATAGATTACAGTTTAAGAAAACTATTTGTTATTACTTTTCAAAAAAAAAATGCTTTATTTCTATGAAAAACCAAAATTAAAATTGAATTTTATTCACGTCCTATCACGTGATTGAAAACGCTCTGTAATTGGGTCAGTCTCCAGTGATGTCATTCGTTAGTCCGCCTTAGAGCGCGTTCGGTTTGTCAGGGTAGGGTATGGGGAGAGCAATGCTCAGATAACTTGGGTCGGCTGTCTCTCTCTTATATGCAGATAAACGCCGTATGACGTTAGTCCGCCTATTATGCAGCGCGTCACTCTCACCGTAAAATACCGGGTTATCCGAACGCGCTTTTATGCTTCTCCCGTTTGAATTTAATAGCACGAAAGCGTCATGTATGCATAACTTTGTAGGTTAGGATAGCCCTAACCTTCAGCTGTCAGATCAGATAATACCTTTCGAAAATACGATAGATAACTTATTCTAGTCAGTTTTACTTATGTCGAAGTAATCTTCACAACAGAAAACACTTGTATTGGCGGCTATTTATTTCATTTGGATTTCTACGACCCAACCACTTTCTTCGCAGTTTCAAATCTTGCGGAACAGCTACAAATAGTTTATCCGGAGTTTTTCTTGACGTATCTCTGCATTGTGGATTTATACACCATTTATAACCCATTTTTATGTAGAAATTGTGAAAACAACACATCATACAACACAATTACCAAACGGCGACGATGCCGATGCTGACAGACCATATGGGCCGATTTGACATCTTGACATCACATCATCTTGACATCTTGACATCACTAACCGGTGACGTCACACAACAGAAAGTATCGTTTTGGCGGGACTTTTTGTGATTCAATTTTTAACGCTGATTTTTCTGAAATATTGAGGAAATAATTACAAAAAATAATGCATTTACAATGTAGAGTGAAGGAATAAACACATTAAGATGGTTTTCCAAAAATAGTCAAATACCCTATTACATTGAAAAGATCTTGGAGGATCATGTGGCGCCTGCTGCATATGGCGTCACATTTTCACGTCGCCTTTTATACCTAAATTGTAAACTTTAATTATAAAAACAATTATTAGTAAACAGTATTTGTTAGTTTACTATTCCAAAATAAATATGTCATAACCACAGCCCACATGTTTTGTTAAACTCAAATTGCAGTCACTCTGAAAAACACACTATATTATTGGAATTACACATTCTCTCTCGGTAGCTGAGTGTTGTCAATTTTAGAACTTTAAATACTGTACTAATTTAAATACTAATATTTTATATATGGTATTTATATATGGTGGTTGCCATTTTATTGTTTATTAGTAGGTATACAAGGAGAAATTCTTTTTAATTTGCTAAGAGTTGCTGGCTAGTGTTTATTGCCAATAAACACTAAAATGTTCCGCCACCATAATTGAATTAATAAATTTCACTAGCACTTACGCCTTTTTATTATTTATTAATTTGTTAAAATAACTTTTATTGGAGGTTCCATAAACACCTAAACTTTTTGTTAAGCTTTTCCTGTATTTTCGGTTTAAACATGCTTTCTCGATAACTCGAGTGAACTCCTTCTAATATTACAAATTATAAACATGAGAATGGCGACAATATTAGTTTGAAATTCACTTGTCCAGAAATAATGAAATAAATCTTAACGATGTAATAAGCAATAGCAACATGATTAAGTATAAATTCACAAAATTATCGACAGAAACGTCTGCAAACCAAAAAAATACCATGGAGAAAAATGCAGAACACAAGAAGACAACAATTTTATTTTAAAATTTGCCGCGAAATTCGAAAATTCTACGATAGTGATTTATCGAATCTTTCAAATTATATTCTAAAACAAGTTATTTTGCTGGTTAACATATTTGACGTTAAATGCCAAGTGTCCAACAAAATGAACGATTGCGCTCTTTGAAGGATATGTATAGAATTTTAAAAAATTAGGATAAAATAATTAAAATGTTGAAAAAGAAAGAAAACGCCTCTTAGCTTTGCAAATTAGTTTAATTTACATTGGTACCGGTTTCGGCAATGCTGTCATCGTCAGCCAAAATCGACAGAATAAAAAGGGAATTACGTGTAAGGGGAAACAATCATCAGAACTCACTGTCAAATAGTTAAAAACGTCTACAGCTGCAGGAAATCATAATTCTTGCGTCAAGAAAGCGGTTTGACATCTAAATACAAATAAAATAACATGGTAAGTATAAATGTGAAACTGATTACAGCGGAATAAAAATCAAAAAGTGAAAAAACGTGAGAGAAAGTCAACGCACAGCGGGCATATAAAGCGAGATAAGCAAACAAAAAACAACAAAGAAATTGACTTACGGTTAATGGGAGAAGCACAATAGTGACAACATTAACAAATGCAAACCAACAGCACCAACCATTTAATTTAAAACTTAAATCAAATATACATAAGTGCGGACCATGTGGTACGTGGCGGCTGCGGCCGGTACCAATGTAAATTAAACTAATTTGCAAAGCTAAGAGGCGGTTTCTTTCTTTTTCAACATTCTACATTTACCCTGAACTCCTGTTGTACACTTTTCTTGATGACTCCTGATAAAAAATGCCATAAATAATGAACACTCTGTATATTCTCCAACAAATAATCACGTGGAGGTAGGAAGGAGACGGCAAGAAGGACCGTAACGGAGCGTAAATTAATACTGTACCGGGATTATTTATGCCCCTCGTGTGTTGGCAATATGTTACATGTATTAATCCAATAAATAAATATGACTGCCATAAATCGCCGTCCGATCTTCACGGAGACGAGAAAGGCCGAACCGAACGGCCTGCCATCGAGCAAAGAGAGCAAAACGCGACCGAGCAGCACCGGCAGCAGCAACGGGGAAGAGAAAAAGACGCCCCGATATAATTTATAATCCAATTAAGTGGGCCTCGGAACCGAACAAAAGACGAACGAGGTACGGCGATAATGTTGAGCCGGGCAACGCGGTAAACACGACGTAAAATCGACAAATTTCGTGGCGATTTTCGGCAACCCTTATTTCTTGGCTATTACCGTGAGGGTCTTTTGTCTAAAGTTCGTTTTCTTTTTTTTTTGATCGACGGTTTTGAGATGTTGCTCGAGGTAATATTCACTTTCACCGATCAATAGGTGGCATGACGATTGGTATTAATGTTGATAAATCGCTGGGATACGTTATTGATGGTGTAACTTTTGGGTGAAGTTTTTGTTTTGGTTTGGTTTTGAGATTGAGTGCTGTTTTGGTTCTCTTGACGAGGGATGTTGGTTTAAAACGTTTTTCTTTTATTTTATTTTAGGTTATTGTTGCTGGCATAAAATAGATAGCTTAGATTTTTCAAACATGATCTAAGGTGATGCCACACTAAAAAAAATCTTAAATAGGTGGATAGATTTGCTTCGCTGCCACTATTTAGGTACTCAGCTACTAAATGCTCCCAAAAATCATCCAGAAAAGGGCCACTGAAAGCTAGAGTGAAAAGCTGGAGTGAAAAAATACTATTTTTAGATAATCAGATGTCATTAGATAGAAATAAAAAGTGCAACGATATCCAATCATGTGATATAACTAGGACTTTAAAATCTGCTCTTACTTTTTTAATAACCCTGTATTATATGGAGATTTTAATCTCTATGTTCATGATAGATACTGAACAAAATGTGACCTATTCAAATCAAAACGAGATTGTGGATCATTTGATTACTCAACATACCATGAACTTGTGTAAACCGGAAAATAGTAGCACTGGCAATCAATAATAAAAAACTACAAAATAAACAACATTTTGCTATTTTTTTTATATTAAACAACAACATGTAAGTTCTGAGGGATTTTCCCAGTTATTAGTACATAATTTACCGTCTAGAGGTAGGTTTTTGATATTTTTTATTTGGTTTGGATAAATCTGTTACCTATCTGACATAAAATTGAAGAATTTTGTGATTTTCTTACGGAGAACACAAGGCAAAAACGAAAAAATTATCACATACTTAATAGATCTATATTACACCTTCCTCCATTAGTGTACAGTACAGCATTACATCACGTGAAAATTTCAATATTTTACACATTTTTTTTCACTCAAAACTTAAGTTCTTTGAGTACATGAATCATATATATTTTATCACGTAGGTGGTTACAAAAGCAACAATTAATACATAGACATTATTGATAGAAAATTAAGCTCACTATGGATGTTGGTTTGTAGGACGTACTAGTTTTAATGATTTCTCTTAATAAAAAATAATAAGATAACCAAAAGCTAGATACTGTACTATATACTATGTACTATAAATATTGAAAAAAATCAATCATGTGATTTTTGATAATAGTTAATAATAAACTAGCTCATCAATTCAACTCCTGCAAAATTTATACGGGGTTAGAAGAGGAGGAGTTAATATATTTGCCGGTTGTCAGTTTTTCGGAAAACGTTTATTATCAAAACAATAGCCCACAAAAATTTACGTATGGAGAATGGTCCTTTATTTTTGCGTAACTAAACATTTCAAAGATGAATTATAGTAATCTGAATTATAGTAATTATCTAATAAACATTTACTTCTGAACAAAATATAAGTAATATTTAAAAAATTTAACTTTCTTTATCAGTTTCTCTGAAGAAGTTGATAATAAAAGTTATTGCTCTTAAATATGCTATAAAAAATGAGTATGCGCGTTTACGTTTACAGAGTTATTACTGTTGTGAGTTATGAGCTATAAGTACACAAACAGTTAGAAAAAACGAGATTTTTTGTTTTTAAGAAACATATTCATTTGATTTCATTCTTTTAACACAAAAAAATATTCTTTGAATACTCCAGCTCTATTTAATTGCAGAGATTATTTATTTGGGATATTTATTTAAGTGAAAAAATATATTTGGATACAAAAATTACTTTCCTTTAAATATGAAAACATCTGATGTGGCCACACACAGAAAAGTGATTATTTGGAACGAGAAAACATAATTTCTTGAATTAATTTACTAGATTCAAATGCATATTTACTTGGATGTAGAAAGTTAGGTATATACAAGAAATGCCACATACTCAATCTAAGTAAAATAATTTCACAGATAAATGCTGTCGACAAATAAATTCTTTCTTTATAAGAACCAATATTGTATTGAAAGAAGTATCTGAATTTTTTGTCCCAAATATGTCAATTTCTCCAACGAAGTAATAGTAAATCCATCCAAGTGCGTAGTTACTTGATCCAAGAAAATATAAGACATTTAATACAAGTAACTATTGTTTACTGACTAAAAACCCACCAATTATTTAACTGAAGCGATTGTCACTTCTTTCAAGTAACCCCTTTCTCTGGAATAAATATGCGCATCGTGATTTTGTCAAGGCCCGCGCGCCCGCGCGTTGGGCTGGCGCCGTAAAGGAACCAAACCTAGTACGAAAACAACAACGAAGAACCCGTAAGGAGATGTGCCTTGTGATTAGTGTACAATAACGTTTCAACACGGAATAATTTGATGTAAGGCACGCAAGAGATTAGACCGAGTAAGTAAATATAACACACCTATCTTGTTAATTAGCAATAGAAAACGTATTTGTGCCAAATCTTTAAAATTCTTACATTAAGTAGCTAAAAATATTTACCGGGAATAAAATATACACTTCATTGAAGATTGTTTACTTCCTTCACCAAGAAATAAAATGTCTTGGTTGAAGTCAATAATCTCTCGCGTATATACGAACCTACCACCTACTGCATCCAAGTAATTCTCTCTTCGTTCGAGAGATCACTACTCTGTGTGCAGGCACATGACTTTATCATACTATACGGCAGTGTAAAACCGCTGATAATCTAATAATGCTGTCAATAGAATCAAATCTGTCAAATCCTGGCAAACTAGTTGTAATGCAGATACGAGCCATCTCGATCAAATAGAATGTTTTGATGTTGGTAGTCGGGTTAGCGCTGGGTCGGATAAAAACTGCTAACGCTTCATTAAACTATTTGTTGTATATACATAATGCACAGAGAGCTGAATGACAAAAAAAGTCAAATGCTATTGCGTGACTTTCAAAGTTAATATTTGCTCATGCATATAAAGTAAAAATACTGTGGATGTGCGCCAGATCTAAAATAAACGCTTTCCTAACGGATAGGCGCCCTGTTAAATGGACCTATGGATCAAAAGATTCTTGTTTAGGTGTCCCCTACAACCCCTGTCAGTTTGTCGAAATCTTTATGGGGCATCCTGTATTTACTGGTCTTGAGTACACCCACAGTTAGAATATAACAGATTTTTTGTTTATAAGAAATAAGTACATCATTTTGACCAAAACTCATTTCTTTGACACAAAAAGATATTTACTTACTATTTCCTATTAACTATCTCTTCCAACTGTATTATAAGATGGCGCCGTAAGCTATCTACTCACAGATCGGCCTGCTCCTCAGTATATAATAGACTTGACTGAAAACATACTGCTCAGTTAATGTTGTGCGTATGGCAAAATTGCTAAAAAGGCTGTGTGTTCGGCAGTACAGAGCGCGGAGCTTCAAGTCCCGATTCCGAAACAGCATACAGTTTGCGTTTACCCTAACTTTCTACATTCCGAAAAGTTATTATTATTTACTATCCATACTGTTTATTTTCATACAGTATACACATTCTTTTCCTTTTTCTTCTGGTAACTAAAACTTCTCCTATGATTCTATTTTTTTGCCATCTTCCACAATTGTTTTAATTTTTCGTCTTTCACTTATTTTGCTGAATTTTGGTGTACCATGAAAATGAGGAATAGTTTTCTTGAGGTTTTTACATTTTATATCATAAACCAACCTCATACTCAAGAAACATCCAAAATATACCATCGCCAACATCCAACACACATAACACACAAAATCAAGCCCATATTATCCCAATTTAATTAATTTTATTCAATCCTTCAAATCTCAATATTAATATATTCCGTTCGTACCCGCTCGGTCATCTTCCCCCCCATAAAATCAATTAAGCGGATACCCGCGGTTAAAACAACAACAACAACGCCACCACACCAACAAAAGGAAGAAGCAGAAGAATAAAACCATTCGAATTAAAAAAAAAAGAGCAGCGTCTCTGATCTCGAACTGTTTGGTACGATCAAACCGATCCGCCGAGCTCCACAGTGGAATATAAAAGAACAGCCCACATCATGGTGGCAGCATAAGACAAAAGACGGACGGCCAATGGGGAGTTACCAGCATGGATACCCCCAGGCTTGCCAATCAGACCGCCGCTGCTCACCTGTCCGTGTTCAACACGCTTACCAACTGCATGCACACACACCTCGCTTACACCAGGCTTCGTCGGCCGTTCGTCGATTTATGTATCGTGTGGTAAAAAGAACTGCTCCGTATGTGAGTTATAACGCGTGTAATGGCGTGCAATTACAACCGGAATATCTGAAATTAGAGCGCTACCTTCGCCGTCGTATGGAATATATGCAGCGCATACACGATATCTGGTCATTGTCTGGCAGTTTCGGGATGTTAATTATTTGATGGTACGTCGCGTCGGTTTGTAAATTATTAGGATGGGTTGTGGTAAGCAAGTTAAATAATTGTTAATTAGGTAGAGAAATATTTCTCCAATTAAATTTGAGGTTTGTAATTTGTCGTTTCGTCCGTAATGTTCATATTGGCCATGTCCTGCGGACTGACCGGTGAGACACCGGTAAGTTACCCACCGGTAACTTACCGGTGTCTCACCGGTGATCAGCGGTGACAATAATCGGAATTTTCAGCCTGGATGCATTCATGAACTTTTTCTTCGTGCCACTGTCACAGTGGCCATGACACGAAGAAGAAGTTCAGGAATGCATCCTGGCTGAAAATCCCTTTAACTTACCGGTGTGTCACCGGTCGTAGTTATCGGCTAACCTTTCATGTAATCAGGTAATCCGATGACATCAAATAACCTTAGATGTACCGACTATACAACTGTAATTTAATTGTGGAAATTGAAGCAATTAATTGAACTAAATATATTAGGTTTCTTAATGCTGGATAGTTCATCATCTAATGAAATTCGTTTAAAAATTATTACTATTGTATATACATCTGGGTTGTTTTAAATTCAACAAATGATCCGTTGTAATGGTGATATTGTAGGAAAGTTTCTATCGATTACAAATATTTAGCAAACGGTAATTTTAAAAGAAATAGACAGTCGCTTCATCAAAGGGATATAATGCACAAAAAATTCAAGAAAAAGAACAACACAATTCAATAGAAGAAATCGTCAAACTGTCACGTTAAACTAAATGTTTCTATGTGAGAAAATATTCTTAATTTGTAGTTCAGGAGTTTTGATTAATTGCTTATAACTCTAAACAATGCATTTTATAAAAAAAAATTATTGTTACAAAAAATTCTTTGAATTAATATTAGTAATGAAAAAATTTTAAATTATGCAGGGTATTATTCTATTAGAAAAACGAAAGGTTTGCAAATTTCCATAATAAATTGTACACGCTATATATAAAAAATATATTTGAAAAATTTCTTTTAATTTTTTTACGGTTGGAGAATTATGGTATTATTAGTGTTCCGGTAATTTTGACTAACCCTGTATATTACCGTTGGTAATTTACCGCTATTTATAGTAATTTAAAAGGCCTCAAAAATGATTAATATTTCATTTTGTTATCAAAGCTACTCTCCACTTGTCAATTCACCTACCTGAAAAGTTAGCTCATAATTTTGTTTTTAATGAATAGAGAGAGGGTGGAAAGGGGGTTTAACCATGGATGTCATAAATTTAACAGAGCCGACACCGCAAATTTTAAATCAGAAGCCATTTACCTACCATCGAATTCATGATTTAAAGACATTTTTCGGTAATCCGGATAAAAAATGATCATTGTTCCTGAAACCTAGCGCTGGTGTTTTGTAAGTCGGTAAAGAATTGTAACATTTTATTCTTGTTTGACTGACCTTTTTTAACTACCATAAATAGTATTTTTAATGTAGTCTTTGTTTTGATTTTCATACTGTATTAGCAATCAGGAAAAACACCAGAGAGCGGTAGTTATCTACAAAATAATTACTTTTAAGGTTGATCGACCCCACATTTTTGTTGAAATGAATAGCTATCATAAGTTACTGTCATCGGTTCATTCTCAATTTTGAATTAGCCGGTAATTTAAGAAAATATTAAGCCTGCGTAATTTACCATTTTGAATTTTTAAATTCTTCATACATGTTTCTAACTTTCTATTATAATTTATGATTCTATTTATATAATTTCATATCGCCTTTTCTTATACATAACTCCGAGTAATAATAGAGAAATCTGAGTAATAATATACGTTCTAAAGGCACAATTAATTACCAAAACCCTTAGCCCTTAGGGTATGATTATTTGACAATATTTATTAGGAGCGAACCGCCAACAGCAACTTCACTCATATTGCGTCATATCTAAAAGGTAAACACTATAAAATTTCCAAATAGTTATTTCTGCATTTGTAGCGTACAAACTGAAGCCTACCTATGTGTAAATAATGCTCCAAATCAAAAAACATTATGTAGTCTGATATCTTCTGTCAATTCAAGGAAGAAACATTTGTTTAACTAGCTACCATAACTACGTTTAAATTCAAATGGTTTAGACCAAAGCATACTTCATTCACTATCTGATTTAAGTCTACTCTCTCCAGAACACTTTTTCATTCTTCTTCAAACACTGCACTTTCTTCCTACCATGCTTTTTGCCTTCATCTGAAATTTAGTTTTTAGTTTGCTTTTTATATATTAGTTTTTCATCGTCTCTACTAGCCGCTGAATTGGTTGAATGTTGAGGTTCTCTCTACAGATTGTATATTTTAAATCTCCCAATGTCGTAGTTAAATGTATCTTTTTTCGCCAGAAAGATCTTCTTGATGCCATGGATGTATCTATCTAGAGTCGGCTCCAGTTCATTTCTTAATCTTCTGATTGGCAACATTACCATGCCGAGATATTTAAACATTTTGACTCATCCTCATCACTCATCTCGTTTCATGTTTCTTAATCCTTTCATTTTAATCACCCAAGGATTATTTGAGCGTTTAAATTTAATTCACGACATACTCAAAATATACTTTTTGTATGGGAACTGAGAATTACACAACACGCAGAGCATTTAAGAAAAAAACTAAATCGATATAGGTACCTATTAAGACTCCACGCAGATGTTTTCTTTTCCAGAGGGCTTCCATCGAGCGAGGGCATGAATCATTTCGCGCATTTAACAATTAACGCTGCTTTATCAGAGACGATAATCTGTAATGCACTTTCTCCGTTGTTATGGTGAGACGAGAGCTCGTAGCGGTAGGAAGTGTAGTTAATAATATGGCAGATCGCCCCCACAGTCGTCCTCTCTCGCGATAGCAGATGTTTCGGGCATACATTGTTCTTGCGCCGCGGGGCGCTATTGTTGGGGCCCGGAGCACCTTTTTACACCACCACAGTCGTCGGTACGGCCCTCTATCCGAAATGTATCGCAACACCTTACACGATTTTTCAAAATGCCCCGAATGAATCTACTTTTAATGGAACTCTTGACGGTTCGCGATGGGTTCCCTGTTTTTCAGCTAATTGCATTCGCATATTGCGTTCACATATGGCCATCAGCCGATGATGTAGTTCCAAGGTTACAAAGTTATGCATATCGTCGGAGTTCTTTGAAAACGAACTTGAAAATCAAAGATTAAAACTTGTGTATTTTCTTTAGAAGGGTGCGATTCTTGTCATTGCTATTCTTGCTCTTCCTTCAGTAATAGAGGTGATGACGTAAATCAACAAATAAAATGTTTAAAATAGATCCAAGGTAGTGGTGATTTTTAAATACTGACAAAACACGTCACAATCATCATTATTATACACCGTGTATAAGCTGAAAACTAAAACACGAATAAAATATACGATATTGTATTGCAGCTGAAGAATCAACCGTCAAGTGAAGCAGAGAATCATAATATTCGAGTTGATGAACACACCAGGGAAATATTCTTACAGCTAATTAATTACTTAACAATAAAAATTTGATTATGTGGATGAACACGAGAACATTCGTGTAGCAAATTAACCAACAATAAATAAATGTTTGATAGAATCGATGAATATCAGGGAAGAATTCTCATAGAAAATTAATCAACAATAGAAATTCTATAGAAACGCTATAGGAAACAACACTTACAATATTGCTAACATCCCATATATCAGATAGAATCTGCAGAATAAAACAGACCTAAAAGAAGTAAAATCAGGATTGCATGAGCAGGAATTCTCTACCTACTGTATACAAGTGACCTATTACAATTAGAAAACGTGACCCCGTGTCTGGAAAGTAGCAGAAGCCATAATGATACCAGGTAAACCACCAACCTAAAGAGAACGATATCTATCATTGAAAGAAAAAACTAATTTCAAACTACCAATTTGATTTTAGAGAAAAATACTCCACTGTAGGCCAAGTGCATAGAATAAAATACCAAGGGCTAGTAATTTCGACTATCTCCTATGTCCTAAATAGCTAAGTGGCAGATTTGTCATATTTGTTAATAACCGGCGAGACGCATGCTGGTATACAACGGTAATTTAAAATGCGAATGTTGGAAATTACATATAGAAAATTCTTGTAGGAGGTTTTGAGATATTTGTGTTTTGGAAACGAGCAGAAGCGAAGATTATAAAATAACAACCTTTTTTTTTTTTATTTCCTTACTTATGATGGTATATTTGATATGTATGTATGTTTAGAAAAGTGAATACAGCATATGTCTTTTCTAAAATATTACCAACGAGCATGAAGAATAAATTTATAATAACTCGATTCTACTTTTTTGTTGTTTAAAACATCACAGATAATAAAGCAAGAATACCTGTCATAATATCAAAGCCTGCTAATAGATAATCAGGTGCATTTTAATCGTTAAGGCGAATCCGTACCACCTACGTTCTACTCACAAAACACGTAAAAGTTCTGAGGGGTTTTCAAAGTAATTAGTTCACAGCATAGTAAAAGCAATACACAATATAAAAGATAAAAGGTATATAATTTTCCGTCTAGTGGTAATTTTTTTATATTTTTGTTCGTTTTTGACCAATCGGTTACTGGATCTGACATAGAAATGACGGATTTTGCGAATCTTTTACGGAGAATACAGGTTAAAATTGAAAAAAGTACCAGATAATAGATCTAAGTTACACCTTCCTCTATAACTGTACAAAATTTTATGTAAATATATCAATATCTTACTTGCATTTTTCACTCAAAACTTTGCTTCTCTGAGTACATGAATCAGACATATTTTATCACGTAGCGTGGATACAACCATAACAATTAATACATATACATTACCACAACAAGTAATGTATATTACTTATATTACTTTTATCTATAATTTGATGTCTAACATGTGAGCATTAATTCAAAATTAAGCTCATTATGGATGCTTGTTTTATAGGATGTACTAGTCCTACTGATGTCTCTTAAACAAAAGGTAATCATTATATAAAAAACTATTGATGATAGATAAAGGGTATTATAGAGCGCAAGATTTGCTTTCGAGTGGTGACAAATTTTAGAGTTTGACAAAAATGAATTTTTGAAGTTTTAAAATTAACATTTGAGTTGTATATTTTGAACATCCTGTATACGATAAAATGATGTACGAGCAGTTATTTTGTTTGACCAGATTGGTGGTATCTTCTAACCAAAAATTATTGTGTTATCTTGTAATAATCAATTTGAAACTGTACCACAAAAATAAAATAAAGTAAAAAAAATGTGGTGTGGCCAGACACATGACTTTATCATACTATATATAAAATTAATAGTTTAGCTGCATGAGACTATTTGATCGAGATCGGTCATGTCTGCATTAAAATAAAACTACTAGAACTAGACAGATATGTCGATTAAAGCTGCGTTCGGATATTGTACTCCGTTGACACCGGGTACACCGTCCAAATGGCACTTACGTGTTATTGGGTGTAAAAAGTGTAATGCAATATGCGAACGCAGGTTATATTGACAGAAGTTATTGTCAAAACATTAGCGTTTGACACCAAGACTACCTACTGTCATTAGAATAAAGAAAACTGACAAATCCTGGCTACTAGTTTTCATGCAGTACGACAGATTTCGTAGAAATAGAATTTGCTCATGCAGCTAAACTATTGATTGTACCAAAAAATGTCATAGTGATAAATTATTCAGAATTTCCTCATCTTTAATTTATTATTTAACTATTTTGACGAAATTACAAAAATGGCGGCTTATTTGCAAAATCTTTCAAAAATGCTAAGCCTCAACCTCCAGTTCCTTTGGACCTTCTTCAACAGAAAGCTTTTCAGCTCTAAGTTTGGTTATGAAACTTCTAAATATGAAGTTGCGTCCCGATACCTTTAGTAGTTTCTCCGGAATCGTCGCCACAAAAAAACGGGTACACACACACACCCATACACACACATACACACACACACACACACACACACACACACACACACACACACAGACATTTTTTTGTACCTTGGTCAAAAATGTTCAGGAGACCCAAAAAGACATCCGCTAAAATCTCAAAAAATCTTTTTGGCACGATTACAATACTTTACATACTGCGTATGATAAAGTAAAAAAATTAGTAAAATCTAAATAACTCAAAAATTGTGGTAAGTTGATATTAAGTTCCGGCAGACCGGGAATAGAAGTCATCTTGACACTCCCCCTTTATAAAGCAGTTCATTTATATGGAGCAGAGTGAAAAATAAAAATTTCTGCAAACAAACAATTTTTTTACAAATATGCTTTATCAATAAAATTTCATTTTGGAAAATTTTCCTAAAAACTTCCGATTCTTTTGATTGATTCATGCATTGCAATCGAAAATCTGTCTACATGCAAAATTTCAAGTCGATTGGACAAATATTCCAAATTTTGAAAATGTTGAAAATGTTTTTTTACCGATTCATCCATTGTCAGTGGAAATATGTCCACATCCAAAATTTCAACTCGATTGGAAGAAATTTTCAAATGTTGAAATTTTGCTAAAGATTTGGAAAATTTCCAAAAATGCTTTTATTGATTCATGCATTGTCACAGGAATACTGCCCACATGACAACAATTTCAACTCGATTGGACATTGGGAAGTAGGTAAAATATCGATTACAAGATTTGAACATAACAAACTAACAAACAACTAGTGAAGTTAATATAAGCGTTGTTACAACGTACTTTTTCAAAGGTAGTTACATGTACCTAGTGCAAATGCTAATATTTTATGTTTAATCGTTTGAAAAAAGAGGTATTAAAAAAGCAAGCAATTAATTGTTATATAACTAAAAAGTAAGTATATTAAAAAGACAGATCAATGATCAAGAATTTTTGACGCACGAGCGATATCGAGTGCATTAATTGTCTAAATCATTAACCGCCGTTTAATATTTGAGTTCGTTACAACATATTTTCGTCGATCCTATTCTTCTTCCTCTTTCATCCAATATACAACCAGATTGATATCACAAGAACCGAGAAGAAATCTGTATGACAAGTTGATGCCCCGAGATATTTCTCTAAGCCGAAGTCACAAAGCAAAAGCCTCAGGAACGAAAAATCTCAACCAGGGGTTATTTAATATTGATTAAGTCATGATACGAAACGAAATAGCGCACAAATTGGTGGTATTTAAATAATTGAAAGCAAAATCGATATATAGTAGAGTTGGCAACCCCTTGCCATGGAAACCACCACATTCAAATCAAAAAGATAATACCTGGCTAATTACTAAAGTAACCCCCAAATGGTACCCCGGATTGGTTTTAGCATTTGTTATCAATCTCAGCTAAAAATGTTGGAAAATCGGTTGAGCTCCAGTTGCAGTCAGTAATAATTACAGATAATACGCTGTTATCATTGATGAATTTTAATTGGTAGTTAGGTACTACTATCACATTGACGCAAAAAGGAACACAATAAACACTTGGCTGTGTACAGTTTATCTGTAAACATCTGTGAACCTCGTGAGTCCTCGTGAAGAATTACTCAAAATAATTATTTACGATGTACTTATTTAATCCCACTTTTCGTTGAACCAAGTTAATTGAATATAAACTATGACATACAACATAGATACGCATTATATTATATGAAATAGTACTCCCAAATTAAACTTATTATGCAAAAGAACAAATCAAGACTTACCGAAAATGCAGTTGACTACGGAAAACAATTACACAACACAATTACCGATTAATTAGGGTAAGGTAAATAAGAGGGCACTGTGTAATACGTTGCGGACGTACTCGATGCAGGCACGATATTAACTGTTTCACTTTTCGCAGGTAATATTGGATGGAATAACAGGCTAAAGTGGCAAAAAATAGGTACGCATTTGCAGCGGGTTTTTGTATGTTTTCCATGTTCGAATCGTTCTCTCGGCAACAACCTTGGTGTTTATGATTTCCTAAAATGAGTTCCTAAAATTTAGACTTAAATTGTATTAAAAATATTTATGGATTATAGAACATTTTAAATTAACATAGTACCTGAGATATAATAAATTTCTTGAAATCGTTCTAGTTGTTTTTCACAGTAGTCGATTTTGAGCTATTAAGTGGTCAAAATATTTGTTTTGTAAATCAACTGCATGTAGAATTGAAATACTACAAGGCAACATAATATCATAAAAATAGTTTTTTTAATCAACATGAGAAATCACAAAATAACGTAAAACTCCCTTAAAAAATACAGAAATACAGAGTTTTATTCCATAACGTAGTTTTAACTTTTAAATTCTTGGTACTGCTGTTTAATTAAGCAAGGCTGTGCTAGAAAAACTACCATCAAAATTTTGACAAAAAAAGTTATTTAGAACTTCTTTTTCTAGTTCATAATTTACTAAAATTAAAAATACCAAGTTGGCATCTTGTGATGTCACAATATCTACATGTAGTTAGGAAAATGTTTGTGTGACATTGTCAGGTAGTACTTTGATTTTAACTCCCACTATTGTTATTAATGTCTTTGACAAGATTAGTGGCTTATTTATATGCTTATTCTAGCTACTACTACACATGATGCAAACAATATAATAGTAACTAGCTTAAATTTCACATAAAAACTAGAATTATTTATTTACTTTATTAGAATAGAAACTTTACACTAGGGTCATTCCGCGAATTTTTAATTTTAGGTTACCAAAACCAAGAGATCGCTGTGCTGGTAACGGCCATGGCTATCAAATCATGGCTATTTAAAAAGGTTTTTCATAAAACTTATCAGTTTGAACATCTATCTACAACAATTCTAAAATATGAGTCGTGCTTTTGTTATAATGTTGCATCAAAATAATAATAAAAGCCCCCATTGCTTATGTATAGTTGTTAAACGTGCGTGACGGGTGTGACACGTTACTGCGGAATAACCCACAACTAGGAGTTTGGCATTTTTGAAAAATCACAATAAACATTTGTTTACTCTGCGTCCACCTCAATCCGTGGAGATATATTGTATATTTAGTTGTAAGGAACACATCCAGCTTTAATTTTTAAAATTTCTCTCATAGTTTGTCATTTTTATTTGACTGTGCAATCGCCTATTCAATTTGGAAAAGTTTCTATTGCTCTTAGCCTATGCACCACTTGTCTTTTTCCCTACAGCGAATTTTTATCCGTCGTTATAAAACACACGGTTTGTAAAGAACTGCGCCCATATAAGTGGTGCAAATTGTTATCTGCGGCGATAAAAAAAATCCTTACTGGGCGCCTAGGCTTAGCAACTAAAATAGGCAAAGTCAGTACAAGTCTGAATTTGTGAAAATCATTATTGTTTAAATATCATCATTGATTTTTAATATAAATACATTTCTCACTTATTTTTAAGATCTCTTGGACTGGGGTTTTTAATGCCGATTTTGTATATTTGAACTCAGTTTATGGTTTAAACTGTCATGTTTTGAGGAGGTTGAAACACATGAAAACAAATCATGTGAGTATAAGAATGATGTGTAGATAAAAGTCTGACTTCTGATAACCTCAAACCAACAATTTTGTTTCTAACACGCATGCTTCAGAATTTTGTTGGTTGAAATTGGACAAACTCCTTTAAGAGTTTGACAATTCCGGGATCTCGCAAAGTGATCGACACCTTTATAATCAAATGTCTAAAACTATATAGACATTAACATTGTATTGAAAAAGATACTTAGTATGTACTGGGTACCATTTACTTAGTTGATTTATTGGTATAATTTTGGTACTTAGTAGTATTTGCTTTCGGCTGTAAAAAAATATTTGTTTAACTACAATAGTTTGCAGTTCACAATTATCAAGTTAATAATAAAATAATTAAAAAACTTTGAATTTACACAGATTTCCAATTCGGTACAGTAATTAATTTAACATTTAGAAAAGTTTGGTCTTTTGTCCCCTTCTATAAATTCACATACAAAATAAATACCTAGGATATTAATTTTCTAGCTCTTCTAAAATTGAATTGTTTATAACTTTTTTCTTGGGGAGGCAAAAACGATAAAGCTAATCAGGATTATTCACAGGGCAGTGCTAGAGTTTTGTGGATCTGTATTCTACACATTTCCATATAAAAAAGAAATCATAAAATCATAAAACAAATCAATAAATGTTTTAAAAATATTAATGTGGATAATTTTAACATCCCAAATAATCGATTTATGGCAGAGTAAACATAAAATGAAACGACAGAATAAATTAATTCAAAATTATGGCACCGTAAAACTGGTCTACCCACTATTAAACTAATACTACCGAAGAATGTTCAACTTCTTGACCAGAATCTACCCCTTGATTTATTTTACAACCCCACCGTTCTCATCGTTATCGTTCTCAACTTCGGTTAACAGTAGAACAACGGTACCGAACGTTGGACACAAACACTCATAAAAGGCAGTGGAGCCACAATAAAAAAATCTCAATTTCTATTCTATTAGTTCCCAGATTTACTTTCGTTCGCTTTTATGGGCTGGCGTTGTCCCAGGTAAGGGCCTAATAAAAGATGTCACTCTATTTGTGTTATATTTCTGAATAACCGTCCCACGACAATGGCACTCTACATTTTTTTGTCCACCTGACAAATAAAATATGTGTTAATATTTCTTCTATACAGCGTATAATGTATGCATAACAGGTTCTATTCTGAAGATCGGTTCGGTTTGCATGTTGTAGGTCCGACCAGGTCGACCCAACTGTACAAACAACAACAAATCACTGTTGGCCACAAAATAATATGTAGCACGTCCTCTTTTTCTTTGGTCGTTTGTTATTTGTGTATTGTGTATTATAGATGTGTTATACAGAGTGTTTTTCTACTATCGTACAAATAAATTTGATAGGTAAGTAGTAACAATAGGATTATAAGCATGGCCTTTACAACTCGTCTTCATTTTTTGACGTCAAGAAGTCAAGTATGACAAGTGGCACCTCCTACGTACCACATTTACTCAAGATCAGAGTTGTCAATCGCAAAATAACTAATCTTTCTTATAGTATCCACTACCAGTCTAGCTTTTCGTGGTACGAATTCTTCGTAAAATATTTTATATTTTCTTAGTTGGGTGCCATTTCATCATATTTTAGCTCATATCTTCGCTAGAAGACAAAATTTTACATCGTTTGGATACTGCAAAGAGCTAAAGAGAGTAAAGTAGTTTGTGAGGTATCATGGGATATATAAAACCAAATAAATTTCGGTTAAAGCTTTTTTAAATTATTTAACGTCTGCAAAAAGTGAAAATAACAATGAGAGTGAAAATGTTCAGATATTACTTCGGTGTTGAATATGTTATTTAGACATGTCAATTTATTAATTTAAATAAAATCTAAAACTAAATATGTCAACATGGACAGAGATCGGTTCATCGAAAGAATTTTTAATGCTGTTAAAGATCTTAAAACCGGATGTACAACACTATAGTATGTACAATGATTTGAAGAATTGGCAAATTAGGAAGTACTATTGTCAAACTATCATATTTTTTGTTTATAAGACTTATGTGCTTGTTCAAACAATTTCAGCTGTTGACCCGTTGGGATAATAACATCTGAAACTTAATACATTAATCTGTATTGGGGTTTTCAGTTTTAACACAATTAATCATCACTATGTATATTACAGTGCTTCTTATTTTATCAAAGATTATTTTTTTCATGGGCCACCCCTTCAAAATGTTATTTGACCTGAAAAACAATTACAGTATTTTTTCATTATTTGAGTAGACACAAATCAAAATTTCAAAAAATCTTTTGTGATAAGTTTACGATCGAAAATAACCCTTTCTCCCCGCCCTTTTTTATTCTACCATATAAGACGACTAGAAACTGCTAACCGAAATAGAGTGAAGTGAAATCTGTAAGTAGACACTTACAACATCCAGGGACATATTTAGAGTCTACGGGAAAAGTTATACCAGAACCATTTGCAACCTGTAGCTCGGTTTGTTTGCTGTTGTTCATGGTATAGTGATTTAGTTTATATTAATATATTTTTTTAAGATAATTTTGTCAAATAAGAAATAAAATTTGTAACTGCAACATTTATATTTATGACTATGTCAACTTTTTTAAACAAATACTTCTTTCTAAAGAAATCGGGCTACTCATTTTTAAAGAAAATTGATAATCATTATGTAATTTATATTATATTTTAAAAAATATTTTAATTTATATTTATTTTAAGTTCAAGAATTGCTCTAGTTCCGACACTAAGCGTATGTTTTGATCCGAAATCCGACACCTCAGTGAACCATAAATTCAGACAGTGATCCTAAATCAGACACTTGTGGTACATTATTACGACAAATATAAACATTCATTTAAAAACAAAGTGCTTTGAATATTGTTAAATAAGATGTATTATTAAGAAATGTTAAACTTTTGTGTTTTACCATTTTTAATGAAACACAGTATAAAATAAGTCCTTAGTCTTCTTCAGTCTGCCCTCTCTACCTCATATGTATTTTAATGTTTCTTGCACCTGGAATTTTTAGTGTTCTCTTTTTCTTGGTGCAGCTTTTTATGCTGTTCCTTTTTCGCTCCTTTCTTATTTCCCTAGAATGATTTTCTTTTGTGCTTCCTTTTTTTTATTAACAAATATTCTCTCGATGCATTAGAGATAAGTGTTACAGAATAACAGTTTATTTTTACTCTATTTGGGTGTTTCACGCCAAAACAGTATTTTTTTTTGTGGAGATGGCATGAGTTCATCTGTTATCTCCAAAGGTGGTGTATTAATGCCAAAATCGCTACTCTCTGCTGTTAGTGTTGCATCATTCTGTATTATCTCATCATCTCCGATGATGCCTGTCAATATTTATGACGGAATAGGTGTGGGCACACACATCATCAGTCATGTTGGAACAAAACACGTTTAGACGAAAACGTTTTTGTCTAAACGTGTTTTTGCATTTCAGAGAAAACACGACGGTGCACACATACGGAACAAACAGCATTAGTCAAAAACGTTTGACATAAATGCTAATATCAACCGTAGTTTATAGTTACACTATAATATATCGGCCGACGAAGCCACCGAGATAGCTTTAGTGTTTTGGCAATAGTTTATGCCCCAGGAAAATAAAATTGCTAAAACATGGTTTTGGGTGCACCCTATTAACCACAAAAGAACCGGTGAAGAAACATTACAGTGCTTCTTGTATGTTTTTGTATGCTTTTGTATGTTAAAGGAAGATGAAGCAAAATTTAAAAACTTTACTCTGATGATCCCAAATTAGGTGGTTTATCTATTGATATTAACATCTAAAAAAATTATGAGGAAAGATACAAAATGGAGATGAAGCATTTAACATTTGTATTATTTTTGCGAACACACACAACCATCCCATCAAAACTATTTCACTCTGCATGACAGAATAAGCTTCGGCTTCCATCTTCTTCCTCTTCATCCAACAATTCATTGAAAAGCGACATTACACCGGTCTTTAATATTCGAGGACGTAGCGATGGACTTTCTTCGATGAGATCTGTCTTCTTGCTCATGGATATTGATTTTTAATGACGTTTCCTCAAAACCTCATCTCATACCTTTATGTTGGCCCATAAACTGCTGTATTAGCAATTTTATTTTCCTGGGGCATAAACTATTGCCAAAACACTAAAGCTATCTCGGTGGCTTCGTCGGCCGATATATTTTAGTATAACTATTAACTACGGTTGATATTGGCATGTATGTCAAACGTTTTTGACTAATGCTGTTTTGTTCCGTATGTGTGCACCGTCGTGTTTTCTCAGAAAAGCAAAAACACGTTTAGACAAAAACGTTTTCGTCTAAACGAGTTTTGTTCCAACATGACTGATATGTGTGTGCCCACCCTAAGACAGCAAAAGAGCCATACGTATTACTTCTAACCATGTGCACAATTCCGACACACATGTCTGATTTACGGATGTGCTATATTTACATGTACCTAATTCCGATACCCCTAAATTTGTAAATTATAGTAGTACACCGTTTGATTATGAAAATATAGAGAATTTTTAATCGGCCTAGAATTTTCTTAATTACTGTTATCCCATAGCGATGTAGAAAGAAGTCGAATTGCAGTTCCCTTATAAGAAAAAAATCATCTTTTAGCATAACACCCAATTATCAAGATCAGTCAAAGTTGTAGGTTATATTCTGACCGTTAGAACATCGGTAGAATAAGAAACGATTGTGGGTTGATAAGTATAATGTCAAATCAACAAACCGGGTGTCCTAAAATAAAGTTTAATGTTGTAGATGTCTTATTTTATCCAACTAAACAGAAATATGTCGGAATTTAGGACAGTGTCTGAATTTGGGACGTTTACCTTACATGTATGTATACAATTCGAAATTCTCTAATTCTATTTGCCCTGATCTGACTAAAATGCAATAATTATTGTTGATACAGACAACATATCCTGCTCCTTACGAACTAAAGTTTTTTTTACTAATACATAGATACTAAAAATCACTGTGGTAGCTATTATCAAAGGTAAAAAGGATAAAAACTCAGCTATCCAAAAGTATAATTAAAGGACAATTTTTTTATACAGTACGCATTGGATACATATGTATGTACCGTACAGTCAAACATACCGTGTGATCATTTCGTCTCTAAATCCACAAGTTTCTCAGCAGGTAGCTCTGAGAAACCACCGTTCGGACAGTACTGTCCTAACACCGCGCCGTCATTTTTTGCGTGTTATTAACCCAAATTGGCCTTCCTGTCACATATTTCTCCCCATTCCTTTCTTCACGACGCAACGGCGGGCGTACTATTTACCCAAAGACATTAAGGTGTCCATTAAAGTAGATACGAAACAATCCATCCTTCTCTCCGGACCTTTATAATTTACTACCCTCTACCAAGAAGTGCGGTCCTTCGTCCTCATGAGATTTTTTTCTTCTCCCGCTTGCCGTTACAAGATTATTCAAAATTATTCAAAACATCGCACCGGTACAAGTGGACGGCGCATCAGAAGAAAAAAAAACGATGAAAAGAATAAAACGGAGCATAGGAGTAGCATGGTATCGGTTGCGCGGGTGAATTATGAAAACCGTAAAAAATATGACAACCGTTTTTATGTCCTTTGTTATAATATTTTCGGAATATATCACCGTATACCGTGGATCCCTGATCTTAGATAAGGGCGCCTAGACCCACATCTCTGGTCCGCACCAAGTTTAGATTTCCGTAAGGGTAATGTTACGAGGATCGAGCTTGTGCGTTAGGGTGGATTGTTTACTGATGGTGGTAAGCCTGGGGACGTCGCCGCCCCCAATCAAGGGTCCATTGTGATTAAAATTTAGCGTCAGGTGAGGGTGACAGGGCCACGCCTATTTTTCTTCTGTGACTTTCCTGGTCTCGTATTGTCCTCATTGTTACTCAACTCGTCTGTCTTTGTTTCATTTCAGCGCAAAAAACAAGCGCAATTATGCAATGTGTTATGTATTTTATGTTATGTATTTATTTTTCCGAAATAAAGGACGAGGAAAACAGGCTGACAACTGAAGATAAAGTTAATAATTTCGTTGTCCAATAAGGTGCATATATATAATAAAAAGCGGTTGGATTCCTTATTCTTCTTTAATAATACCTATCTATCGCTACATGTTTCGTGTCCTACTGGGCACTTCTTCAGGCGATTTCGTCAAGTGTGGAGCTTGGAAAACATACAAGTAACATACGAAGGTCACAAACAAACATATAAAGTTGCACAATAAACTGTAAATTTCAAGCACTTCAAGCAGTTAGGATCGAATGTATCTCGTGTGTGTTGAGTGTGTAAATTTCTGCTTGAAATTTATAGTTTATTGTGCAACTTTATATGTTTGTTTGTGACCTTCGTATGTTACTTGTATGTTTTCCAAGCTCCACACTTGACGAAATCGCCTGAAGAAGTGCCCAGTAGGACACGAAACATGTAGCGATAGATATTATTAAAGAAGAATAAGGAATCCAACCGCTTTTTATTATATGAAGATAAAGTTGCCTGTAATATAGTCAAGTTTTTACTTGTTTGCAGTTAAATAAATATAAATACCCAATACAGAAATATGATGCGGAATTACAAATATTGTAAATCCGTCGCAAACAAGTGCCATCCGTCCGCCTCTGGATTGCACAAATCACTCCACGAACACACCCACACTAATATTCCACAATACAAAAGATTCTAATTGGAGGTAAACCATCGAACAGTTGACTACGTTGATATGAACAGTAAGTCATGTAAGTCACTATAAGTGAGAAACGCCAGAGTAGCGGGAGACCGATATTTTGCCGGCGGTGTTGTTTTGTCACCAGTTGCAGCACAACTGGGGTAGTTGGTTGACGTTTTTTCCAGAGTCGGATTCCGTTTTTCGTTATTTTTTTTTTTCAAGAATGCGTTAAGTTAGGCCGTACTTTATTTGAGAAAAACACGTTTATTACGTTCTTGGGCATATTCTCCTTTAAGGTTAGCCTTTATTATCTAGATTATAGACTTCTATGGTCTACAAGACCTAAGTTAATGATATATTGATTTCCGGGTGGAAAACGCGCTGAGGACTTTGAAGCAGTCGACGTTTCGCGCTCTGTTGCAAGAGGCATATAAGAAGATGATCTTCTTAGCACTTGGTTTGATACTTAGTCCTGAAGATGCCTCTTGCAAGAGAGCGCGAAATGTCGACTACTTCAAAGTCCTCAACGACGTTTCCACCCAGAAATCAATATATCATAGCCTCTATTTCTGAAGACTGCATTCCTCATAATTGGAAAAAAAATCCTTATCATCTTTACACACACACACTACAAAGTTTGAAATCGAAAAACGAATGGAATTAACAACTAATAATTACAAGACACTGGTTTCTTGCTTGAAGTCACATCTCACCTGTAGGGTTTTCGTGAAAAATTTTGATTTTCAATTTAAAGATATCCACACATCCCAGAGTAGGTGATGTTATGCGCTACAAGAAAACTCCACATTCGTAACTAAAATTTCAAAAATGTCTGCAAATATCTTAACTTTTTAGCGTGTACAGGAGGTGATAAAATCCAAAAGTGGTCAGATTTTAGTTGTCCCACAGATACAGAGCAGATACTTTCTTAAATTAATTGCTTATTTCTATAAAGGGTATAGTTTCCTTTCTTTCGGTGCTTTTTCTTCGTGTTCGCATTGTTTGATATGTATATTCTATTCCATTTGTCTTTCTTTTATTAACATTTTAAACTGCTGTAATTTCTTAAGGAACTGAAAAAGCAAATAATTCCATACGAAACTTTAAACTTATAAACTGTTAACTTATAATAACATTTTCTTTCCAGAAAGTGTAATATCATTCGAATAAAAAGAACAAAACATTTTAAAATGTCGCCCACAAAAGGAGACAAAACTTTATTTAAGTATCTTGAAATTTCTGGACATAAAACCAGGGATGTAAAAGCGTAATTTACCGCGTAAATTACCAAATTAATTACCGTAATTAATGGTAATTTACCGATTTTGAATTACCGTAATTTACGGCTTAAATTACCGATGGTAATTTATCGTTGATTTAAATTACCGTTGGTAATTTATCAGTAATTTACCGAAAATTTGAATTACAGTTGTTAATTTACCGGAATTAATAAATGAAATAAATTATTTTCAAAAACATTCCATCAGTACTTGCGTCAATGTACCCCACCACTCCTAAGCAGTCGACAAGTGCACCGTTGTTTGCGCTTTGCCTGGGAGATACTTAGGGTTGTAGGAGCGTAATTTATCGGGTAAATTACTAAATAAATTACCTGCTGTACCCAATTGTTTTTTACATCACTTACTGTCATCGGTAAATTATCATTTTGAATTACGCGGTAATTTAAGAAAATATAATTTACCAATTGCAATTTTTAATTACGTGGTAATTTAAATTTGAAAGTAATAATTTTAATTCCAGCGGTAATTTACTGAAAAATGTAATTACGGATATTTAACATCCTTAGTCAGATTGCTAGTTATTTACAAAATAATAACTTTTATTTACCAAACATTTTATTTAACATAAGTAGCATTCATAACCTACAGTGATCGCCGATCGGTATTAACGCCGGTTTAATTTAACATTTTGAATTTTTAATTACCCGGTAATTTAAACGGGGAATTTACCATTTTTTATTTTTAATTACTCAGTAATTTAAGCCAACGTAATTTACCATTTTTAATTTTTATTTACGCAGTAATTTAATATTTGACATTAAAATTTTGTGAAACCAAGCGTCGTTGCTTTGTGAGTTGGTAATGAATTAAGGTATTTTCTACTATAATTATGCTGTTAGACTGCCCATTTATAAATTGCTGGTATAAATACTATTTCTATTGTAGTCCTTGTTTTCATTGTAATAATCAACTACTACTACTAAATCAGGAAAAACATCAGGGATTGGTGGTTATCTACAAAATAATGACTTTTGAGGTTGCACCCTACATTTTGATTGACATAACTTACTGTCATCGTTAATTTATCATTTTGAATTTTGAATTACCAGGTAAGTTAAAATAATATAATTTTCCATTTTGAATTTTTAATTACGTGGTAATTTAATATTTGATAGCAATAATTTTAATTTAAGCTGTAATTTACTGTACAAATTAATTACAGAAATGAAACATCCCTAAAGGTAGCTAGTTATCTACAGAATAACGTCTCTTATTGACCAAACATTTTTATTAACATAAGTAGCAAATATAAATTACAGTGATCAGTTTAACGCCGGTTTAATATACATTTTGAATTTTTAATTACCCGGTAATTTAAATCAACGTAATTTACCATTTTGAATTTTTAATTACCCGGTAATTTAAGCCAACGTAATTTGCCGTTTTTAGTTTTTAATTACCTGGTAATTTAATATTTGAAATTAATAATTTTAATTTCAACGGTAATTTACGAAAAAAAATAATTACCGTAATTTAACATACCTGCATAAAATAAAGTCCTATTATACAAGCAGATACTCTAACTGTGGGGCTGCACTAAATCAAGCAGTATCAGCATCAATATCATCATCAATGTCGCTTCCAAAATAAGGTGCTAAGAAATATCGGTTGGTATATTGGAAATAGCAAACTCCACAGAATTCGTGAGATGGAATTAGTAACCAATAAATTTGGAAAATTTGCAGAGAATCATCAGAACAGATTTCTTCAGCACACGAATGTCAAGGCAATCAAGCTCCTTGACAATGCTAACATAGTGCAAAGACACAAAAGAACTGAACCTTTTGAGCTAGAGAATTGATGTTACAAAGGCAGAGCACAAGTTATGTGAGTGACCAAAGCAGATGACAGTGTGTGAAGTTTAAAGCGTCAGCATTCAAATTAAATCCAAATAATGGCAGTGATTGATATAATAAGATGTGAGGAAGTACATGGATCATTTTATTAAATACCATCCACTAAAAAATTGTCAAATTGTTCCAGAGAAGGTATATCTCAAACACATTGGTATCATTCCAAAAGTAGGTAACCTTTTCATTGATTATAGTCTGGTTATAAATTGCGATTACCTCCTCATTTCACCACGAGAAATGCCGAAAATAGCATTCAATGATCTCACCCGTCATTCTGAACGGTTGCTTAAATGGCAAGGAACACCGGTCTCTCACACAAAGTTGACTCGTCAAACGGTAGATTAGCTCTCGGAGTTAGATATTTATCTCTAGTTCCAGGTACTCAACGTGTTATGAGAGTGTCTCTATGCGTGTTTGTTATTTCGAGTATTCCTTTGTCAGGGCCGCTGACATAGAGAAGCCTGTGCCAAATGGGTCTCTTCTCATTTTTAACGTGATCGCCCTATCAAGGTCTTATCTGATCCTATCTGATCTCAAACAATTATTGGCTGCCATGGTGCGGTGTGGTGGATTACATTGACCCTGTGGGTCTGGAGAATAAGCGAATTGATGGCAGGACGATTCGTAAATTCGACGGAAAATGAAGTAAGAGGATAATTTGGACCGTCTTTGGATGATATTCCGGACGAGGCGACGGACAAGTGGATGATTATCAGATCTTCAGCGTGATTGGCTTTTTGTACGAGATTGCGGTGAATGGAGATCATCAGCCACGTGTCTCGGATTGTACTCTACGTGGGGTAGTTTTAGGGTGAGACTATATCTTCTTTTCCGCACACAGATTAAATCTATCTGCGAGTTGGTGATTGTTGGTAATTGGTTATTGTGGTGAATTATCAGTATAATTTTCATAAAGCATGTTTGCGAGTTGTTGTTATGGCTTCTTAAATGGATAACCCTAGCTGGACTTTTGTGTACACCTGTGATTGGGCATTAGAAAAAACGGGGCCTGACATCCAGCTGAGTTTGAATTTTTCCAAACTGAACAACTTTTGTGGTCTAACGTTACTGGATTAGATTTTTTTAAGTCAATGCTCAACTCTAAAACATTGATTTAAAATAATAATTAAAAAGAAGTAGGTAAGTTAGCTAAAATTAAAAGCTAAACCAAAAATGCACTAATATGCCCCAATACAGTGTGTCCCCAGATAGACTTAACTAACTATACTTATACCATTTTCATTTCACATTTTCATTTCTCTAGAAAAACTCATTATTTAAACAGAGTCCTAAAAACGCCACACCCGTAGTAGAATATTGATTTAACATACTGAGTGGTTTCAAATCAAGACATAGTTAAATTTATTTACAAGTAAAGTATCAGTTTCTCATAGTGCAACGTAAAACGTATGTATAGGGAGAAGTTGTTTTAAATTTAATCTAATGCTCAGTTATCAAATTTGAATATTCTATATCAATATAATACTTTTTTTGTGGTTTGATCTGAAATCAACATTATTAAGAACAAATTATATCCTCCTAAGACCTGAATCCCAAAAAAATAAAATCTATCAAATTATATTCTAAAACAGATTATTGGGTTGGTAAACAATTTTTGAGTGTCCAACAAAATGGAGGATATTACAACTGCATTTGATAATGTAGAGAGCTGAGATAGATAAACTACATAGTTTATTTCCTAATATCTGAGAGAGATATACTATGTTTTCAGCGCTCTACAGTCACTAAACAATACTATTGCTACTGTTAACTGAGTCACAATAATAATAATGACCTGTGTTTTCAGTAAAAAAATATAAAATCAGTAAATTCTTTACCTTTAATATGTTGTCCTTCTTTTAAGATTATGTGAATGAATAAATTAGAAACCCCCTCAGAAATTTTACGTGATTCTTTGCTAGTTTAGGTTCATTTCCTTACGAAAGGTTTTCGGTATGATCTAATTTTTTATATTTGGTTTTAAAAAATCAACGTCTCATGCAAAATGTTAGCAAAAAAATATTTTTAGACTTAGTCTTGTAGTAGTTTGTTTGTAATTCCAAAATGTCGGATCTCTATTATTTTTAATTACGGTCCCCACGATTATATTCCCTACAAACATTTTAATTTAAATATAAAAAAGAATGAATAGCCTTCTCTCGGATAGCGGATAGCGGATAGCGGATAGGCGGTCTGTAACCAAGCTCCAGTTAGGTACCGGAAGGTTTTTATTATTACACCATTATTTTAAAAAAATAATGTTAACATGTTATACATTGCGGAAATGAGAAAAAAAGACGACTATCGGAAAATGCCAAAATTCAACATGGCGCCCATAAGAAAAACAAAAGTTGGCCATGGTTACGCTGCCATCTTTGAATGTTTTTGTTTTAAATGTCTAGCTACGTTTGGTTTTGCATAAGAAATTAAAAACAATATTTTAAAATTTCAGTTTTTTGCGGATATCTTTAAAATGGAAAATGATAGCTAAAATTTCTTTTCAGATAATTGATCAGCACAAAAATAGGAAACTTTGCCAAATTTAAACATAGCCTCTATCTCCACTAATAAGCGAGATCCCCATGGTGAGGCTCGAAATTGAATCACCCGGTATACCTTGTATATTATTCTGAGTAAAATGTTTTATATACCTATACTAAGGAAACCAATTGATACATATTTTTTTTGTTTATTTCATTTTTATTATGTATTGATATGTTTCTTAAGTTATTAATTTATTATATTATTACATTCTGCTGAAACATAGCGTCCATTTTATTGGACAATATTCACACATTCCACATAGACATAGATCAGACATCCCTGTGAAATTACAGCATTATCACAGTAATTTTACAGGATATTTCTGCAATTTCACAGCAAAAGTACTGTAATTTTGCAATAGAAGTGATTTTTCACAACTGAGCTTTCTTTGCAGACATGATCATGGTAATACAGCAAAATTGCTTAGCAATTTTTTCTGTGTGTGTGTAACTTTTTATTCAGAATATCATAGGGAAGTACACAGTATACTATTATTTTGTTGCAGTTACCCCGGGTCCCAACCCAATAGTGTATCTGGGGACATACTGTATAATCGTTCAAATAAACGGAATCACAAACATTCTGGAAAAATAACCCTTTGTCAATTTTTTAATAATTAGCAAATGCTCTAATATTTAAGATCTGTAATTTTTCTTTAGATCAAAAAAGGAGAACAATAAGATCATATCTAGATATGAATTTTGTTAAAATCTTCTAAAACCATCTTTAAGAAACGAATGAACATTTTTTAGTAACATTTTACGGTCCACAAATAAATAGTTTTTCAGAACATGAAATTCTTTTCCTAAATTAATATTGTCTTAAATCATTAAATCAAAATGCGTGATTCATCCAAACGCGTTCCAAATACTATCAATCCTAAAGCCTTCGGGGATAGATCCAATAGATCCCATATGATCCAAAATGACTCTTTTTCTTACTTTAGGTACTACTTTTCTCCTAATTAATCATCCATTGGAATTATTAAATAGGTATACGCGTTTATCATACACAAAAGCAGTAAGAGTAATCATCACTTTGAAGAATAGCGCCCTTTTTACGGTCGATTCCCAGAAATTCCTAGAATTCTGCGCATATTAAATGAAAATCGTCGACGCCTTTGTGTCTGGTGTGAAACTGTGAAGATTAAAATCGCCAGGTTCCCAAAAATGTATAGGGCATTCTTTGTCTCCGGTCTTGAACAAAACAACCCCGAAGATATCTCTCATCCACCTGTGGCATCGGACGGGCCTCCGGGAGATGAGAAATGAACGCTCGTTTAAAACAATTTATCACCATAAATGAAATATGGGATATATGAAGAAATGGATTGACCTGTGGCCGTCGATCGCCCTGAAAAATTGCACCTGAACTCGGCCCAGACCGAATTCCGTGGGTACGGTCAACATCATTCATAACTCCCGACCACAATGCAAACATTAGATGAACATTTTATTTATGGAATGCCATTAGTTATGCGCCCAAATCGTGTTATAGATTGAAAATGAAAGTGGGTATATCATTTTGTTCATTTCGATTGTTCCAAATGGAATTCTTAACGATTCTGTAAATTATTTCTGTAAATTAAGATTCCAACAAATTGACATAAATCATTCACATATTTTGATACATTGTATGTGAATTGCACACTTGCGAAATACACATTATTCATTTGTATTATTAATTACTTTAATCAGTCCTCGTTCCTTTGGTGGGTACTGCTGTGACTATGAAATCGGGTTATCATACACACAGAAAAGTGATTATTTGGAACGAGAAAACATAATTTCTTGAATTTATTTACTAGATTCAAATGCATATTTACTTGGATGTAGAAAGTTAGGTATATACAAGAAATGCCACATACTCAATATAAGTAAAATAATTTCTCAGATAAATACTGTCAACAAATAAATTCTTTCTTTATAAGAACCAATATTGTATTGAAAGAAGTAATTGAATTTTTCGTCCCAAAAACGTTAATTTCTCCAACGAAGTAATAGTAAATCCATCAAAGTGCGAGAAAACATAATTTCTTGAATTTATTTACTAGATTCAAATGCATATTTACTAAGATGTAGAAAGTTAGGTATATACAAGAAATGCCACACACTCAATAAAGTAAAATAATTTCCCAGATAAATGCTGTCAACAAATAAATTCTTTCTTTATAAGAACCAATATTGTATTGAAAGAAGTAATTGAATTTTTGGTCCCAAAAATGCTAATTTCTCCAACGAAGTAATAGTAAAGCCATCAAAGTGCGTAGTTACTTGATCCAAGAAAATATAAGACATTTAATATAAGTAAGTATTGTATACTGAATAAAAACCCACCAATTATTTAACTGAAGTGATTCTCACTTCTTTCAAGTAATCCCTTTCTCTGGAATAAATATGCGCACCGTGATTTTGTCAAGGCTCGCGCGCCCGCGCGTGATGCTGGCGTCGTAAAGGAGCCTAACCTAGTACGAAAACAACAACGACGTACCCGTAGGGGATGTGCCTTGTGATTTATTGGGGATTTGTATTGTGATTTATAGTGTACAATAAACGTTTCAACACGGAATTGTTTGATGTAACGCGCGGGACAGTTTAGAACGAGTAAGTAAATATGACATACCTATCTTGTTAATTAGCAATAGACAACGTATTTGTGCCAAATCTTTAAAATTCTTGCATTAAGTAGCTAAAAATATTTACCGGGAATAAAAATATACACTTCATTGAAGACTGTTTACTTACTTCACCAGAGTAACCACTTTCTTAAATCTAGTAATTATTCCAAGAAATAAAATTTCTTGGTTGAAGTCAATAAGCTCTCGCGTATATACAAACCTACCAACTACTTCAGCCAAGTAATTCTCTCTTCGTTCGAGAGATCACTTTTCTGTGTGTATGCTTTTTAAGAGAATGTAAATGCTGGTTTTCATAAAAAAAAAATACGATCATAGAAAAATAAATCACACTTTATCATCGCCCTTAAATTTATTTTCCGAAAATGCGAAGTAAAATGTCAAGTTGAAATGTGAAGTTTCCTTATTTTTGAATTAGAATCTAAGTTATAATCTAAGTTAACACTTTACACTCATTGAGATATAATACATTCATGAAAACCATCACCACCGGTTGTCACCCATCTATCTGCATTTTAGGAAAATGCGATGTTTTTTTTAAGAAGAATTATGAATACCACATTTGTCACCCGGTATACATTTTTGCAAACCCCAGGTCTTAAAAAAGAACCTAGCTGTGTTAGGCAGTTAGGCCAGTATTTGCAGTATTTGGAGATATAACTTTTCTCATTAATATTTCACTCATTATGATCACCTTTTTAGTGGACGAATTTCCAAAAATCCTTCGTTAGTAGGTGCCTACGTTATAAGAACTATGCAGCTTCCAAATATCATATTAATACGCTTAGGTCGGATTTCAGCAACAAGAGATAAATAGTTATCGGTTAGATAACCCCTATGAGCCAATGGGATCGATGCAATCCGTTGATTTCATTGGTGCATTGAGGTTATCGAACAGATAACTATTTATATCTTGTTGATGAAATCCGACCTTTGTGGTTTCGGTTGGGTGATGATGAATTCAATAGAAAATATAAATATATGATATCGTGCATAATATTGGTCCTTATTCTATAGATCTTCATTGTGTGACCAAAATGTAGTTAAGAACAAAGTCTACAGGGATAGACCACAAATCCGGGAAAGTACCAATGGTCAGAGATATTTAGCCAACAATTAATTAATAATAATAATTTAATATAAAGTATAATATAAACTATGGAAACATGAGACCATTTCTGAAAAGAATTTATTATTTTAATAAATCCTCGAAGTCGTCGATTTTCAGTTACTAAAATACACATTTTTTAGAAAAATTCAAATTTGTGATTGTGGTAGATATTTTAATTGTTGTTAATTGTCTGGTGCGGAAATATTTTATAGCCCAATATAAGAATTTTTTTGAGAAAAACAACTGAAATTGGATAATATTGATAACTTTGGGAAACATAGATATTCTGAATGGAATATGAAAATGCGTTTTGGATGGATTTTGTTGAATTAGAACAGAAATACGGAAGATTATGCGGATGGTTTTCGAAAAAAGTATCATAAAAATTTTTAAAAGCCTCTAGATACCTCAAAAGATAGTAAACTTTATTCAATCTTTGTACTTTCGTCTGAAAACCTGAGAGATTCTCTAGATTTTATTTTTGTCTGGTTTTTGACAAAATAAGTAAAGAATTAAGTAAGATTCAAATTCTAGGGAATTTGTAAATATTTCCTAAATAATTCCTAAATACTTTTTAAATTAAGAAAACAAACTCTAGCTGCCTTTCTGATGGGTCATACGGTCTTTTGTAAAGATGGCATTGAAAAGATTGTCCAGCTACATAGTTACTTTCAATTCTTCAAAGAAATAACTACAATCTTCAAAAATCTAAATTTTATTACTTTACCTTGCGGAACCCTTTAAATTGGGTTGGAAACTGGCGGAACCCCAACAAAAAATATACAATGTCCGTTCCAAGGCATTTCGAGTACTTTTTACGAAGAGAAAAACATGTAACGCAGTTTATCAAGTAACCAGATACAAGTCTGTAAAGAAACGCAGGTCAGTGATTGAATATTACTTACTTCTGTGAAATTAAAGTACTTTTCCTGTAAAATGTTAACAATGCCCTGTAATTTCAGGAAAATGTATGTGGAATATGTGAATTCTGTAAAAACAATACAGAAATATCGCTGGTATTAAATAACCAGCGAAGTTACAGTTAATTCTTCTTTTACAGCTTTCTTGGTAGTTTGTTACATTCATTTTCTGTAACATTGCAGATGTTTTTCTCTAAGTATAAACTTATTTGTTCTTTTTAGTTCCTTCAAGTATTACGAAAGGAAGGAAGAAACATTTATTCTGTTTCATATGGACTTATTGATAACCAGTTAATATTCCTTAAAATACTGCTTTATTAATATTTTGTTATTTTTTAAGGTATTGAAAAAGTAAATAAGTCCAGAAAGGCGAAAAATATTTCATAAGAAACATTTTAGTCAGAACAATAATTGCTTTCTGAGAAAAAGATGTGGGAATAAACACCCCACTAGAAGATATTTTTACACACTAATTTCATCTATAACAGATGATCCCTATATTTTCTGTTTAAAGTTTGTTAAATAAGAAAAAGCTTGCTTATACATACACAATGTTGAAAACTGAACTGATACAAGGTAATTTATAACTTGAGGTGAAAATTAAATGCAAAACTTACCAAATTATAAATAAAAATATGTGAAGAACTTTTTTAATTTGGTTTCATTGTCAAGATTAGTACATACTTACTTCAATTTAACTTAATAATTTTTTGTTTAAGCGCAGTCACAAAATATTCGTCTAGAATTGCAAATCACTCTGTATATTTATTGATTTTCTATGAATGGGACCGACATAATTTTCGTCATAGAAGCTCAGAACTTGTCTGGTAATAGGTTAGTTATCTTATCTGGAATGTAAGATCATATTGAAATCCACCACCTACAACACTGTTCTCCTCCTTGACAACAAATAATGTTAGAGTCTGACCAATAACTCTGCCAGATTGTTGTTTTCTAGAGGTTATTTTGTTTATTTGTAACAGATAATTGTAAGTAATATTGTCAATTGAAGTTAATGAATAATCTAGAATGTGCCCGTTGGGTGCAATATCGAAATAACAGTGGTTTATTGGGTTAGAAGGGCTCCAAATCTAAATTATTCATGGATTGATCTTGTTTATTAATCCAATATTTAAAATAACAATCCCATGCTAAAATAATACATAAAAATAACACAGAACAATGTGCCCATGAACCGGCGACCGCCACCGGTATTTGTTACTATTTTTCCGCGGAACCCCTGACGACATCTCGCGGAACCCCGGTCGGGAAACGCTGCACTAGAGTCTGCAAAGAACGAAACTAAAGACCTCCAATTATTCGGTCATTAATCCAAAACCCGATTACCCCAATAACTGTCCGCTCTACAAATAATCAATCAGACTTAATTCGGCGAATCCTTTCCGGCCGGCATCGGCATCGGCTCCGCCGTGATCGTGACGTCGTATATATACGCCGTTTAAATCGACATCCTTAATCCCGATAATCCGGAGCGCCCGGATAATCACGGCTGTTTACACCGCCTCTCGCTCCCTCTATCGGCCGACGCGGTACGTGCCCGCCATCGGACGGCACCGACCGGATCGAAATTAAAAACTTTGTCCCCGAACCGGGTACGATTTAATTAAATTATTTGGCGGACGTGTTTGTTAGCTTTCGGCTTTAGAGGGATTTGCAAACGGGCGACGTTTCGCGTCGGGATGGAGACGTCCCGGATTGGGGTAGTTCACCCACACTCACGTACGTATCAAGTCGACACCCTGTGTCGCCGGCAGGGTGTCGTGTATGTGATGGATTACTCGATTAAAGAGTTATTAAATGGGTCGATGGGAAGGCCGCAATGAATAATAAACGGAGTCGCGAGTCGCAATAAAATGCTAATGCCGATGGTCCGTATATCAACGAGATCAAGCTTTTAACGCGTTGGTGTTTGATGATGCTGTGTGTTTTGTAGGGGACAGGGATCCGACACTGAATCGCAATTATTTTGGTTTTGGTTAGTCATAGGGGTGCTACACCGAATATAATATCGTCAACTTTTATATCTATAGACATAACATCTTAAACTATGGAGTGAGTTAAATGTGGCATCAAAAATTTGTATATGGTATCAACAAAAATAATAAATAATAAAGTTTTGACGATACTGACCTATTTGTTTTTATTATGTTCAGTTTTTTTAAAGTAAGTATTTTTTAAGATAATTGGAAAAAGCTGTGATGTCCCATTAGGACGGGTGTTTATCCATATACCAATTACATGCAAAACACGAGAGCATAAAAACCAGATCGGAGTCGAAACTATTGCATTGATGTGTAAAAGTAATGTACTGTTGGAATTTGTAAACATAGGGCATTGTTCCGGGATAAATATAAAATTCAACCGAGCTTGCTTTAATCATGAACTAAATTAGAGAAAAAAAGCTAATTTTTGACACAATATACTGGTTGATTTAATATGCTTCCGTGGTGATTAAGCCAATAGCATTAATCCCGGAACAGGAGCTAATTTATGGGTGACATTGTAAGACATAGATCTTTAAAATTGACCATGTGTCGAATTACTACGACCTGTCACCGCGGAGCTGTGTACAGAAGGTTTCTGTAATAAAGTCCACAGACCAAGACACAGGAGAAGAGTACTAACAGCTCAGATTAATAATAACTAACAGTTGACAACAACTACACTAGCTGCCTACTGGCAAGGGGCAGAAATCGGCTGAACAAATTAAGTAAGTATGTTTGTTTATACACAAGGACTTGAGTAGAACGGTTCACTGCTAGATGGAATCACATCCTGGGCGCACTACATACTCAAGGCTGACGTCGATCTCTCTGGCATAAACGCCCTCAAGTTTTTATATTAACGATTTATTACTGTCCTTTTATTTATAGTTTAGTTATATAGTAAACTATATAGTTTATATAGTAAATTATATAGTTTATTTATAGTTATGACATATCTCAAAAAAGCTATTATAGTTGCTGGAAACATCGTGATAGTTTTCCTGTAAAAAGCGTTATTGGAAAAGGGGTTTGCTGGTTCAAAGTTCAACATTTGTGCATTAGCATTTCTACTAGGGTTGCCAACCGGGTAGTACGGTTTTCGATTGTATTGTCCGGTAGAAGGTGTAAACCAGGGCTGTGGAGTCGGAGTCGGGGTCGGAGTCGGAGTCGGAGTCGGAGTCGGAGTCGGAAAATATGTACCGACTCCGACTCCGAGTCCAGGTTTAATTATTGTAGAAAAAGAAAAACATGCGAGATGGACGTTGCCTCAGTAGACAGTAAACAAATAAAACTTAACATTCTATATATAAAATCATTCTGCATTAAAATAAACAGTAAAGTTTATGTTTAATGCGACGATGTGACCAAATGTTGTATATTTTTGTGACTACTTTGTAGCAGGCTTTTGATTGTCGTTTTTATTCTTAGCTATTGATTTATTTTTGTTTCGTATATTTTTGGTTATCTAACTTTCGGTCCAGATAATTAGAAATTAAACCACAATTTGAAAAATTTTACTCTTTTAAAATGATTAAAACTTCACAACATTGAAGAGTTTTAATTCTTCGCCTTTTAAAAAATATTACCTCTTAAAGAAGCACTAGATAGTTTGTTGTGGAAGCTGTTAAATCTCATTGATGTTTGACAGTTCATGCAAGAACATTTTACAACATTTACATTGAAGCATGTTCGTAATCACTTGGCAACCATGGAGATAGTATAGTGGGAACACGTCATTAGTGGATTAATGTCAAACAAGTGTATTTCGACTATTTAATCTACATGAACCAAATTATTTACTTATTTATGGATTTCCTAAGTTTTAAGGGTTCTGGAACGTTTTCGGTCATTTTGAATTGACCCTGGGATCTGACGATTGAAACTCAAACTGATGTACTGCAGTCTCCCTCGGTTTCCAAATCTTCTTGTAACTGTAAAACCTCAATTTCTTTTGCTGAAAAAGATTTTCCAGGCCCTATGGTCGCAATGCTGAATTTAAAGTTAATCACCATTTCGTATCAACTCTGCCCCATTCGGTTACAAGTACTATACATAATGACACAAAAACTAGCGTATGTCAAAAAGAAAAATACTTGCACAAAATTTTCAATACTCTGTAGCCGATGATGAATTACTCTTCTCTTCTATAAAGCCCAATTTGAACCATAGCATCCACACGTCGCTATATCCTTCGCAGAAACCTTTATTTTTTCTTGTCTTGAGCAACAGTGTCTTTATTCACTGCATCTTTCCATCTCCTCAGTCTTGCATTCCTTGGTTGTGTTCCATGCATTGTACTATGCTTTTTTTTTATTTTCAGTTATTTAAAATATTATTTTGTCTCGTTCTGTACATTATTATAATATGTTTAAAAGATTATCGCATCTACTCATAGACCATAGTATGTCAGCATACTCACGTTTGAACCTTGACGAGCAAAATCATTCCTACAAAAAAAAGCTTGCATGACGTTTGCGGACCGAAAGTAATCGTATTTACCGGCCGAGATCGAAATGCTCGTGGTTGTCACGTGGTGGAAATTATTGCCCGTGGCCGCCTTCGGTAATAAATCGAATCTGGCCGCGTCGACCGTTTAGCGGTGGAATTCGGTTCGCCATGTTCGTTCTCGCGTGCCCAGTCGCATTAAATAACGGAGCGGACGGTGCCGCGGCGGCATCTCGCGGGAACTGCCCGAACCGAACCGAGCCGACGCGGACCAATTTTTCGCCGTCAGCGGCGAACCATTCAAAACCGATAAATAAAGCGGCCGTAATTTAAATTTAAATAAATATTTTTGACAGACCTAAGGATATTCACTTGTTCGTGGTTATTTATCGGCAGGGGAGCGCCAATTCGTGAATAAGGAAGATATTTGTGGGACTTAATTTCTTAAAGACGCTGCGAACCAGAGTTTATAGTGGTGATTATTGAGGTTCCGTGTTTTCGACTTTTTCAAATCTACGTTAACAACGGTTATGTTGTTGGTGAATGAATTGGGTAAATAAACCATAGCTATTGTTGGTTCCCAGATAACAATCATGCGATGCAAGTAACTGTTACGACTTACTTCTCAGCGATATCGCTGCAGTATTGCCTGTGCATTGTGCGCTAGCATGGCCTGTGACATATCCATCACAACACAAGCATCGATGAGGTCGTATTGATAGGCACGCGTGACGTGTCTGTGCCAATAAATTGTGTATCTATTGAACACAGGATAACAAAAATGTCGCATGCCAATTAAATCATTATCATCAATAGAACGAACCCCAGATAATCAACTGCGAACCAGAGATCAACTCACTGTAATGCTAATAGCTACAATAAATAAACAAATTTTACTTATTCTTGCTAAATTACAGTCTGCAATTAGGGTAGGGCGGGGCTTAAAGGTCAACGAGTATAATTGTGTTATAGAATACGCAATTACAAACGAAAAACTAACCGAGGAGCTAAGTCTGTTTGGTTGACTATACTGTTAGTCCAAAATAAAAACGAATCTCTGAGGCAGGTATCTCGTGACTACTGAAATAAGTAAAACGTCAAAAGATTTATACAGCAATTTATAGAAAAAAAATACTGACAACTTGAGATTTGGTTATGGTTGTTCCAAGACAGATCTCTAATAGAAACTCAGCTTTCAACGTAATACATACAATCATCAATCAGCCTTCAACATCATTGGATGTTCAGCCTTCAACGTCGCTCTCTGACAACATAACGATTAATAAAAAAAAACGCCACAACACTGCAATTTAGAGTGATACCCTTGAGAATTCGAAAAATCTGCGACAAGAACAAGATAACAAGAAGAAAAAAGTGACTTAGACTGCTTACACACGTAGACGCTGTATGCGAGACGCGCGCGTCTGAGATTCACATATGTTCAAATGGAGCCTTTCACACGGTGACGCGCGACGGATACAGCGTCGCGACACTGAATTTTCGAATTTCAACTTTTCAGTAGCCAGCTGCGGAATCCGTGACGGGATACCGATTTTACATTGCAGTATATGGAGCGGTTCAGACGCGCATACTGCCGCGCAAAGTTTTCAATCATAGCATAGGCGTGTGGCGATGGGGTAGGTTTAGGCAGTGGGTACATAGTACACACCCATTATATTTTTTTTTATTTAATGCTCCCATTAACGATTAAATTGGAGAAAAGTTAACCTAATCTATTATTTATTTATTATTATAAAACAAAAAGAAATGGAACCTAATCTAACCTTTCTAGTTGAATTTTTCATATATGTATTTTTTTTTATGAAAAACCAGTGTAGCAGCATTTGTGGCGATAAAAAGAAATACAACCTAACTTATTTAGTAAAACATACTGAAGTGTTGAATCGTGTGTGCCGCTGTCACCTATACTGCAAAATTGTACAATTTTGTTGTGCTATTCTGCGAAACAATGGAGCTATTTATCTTCGATAATAAAGAATGTATAAGCTTGGTGGAACTCATGACCTGCCTGTGGAACACCACCGACAGTAATTACTCAAATAAATACAAGAAACAGCTATAGGTAACTATATTTAGAGAAATGTGCGATAACCACATGGTTCGCCTTTTGCGATGTTTCCTTGCAAGCCGCCAAAACATTATACACTCCTCTATATCCATGTTTATCCCGCACGGCACTGTAGTCGCAAATGACACAAAACAGCTGTCATCAAATATGGCCGCTTCGCATACAGTATCCAACAGTATTTGCGTCGCATCGCATTCGAATTCCGTATCCCGGATACTGAATTTCGCATACAGCGTCTACGTGTGTAAGCAGTCTAAGCAAGCATTTAAAAAATTGAAAGTGAATAAAATTAAACAGATTAAAAAATAACTTTATAAGAAGAAAAGAAAGATGCCTGTTCTAACGAAGAACCTTTCTGTTTAGTTTGCTATGAACAATACAGCGACAGTGTCCCTGGCAAAGACTGTGTTTCTAAACACATGAAAAATGCAAAGTGTGATAAAAAATTTATTTTTTTTAAGAAAAAGTTCCTCTCTTATGTTGATACTGAATAAAGTTTTGTATTTTAGAAAATAAATAAGTTTTGTATTTCACGTTATTAAGATTACTCATATCATCATTAATATTATCCCAATTTTGAATTGTCTCTCTATTTTAGAATTTTTTTATCGCAATTGGAATAGATAATACAAGAGGGCGGTTATTAATTAAAAAAAACTACAGCCCCGCCTTGCATTTGAACTCAGATATCCGGATTGCCGGTCTGACGTTTTAAATAATTACATGTGACTTATGATACGCCCTATGACAAAAAATCCTAATAGGAATTGTAAACACACATGCCTTCATTAATTTTTCCTTTGTATTTAGGTGATCTACCCTGCCTTTGATACTTTCGTGATTTTTAATGATTTATAAATTAAAATTAAGTCTGAGACACCTAAAAAGAATAGTGTTATATTTCCAAATTACAAAACCGTGAGATAATTTTGATAAATGATCTTTATAATGTGCTAAAAAACGACCAAAAAAAATTGGTCAAAGATTTTAAAAGTTATAGGTATACGAAGTTTAGTAAAATATATGTCTAATTTTTGTACCACAGCTACAGGTGTAATAAAAGATTATAAAATATATTATAGGCATTTAGAAATTTTCCTTAATAACGGCACCACATTACCATTATTAACCAGTTAATAGCCTGGAGAAATCTGCCATGTCCTGGCTGCCATAACAGTGTTGTTTTAAATCAATTAACTCGTTTTTAATTGTGGTGGAGCGGGGTTCATTTAATATAGCGTTAGCAGTTTTAATGAAAAGATCCCCGCGCGGCAATAAGTTTTAATAACCGCCCCCGTGTCAACACGGGCACCCCTGCTAAACTTACAACCCTTCTTTGTACTCCCTTACTTAATCTTGTTATTCCCGCACCGCTACTGCACTGCATCCGAAACCATTTCTCTCGGATAATCGCATTTGATAAATTGGCGATTTGATTTATTAGTGATAATGGGTACATAAACAACGATTATATGAAATTATTTTGTGGTGGATACTTTACACATCAATTTATATGAGGTGAAATACTAAATGTGTTTTGGGACCGCGTAAAAATACAGCGTTTAAAACATTTCTCATTGTAGAGAAATGTTTCAACAATAATATTAGTGATCAAAAAAATTAAATAGGATTCGAAAAATTAAAAGTGCTCTGATGTAAAGAAATAAATCAAAGAATAAAGAAATAGAAAGTCTTAATATGTAGATAATTTTTATTATCGTTTGAAAATTAAAATTATCCGTGTAAAATGAATTCAGATTTCAATATTTCAGTATGCCTTACAATTTTTGAGTTATTGCTTTATTTGTTTATAAAGCAGTATATTAAGACCCAGTTCTACCTCTCCTAAGACGCGTTTTCAAATAAAAACGTTATTTATTGTTCAAAGTTTATGAAATTTTCAGTGTAACTTTTTAGATAAATAACGAGTTGGGCTGGATGAAAAATAATTTTTTGGAAAGATAAAAATTAATTTTACTTCTACATCTTTGGCTTTTTCAAATATAAAACATCTTGCCCAACTTATGATACAAAAATAGATTTTTTATTTAAGTACAATTTTAACCCAAACATTATACATGCGATAATAAAGCGTAATTGCCAGAAATGTACTTATTTGCCCATATTACTGCTGCCCGGTGTAGACAGCAGACGTCAGGAGCTTTAAACACCGCCTATAACTGGTGACTACGGATTGACGTTGGTGGTGGACAGGCTGACCACTTCCAGTAAGAAAACGTCGAAACGAAATATTTCGTGTCGGAGTTGCGATGTTTTTACGACGGAGCCAGACAACTAGTTTATATACAGCGTGTTCAAATTATTGGACTACATCTATCAAGCAGATTCCATATCGATTTTCCTATTGGAGCACCCTGTAGTCCCTGTACATGGTTCCGTTTTAGAAATCTACTCATTAGTTTACATAAAAAGTACTAGCATTCTATTTTTACATGGAAAGATAAATTTTCTGCTGATTGTTAAGAAAAAGAAGAAAACATATTTATTCAGACGACTCTAGTATGGAACATGTCAAAAAGCAAATAACAACTCATTGGATACACTATTATACAATTACATAAATTCTGCACACCTAAAAACTCAGTTATGTAATGTATTATAAAAGCAGTTCTGTGCTAAACATTTTTTGACCTTTTTTTTCTGAACAAATTTCTCGGAAACTGTCTCCAAGATTCTGGAAACTTGTTGTATATTATATAGGCATGATTCTATATAAAAGGACACGATACTCTTGTTTCCATCATGTTTGCGAATGAGTTTTGGACCGACATGGCAGGCATTTTGTGTTAACATATTATCCAAAAGAGTAAATTATTGCACAATAGTATATAGTACAATAGTACTTTTTGCATGTGCAAAATATATAAAATTATACAAATATTTTGCATGCAAAAAATGTAACGATATCCAGTATGTTCCAATAAGAAAATTGGTATTCCTGGAAATTCTTTCATAAGTGTAGTACAAAATTATGATCACGCTGTATACAAACTAGTGGTCCTATGTCTTAAAATTGATAAAACATTCTACTCTAAATAGAATTTTATCATAAACCACGAATAAATTTCTAGTAGGTCAATAACCCATAAACTATATGGATTAGGGTACACACAGAAAAGTGATTATTTGGAACGAGAAAACATAATTTCTTGAATTTATTTACTAGATTCAAATGCATATTTACTTGGATGTAGAAAGTTAGGTATATACAAGAAATGCCACATACTCAATATAAGTAAAATAATTTCTCAGATAAATGCTGTCATCAAATAAACTCTTTCTTTATAAGAACCAATATTGTATTGAAAGAAGTAATTGAATTATTCGTCCCAAAAATGTTAATTTCTCCAACGAAGTAATAGTTAATCCATCCAAGTGCGTAGTTACTTGATCCAAGAAAATATAAGACATTTAATATAAGTAAGTATTGTTTACTGAATAAAAACCCACCAATTATTTGACTGAAGTGATTCTCACTTCTTTCAAGTAAACCCTTTCTCTGGAATACCACGCGCCCGCGCGTGGTACTGGCGCCGTAGAGGCCGGTAAAGAAGCCTAGCCTAGTACAAAAACAACAACGAAGTAAATACCCGTAGGGGATGTGCCTTGTGATTTATTGGGGATGTGTATTGTGATTTATAGTGTACAATAAATGTTTCAACACGGAATAGTTGGATGTAACTCACGCAAAAGTTTAGAACGAGTAAGTAAATATAACATACCTATCTTGTTAATTAGCAATAGAAAACGTATTTGTGCCAAATCTTTAAAATTCTTACATTAAGTAGCTAAAAATATTTACCGGGAATAAAAATATACACTTCATTGAAGACTGTTTACTTACTTCACCAGAGTACCCACTTTCTTAAATCTTGTAATTATTCCAAGAAATAAAATGTCTTGGTTGAAGTCAATAATCTCTCGCGTATATACGAACCTACCAACTACTTCAGCCAAGTAATTCTCTCTTCGTTCGAGAGATCACTTTTCTGTGTGTACCAGCGCCATCTCCAACGAAACTTGTGCAAAATCCTTTTGGCCCTTTTCGTACTTGAAAAGTTTTGTATATTTTCCCTTTCGCTGGATGCGTACTTTTCAAAATAATCAAATTAAAATGGCCTACCATGTAAGAAATATAAGGAGAAACAAAATTTAAAACTTTGACTTTTTCTTTGAGACATTTTCGGAGTTTCTAGACAAGCCAGTTGATACGATGTAAAAACAATATTTTTTGTTAATTTTCTTTTCTAACTCCAGCGGTAATTCAGCACAAAGAAATCAGAAACGTCAAATCATTTTCATGACCAAAATGTTCTGAAATATTGAATAATTTGAATAATTTACTGGAACAGATATCAGAAATCTATCATCAACCAGCAACTACACCCTAGTGTCATGGGCGCCGTTAGAAAATGTTCCAGGGGGGGGCTACATTTTTTTTAGTATTAAATGGTGACGTAATATTAAGTACTATACCATTAACTGTTTTGCAGCATTTTCGCCTTGTGTTATTTTGCATACACTCTGAGAAATCTCTATCGCTTTAAGGTAGTGAAATGTTTTTGTTCACATTTTTGTGTGTTAATAGCCATCCATGGTCGTGATCCCCTGTATGCTCGACAACACTTACTTATTATATATTGATATTCATTGAATTTCAAGTCATTTTGCCGTCTTTCTATATCGTTTATTAATGTGGGATTAATATTTTTAATTAATAATTGTTTGTAAATATATTTTGTTTCTGAATCATTGAACTCTTATTCTAGAATTTAAGATTTTGTATAATTTTCAACCAAGATTGTAGCCTTTTTATTACTTTTTAATACGTTAGGAGACATTGTTGTTAATTTCCTATAATAATTTCTAGCTCGTGGTCGTCGAGAATCTGATACAATATCTTAATAACAAATTGATAAACAATAAAAAGGCAACAATACTATTTTAAAATTTACCTCGTTAACGAGAAATAATGACTAAATGTATTGAAATGTGGATTAATTTGAAAATTCTGTGTTTAGGATAATCGACGACGAACTAATATTTTTTTTATTTTACTATTATACTTGAACACTTGTAAGGCGACAATGTTAGGTCAACTACTAACTTTTGAACGAACTCATGTACGGAAATGTATTGTGTCAACGCTGGAGGGAGTCAGAAAATGGTACCAATATCACAAACAGCATAGAGAATCAATTGTCATGTATCATAGGATGGCCCTTTTAATACCAAATACCTTTTGTCTGAAATTTTTTATTATTCAACGTTTTTGAAACTCCCTTTTCATTAACCGGAGTTTTGTAATTTTAGTACCAATTTTAGCCAATAATGGGTTATCTATAAATCTTTTTAAATTATTTGATTTTAAAATAGTTATTCTATGATACTTTATACAACCTATTTTACTAAAGCAATTTCTAAAGTTGGTACAATATTCCGGCTCTCTGCAGTTCCTAAACGGCGTCTATCTGGACATGAGTTCGTTTCAAAATTTGATCTACTACTAAAAGTAGTAGTATCTATATATTCTACGCTTATTAGTTTAACACCCAGTGTAATTAAATAAATTAAGATAAACTGCTCACCAGTGCCAAAAAATGCGAAGTAATGGAAACTAATAAGTACGATCAAATAAAAGTGCATACAACAATACTTATTTTGGACTGCAGCGCAAAATTTGGATACCGTATCTTGTCATCTTGTGGCTCTTTCGCGACTGTTACGAGAGGGCAATATCGCAATATCTAATAAAACTGACATTGGTGACAATAGCCGATAATAATCGGAATAGTCATCACTTATCTAGTAATTTTTTTTTCATCCTTCACTATACGTAAATGTCATTTTTGCATCTTTGTAGGGACACGAAAGATGCTAATTGCCCGCTAGGCGTTTAGTTAATAACTTTCAAGCCTAGCCGCGAAAATATTTTACACACAGGCCGGGCGGCGACTGACCTGTCTGTTAAATAAATACATAGCTTTCAATTCGGTTTGATATGCGAGATCCATCTGATGAAAAATATCAACCTGATCTATCATCAAAAGATCCATCTAATATGATAACCGATTTATCGATCAGATCTATTTATCGGTCTTCAATTGTGATCAAAGATTGATCACAAATTTCTCGACTACTCCTATCTTTTTCGTTTTTCGCGTAGCGGTAGTTGGGTTCGAAATCCAGGGGGGGGGGCAAGCGCCACCCCCTGCCCATATGTAACGGCGCCCATGCCTAGTGTGTACAAAAAAAAACTTTTTCACACACATCAGAAAGAAAAGTAAGGAACATTGAGATCTTTCGCAAGAGGCCTAGCGTTTATAGTTCAGTCTTCGAGATCGTATAAAACATGATTGTCACTTAAATAATTTTAATAATTGTTAGATTTGTCATTCCCATCACCATTGACCCTAATTTTTTAAAAGCAAAATTTGTAAAAATAACTCAATTTTAGGATTGTTTGATTTTAAAAATAAATTGCTTCCGCGTGTTACGGTGTGCGTCGAAATTCGTAATTGTTGACGTTTCGCGAACCATGTTGCGCGCTTCTTCAGAGCTAACTGAATACAGTATTCAATATTCCAAAAACGAGAAACGTCAGCAATTATGCATTTTGACGCACGGCATAACCCGAAAGCAGTTTATTTTCCAAATGATTCTATCCGTGAAAGCCTAGGTACATACATGTTGCTGGGACTGTTTTTCTGAAGAAGGAAAATCATTTGTTTAAATAAAAATATAAAGTTTAGGTTACTGGGGGGAGACTTACATTTGTCAACTTGCTACATTGATTTTCCAAGAAATGTGAGTTAGACAGCTCATCTGACTCAAAGATCAATTTATTTATTTGATATTCCGAATAAATCTGAGGAAAATAAACCCGTGTTTTATCTTGGCCACGAACTCCAAAATCAAAAGTCAACGAAACGATTCTTCGTATTCTTCCCCACGACCTATCACGGACACCTCTTCGGTTGGACGAACACCTGTTCCAGGAGAGCGACGGCTAAAATTGGTATCATTTCGTCGAGGAATTGAATGGAATCAAGTGGCACAAGTGGAGCGAGGTACACGCTCTATAAAAATACATTACCGGCAACAATGGCGGCGGCCATATAAAATAGCCCGACCATTGTGGCAGCCCGATACCAACAAATGAGAATCGATATTGAAATTCTTACAATTCGGCCCGAGTTAAAGGACAACCCGCCAAAGGGAATTCGTGTCATTAATTAACAGATTAAAACTGAATTGCTTCCACGTCGGACGTTTCGATCACTTTCTTTCTTCTGGCGGCACATCTTTCTCTACTTCTGATATCGAAGATCGCCGTATACGGTTTGGTCATATGTGTTGTCATTGATGGACACCTATTGTTTATACTTTGATGATGACTGATTATTTGTAATAGAATGTGCCAGGAAGATCTGTAGATATACTGTTTTAGAAATAGTGCACAAGTAAGATGTAATAAGGCATGTAAATCACAGTTAACATAGGGTTTTCTGTTTATATTTCCTTCCCTTGTTCATTGTACCCATCATCCAAAATAATACACAATTCCAGTATTTAGAATATTATACTGCTTTGTTTATAATACATTTTCTATTAATTTGATGATACATCTTTAACCAAAGCATTTTACAAAAAAACAATCGGATTAAGTCATAACGTTTTTGTTGATTATCCGATTGAACAAAAAACACAAAAGGACTGGCTTATTTTATAGTGTAAATTTGTGGTATATCTAAGTATATTCTCCGAGTCACCATATTTCTTTTACAGCTGTGTCAACTTTTTTGAAAATGGAACGGTGTATATTTTTCCTCAATATTTAGCACAATTTTTTTTTTATGAACTTAATGTACAATGGTCTATTCACTTTAACTATCCTGGAATATTTACCAGATATGCTTCTTGAAACAAAAAGTTGAGTTTAAAGTAATCCCAGGTATAAAAATAAAGGTAATAAAAAGGTATAACAGTATACAAACCAGGGCTGTGGAGTCGGAGTCGGAGTCGTGGAGTCGAAGTCGGAGTTCAGACAAATTTCAGAGGAGTCGGAGTCGGAGTCGGAGTCGGAAAAATTATACCGACTCCGACTCCGGGTCCATGTTTGAATAATGTAGAAAAAGTCACGCGAGATGGCCGTTGCCTCAATAGATAGTAAACGATTAACTAAACATTTTATTAGGTCTTTTATTTACTACAAATTTTTTACTGCAATTTAACTACAAAACACAGGTCGGTGGTGAGTGATGATTAGCAAAATGATTATTGTGAGTCGCTTGCCGCGTCGCATATATAGTTTATGTATTTCCAATTTCCAACAACCATCTTCCATATGCTAATTATGATAGCTCGATCATCTACAAATAAAAACTCGGACTTCGATGCATACCTATAGACGAATTAGAACTTTCCAAAGTGAAGCGTCAACGTGTGGTGTTCCTTATTCATCAAAATTGCGAGAATTTGCTCCTATTCTTTCGGCAACAAAGTACACAATTCATTAAATATTGCAAAAAGTATTTTAATGATATTCCCTGGCAATTTTAAAAAGAAAAAATAGTTTCCTACAGCTTTTCTACCAGAAGAAACAACGTGATGGTATCACAGTCGTATTATCAACTCTCAAATTTTTTTTTTATTTTTATTTGTCCCAATATCTGAATGTTTGTAAAACATAATGATTTACTAGTAAAACTTTGCAATTTTAGCTTTAATGTTTGATAACTTTAAACATTTAACCGAAATTGATTCTTTTCTTCCGCACATGAACAAAAGTATCACCCTTGATTATATATAATGTTATGGTATAATCAAGGGTATCACATCCCTTTGTATTTAACAAAATATGTATAGATTTTAAATTGTTACTGATTCTGTCGAGTGTAGGTTGCGGATTTTAAGATTATTGGTGGCTATGTCGTAGTCTTCTTGCGATCAACTAAAAAACTCCGATATTCGCAGATTTCGTCACCTACACTTGACAGAATTGAGCCAGATATATTTTTTATTATTAGCAAAGGTACAAACTTCACTCTAACGTAATTTTTAATGCACAAAAATAAACATGCATAATATATGTATAATAGCCGCTTAAAAATTATAACTGCATTTCCGATTTAAACTCTACCTTAAGTTGAAGGTAGGAATATCCATGTATGCAAGTCATACTCGTTGCAGCCAGAATTGTGACGTCATTACCACTAACAGAAGTAAGAGTTGAGATAATTTCCATTTTATTTTGCACTTAATTTTGTATTCATTGAAATGAATTTTACTTTGTACTATACAGTGGTTTGTCATTACTTTTGTTATTATTAAAGATAGAACATCGGTTCAAGTGACAAACTAGTTCAGAATTATGTGCTCTCTAATGAGAAAACAGTGGAAGTTCTAATTATTTCAGAGATATTTTGAAAAAATAAAAAAGCTTTCTTTTTAAATATGGCCATAATTTTGTGGTCCGATCAACAGGCCATTTTGATTTTATTTACAATTAGATTATGTCAGATTTAATTTTCTTTGCCATTAAATTCGCTGGAAACAAATAAAACTTTGCCGGAGTCGGGGTTGGAGTCGGAGTCGGAGTCGGAGTCGGACTACCAAAATTATCTGGAGTCGGAGTCGGAGTCGGAGTCGACAGTTTTTTTACCGACTCCACAGCCCTGATACAAACAAACAAAAATTGTGTTATAAATTAAAAGGAGTTTGGAATGTTGTAATTTTAAATAATAATTATTTCAACTTAGGTATCATTAACTGAAAATCATCTACGAACAGGCTTTCAGTATGTTTAGATAACAATATTTTTCACAAACTGATTTTTATTTTCTTCAAAATTGCATTGTTGTACCTATTGTACATATTCTCAATAAATCGAATATAAACAATAAATTTTTGCAAGATGAATTGGTAGTTTTCTTTATGTCACAAAATGAGGTTTCTTCAAGCAAATATTATGCCACATCTCTCAGTTTTTATTAGTAAACAGCGTCACTTCTTAATTAGCAATAAAGTACCTACTCCATGCTCCTTGGATTAGAATGAATTGAAATAAAATAAAAGAAACTAAAAAATAAAATAAACTAGTAGCCAAAGAAACGAATTAAAACCCCTTGGAAACAACTAACGTCTTTTATGTCAATTCACTTCTTAATAATAAAAGTTTTTATCTTTAAACAACGACTACGCATATTTATTTATAAACGCAAAAGATTTTCGCTAATGTGACTGAAAATTAAAATGAAAATCGTTTCTGTTTCTGAATCGATGAGGATTATTTCGATATGTAATCTACAATTTATCTTAATTTTCGACAATAATATGCGTTCAGATAATCCAGATTCAAAAAAGAGTTTAATTTTTTTTATAATTTACATTTGTCTTATTAGAATTTGACATCTCATTATTATAGTGTCATTATAACTGTCATTATAAACCTAAAATTCACTAAGAAAACAAAACAGGTTTATTTTGTTGATGTAAAAAAATATGTTACATTGTAAAATTTCTAAAAAGTTGATTGGCAGTACAAAAACTTCCTGTACTTACTGAGAGCTACGGATAAAATATCGATGTTTTTCAAAGAAAAGTAGACCAAAATAACGACAAAATATTGAGTGAACATGCCAATTTTAAGATATTGATTCTGTAATAAATATAAATGAACACAAAACGAATATGATGATTTGTAGCTATGACATTATTAGCTAAAGGAAAAACCATGCTCACAAATACAAAAGAAAACTCCAGGAATACGGAGTGATTAATGTTTCATATTGCAATTTTTCCTCCAATAATAAATACCACTAATCAAAATAAAATGACAAAATTAAAAGGTCAGTTTAAATCTGGTCAGCTCATAGTAAGAATTTAATTGTTACAATATTTCATTACTTCTTCTGAAATAATTCCACTCGTTCATAATTACAAAATTTTAATAAACACTGGAGCGACATCTATTGCTAAGCGAGCGAAATATCACAACAGCTAGGACATGCAGAGCCATCTAGAATCCATATTCCACACTGAGATTAGGAATAAAATGCAGTAGTTCATCTGAATATATCAGAGAATTTTGTTATTCCCTTTTAAATAACCAATTAATTAGTTATGTTACATTATAAAATGAATTTGTAATTATTTATTCAAGATTTATCCATTAAAACTATTACACATCTTCACAGATTTCTACTGGAGAAATGACTAGCCATTTCCAAGATAAATAATAAACTCTTGTACGGCAGACTATCAATCAATTACGATTTTATTAGTCATATCTCCCACATAACAATGATAAGAGAATACCTAAACAAGTTACCCGAGATAAGAATATTCTTTATTTGATTCTATTTATGTTAGGTCGTTTGTCCATTAGCACAGCCAAAATTCTAGTGTTATTCATTGACAATCAGATGTTCACCAGCAGACAACAAAGAAATATTTTTAGATATTTGCGCAGTATTCAGTATTGATTGTTTACAAAAGTCAGTCCACAGTGTATTGTGCGGTCTCATAAATAAAAATGGGGGCCGTACTTGGTTTGTGTAGTGCTGCACAGGTAATTTAACATAACATTCCAATCACCTTGACAATTCAACAATTTTCTCAAAATTTTAGCTTGCTTGCTGTTGTGGTAGCACAGCATGTTCTCTATGTTGCGCAGCATGTCCGTCATGCAAGAATTCTACATCTTCGAGGCTCATGTACGCCATCATGTTGATCTTACACACCGTCGTCGCGTGCGTTATGCTCGCACCAGGCCTTCAAGACGTACTTCGGAAGGTCCCGTTTTGCAGCAACCAGACTGTTTATTTACCCGATTCTGTATTATTTGATTGTACTCAAGCCGTTGGATATTTGGCCGTTTATAGGATTTACTTTGTTTTAACGATATTTTTCGTGTTGATGGCTCTGATGATGATACGTGTTAGAAGCTCGAAGGATCCACGTGCAGGCATACAAAATGGGTACGTAAATTATCAATTTATATAAAAATGTATTCGTATGACATTATAACGCGGAGTAATGTATAGGCATGACATAGTAGAGACTGGAGAGTTAAAGATATGCTCTAATGCTAAATGCTATTTTAAGCATGTATAATGAGAAAATATGTTCTAAAAACTGGAAAAGGTTCTAACTGCGCAAAACAAAATAACAGATTTATATACTTTGAATTTGCATGTTTCAAGGTTTTTTTATTAATTGTGCTTCAAGGAACTATATCATAAAAGAGTTATATCATAAAATATTACGCCCATACTTTTGCTAACAAAAAAATTCAAGAAAGCGCTGTTTGAATTTACAGAGGGTTAAAGATTGCCAGAAGATTCTATGACCTTTAGAAATAGAATAGGGAAAGTGGCTGTGTGAGGTATCATAGGATAGCACTTTTAAAACCACATCAGTTTTATCTGTATCTACAAATATGAAATTTGCTACCCACTAAGGGATGAAAATAGGGTTGAAACCTTTATGAGCAAACCAATATCTCAAAAATCGTAGGTTTTACAGACTTGAAATTTCGCGTTTTGGTGGGTGAAAAATGGTTGTGATGTTCTTTACAAATGTACCTAAATTTCAATAAACGTTCAACATATTTTCACAGAAAATTGAAATGTTGCATGTTAAATTTTAGTTGGTCAAGAAAAAGAAATGAAATAATTCTACTAGATATTCGTACCCCAATTCTTACGGCAAATGGATTTAATAGTACGTTTTTGTTTGAAACAGGGTTTACTTAACTGGCAGAAGGTTAGCCTCCTTTAACTGAAAATGTTTACAACATGCTGTCAGAAAGTAATATGATAGGTAAATAATGTGACGTCCATGTGGGATGTAAATTTTAAATAAATAAAAAATTACAGTTACAGCCTGGATTTGAACCAGGGACTTTTGCGTCGCTAGCACTATGCTCTGCCAACTAAGCTATTGATAATTATGCCGAACAAATGTCATAGGCCTCAATAGCTCATTTGGGAGAGCATTGTGCTAGCGACGCAAAGGTCCTTGGTTCAAATCCAGGTTGTGGCTGTAATTTTTAATTTATTTAAAATTTACATTTCCGCCTGTACGGATACCATATTATTAACCTATAATGTTAGCTCCTTTGTTCATAGAGAATATAATTGCAATAAATACAAATTGTATACACTTAATAATAATATTATTCCAGCAAGATAATAATAAAATATGAAAATAATAGAAACAATATAAAATTAACTAACACTAAACAGATTTTAGTTATTTTACTTGCTCATTGCTCTCTTCCACAGAGCGAAGGATTTGTTTGATTCAAATAAATTGTTGAAATAAAGCTTAGAATAGAAACTTAGATAGAATGTATTTAATTAATATCGTTCATTTCTACAAACAAAGTTTATACATTTGTGAACACTAAAACCCAAAATTTGATCCAAACAAGTTGCGGTCATAATTTTGCGTCATAATTTCGAATGATGTTTCCATTCCTTTAGCACTCTAAACCAAAAACAACTTTTAAAATATTATGTTATACAGGCAAAAATCAATCAAGTGTGATACATCATTGCAATAAAAAAAGTTCATTCCAGAATATCAAAATCGATCTGAAACTTATAGTGATGGTAAAAACTAAAAACACCATCTAAGAACATTTGCCAACCTTCAGCTGTATGACTTTACAAACTGAACAACTTCAACAAATATTTTCAATAAGTTATTTGACTTTAGAATCTACAAAAAGTACAATGAATGTCAACAAGCGCAAAATTTTTGATTGCGATGCCAAATACCTCACAAAATAACCAAATGCAAAGAGAATGCCACAACAAACGACCAAACAGAAACAAACATACACAGCGACTCACAATCCTGACAACTAATGTGCAATGTCTGACAAACAAAACGCAGGCTGTCCGAATTCTAGCCGACACCGAAGGAACTAACATTATTTGTGCAACAGAACACTGGTTGACAAACGATAACAATGAGATGTACAATATTCATGGTTACAACAGAATAAGCACCTACTGCAGATCCCAAATGGCACATGGTGGTGTCTGCATCCTTGCAAACAATAACACAGAAGCGACGGAACTCGAGTACGTAAAAAGCAACACCATAGAGAAGGACTGCGAACTCGTGGGCGCCTATGTGAAGTCACATGACGTGGCAGTAATATGCGTCTACAGATCGCCAACTGGCAAGTTTGACACATTCCTCCAAACTCTTGAAATTACACTATCCAAAGTACAGCACAATATCAAACGGAACACCAAGCTTATTGTGGCGGGCGACTTCAATGTACACCTTCATACAGAAAACAACCAAAATTCACTGCTGCGCAACCTGATGTCTTCCTTCGGTCTCAAAGCATCCTTTAACGAAGCAACTAGAACCACCAGAACCACAGCAACCTGCATTGACAACGCTTTTACCAATCTAACCGATGTCAATGCCAAAATCTTAGATCCAAACTACGGAGACCACAAAGCCCTCCTACTACAGGCATCACACAACAACCACCAACCAAATCCGATAACATACAAGAGAATTTACTCAGATTGCAACAAAGAAAAATTCCAACAGCTTCTCGAACAAGAAGAGTGGTCAACAATTTACGACGCATCGAACTCGAACAAAATGATGGATAAATTTCTCTACAGGCTTACAAAACACCACAATGAAGCCTTTCCAAAGAAAACGCATACCATGAGATCGAGAACGCCCAGACCTTCACCTCAAGTATTAGCAGTGCAAGAAACCCTAAAACTCATGAGAAGACTTCAAGATTCCAACGGAGATGATGAAACCTACAATATACTCAAAAGGTACGAAGCTTATTATGTAAAACTCGCTGAAGAAGAACACAGAGCCAAGAATGCAAAACTAATCCTAAATGCCCAGGTTAAAAGCAAGACAATCTGGACTGCAATACGCAGAGAAATAGGATTAAAAAGACCAACCCATCAACCTAATGCCCCAACGAGTGCAGATTTCATTACCTACTTCACAACCATAACGCATGCTTGCACAAGAGACCCGACCAAAAAACCAACACACACTGTTTGTGAAAATTCAATGTTCCTTCATCCAACCGACTACCGTGAAGTAGAGAGCATTCTATGGACCATGAAGTCTAAAGAAGGTATCTCAAAGCCGCTAGCCTACATCTTTAATGCTGCACTTGAAGAAGGACTCTTTCCAGAGAAACTTAAAATTGCCAGAATAACACCAGTATATAAAAAAAGGAAACAAAAGCGAATGTCAGAATTATCGTCCCATAGCCATTCTACCAGCCCTTTCCAAGATACTGGAAGAGATCATTCTAAGGAGAGTGCAAGAACACTTCATCAGAAATGAGCTCCTCTCTGAAGAACAGTTTGCCTACAGAAAAGGGAAAGGCACCGAAGACGCCATGAAACTGTTAATTGACACCGTGTGCAGGGCCATTGAGGAACGCAAGACCTGCAAAGCTCAGATGTGCGATCTGAGCAAAGCCTTTGACACGATGGACCACGAACTGCTGCTGCAAAAGCTAGAAAGGTACGGAGTACGAGGGCCTGGATTGCAACTGATCAAATCCTACCTAACAAACAGACCCCAACAAGTAAAAATGAACGGTACCTGCAGCGAGTTCAGGGAAACAAACATTGGGGTCCCACAGGGAAGTCTTCTCGGCGGACTCCTCTTCATAATTTACATAAACGATCTTCCACGACATCTCGATACCAAAGCAATAATCTATGCCGACGACACCACGCTGATAACAACAGCCAAAAGCGAAAATGAACTCCACCATGACGCAGCAATTCACATGGGGCAAGCGAAAGAATGGTTTCAATCTAACAACCTCACCCTAAACGAAACAAAGACCGAAGAAATTACCTTTGAGATGGACAGATGGCAACCAGCTCGGAAATCAGTCAGATTCCTTGGAATCCACATAGACCAACGACTCAGCTGGGGCTGCCACATAGAACAACTCCGCAAAACCCTTAGTAAAATAGTCTACGCAATAAGAAGAACAGAAAAGACAGCAGGGTACGAAGCCGCACGAATTGCCTACATGGCAATGTTCCAGGCTCGCATGTCCTACGGTATTGAGACCTGGGGACACAGTTCACACACCAAAGCCATACTTTCTCTGCAAAAGAAAGCTGTCAGATGCCTAACTGCAGAGCACCCACAAAGCCATGCCAAACCACTCTTCCAGCATCACAGAATATTGACCGTCACTGCCATGTATTTACTACGATGTCTCACAGATATACATAAGAAGAAAACCCACATTCCAACCCAAGGCACCCACCACACCTACGCCACACGTACCCGGGACAACCTAAGACCTGATTTTTGCCGCCTGTCAACAACTATACACCACGTGAGAAGAATTACCACCTACAATAAACTCCCGAACAGCTGGAAGTCCAAGACGCCCAAACCATTCCAGACCACACTAAAGACGTACCTGATACACAAGGCACCCTACACCATTGAGGAATTTACCACCATGATACAGGATGAACGAAGAGACATCGATTCCATTCAATGATTTCTATTACTACATATCAGTATTGTACCATACCATTTTTTGACTTTTTCTGTACAGATTGCTTAATAAATATTATTATTATTATTATTATTATTATTATATTATACCCATTTGGATAATAAATTCTGGTTACATTGATTTTGGATTAAAAATTAAAAACAAAAATTCAAAACATCAACTAAGAACTGGTCTCCTGGTGTAGTTTAAATCTAAATCTCAAAAACAGATGATTATGATTGTGGTTTATAAATTGCATCCTGAATAGCAATCACTTTAAAATAAACAAAGTTGTTTGAAAGATTTCGGCAAAAAAGTTTTGAAATACTTTTGATAACAATGTCTAACAAAGCACGGAACAACTGCATAAAATATCGTCAAATCGGATTATTCGTTTGAGAGAAATATGACTTTGAAGTTGTGGCTAAGTTGTAGTGATACTTTTATTTCTTACGTAAAAGTATAACGACTATTTTACATCGCTATAATTTATACTACATGCGAGTTTTAGATCATATGGAGAAGTAGTTTGTAAAAATTAACAACACCATCTAGGAACATTTGCCATCCTTCATCTGTATGACGTTACAAACTGAACAACTTCAACAAATATTTTCAATAAATTATTATTATTATTATTATACCCATTTGGATAACAAATTCCAGTTCCGTTGATTTTGGATTAAAAATTAAAAACAAAAATTCAAAACATCAACTAAGAACTGGTCACCTGGTGTAGTTTAAATCTAAATCTCAAAAACAGATGATTATGATTGTGGTTTATAAATAGCATCCTGAATAGCAATCACTTTTAAATAAACAAAGTTGTTTGAAAGATGTCGGCAAGAAAGTTTTGAAATACTTTTTATAACAATGTCTAACAAAGCACGGAACAACTGCATAAAAAAATCGTCAAATCGGATTATTATCGGTTTGAGAGAAAATTGACTTTGAAGTTGTGGCTAAGTTTTAGTGATATGTTTATTTCTTATGTAAAAGTATAAAGACTATTTTACATCGCCATAATTTATACTACATGCGAGTTTTTGATCATATGGAAAAGTATTTTTCCATATGATCTAAAACTCGCATTCAACTTACAACAGAAATGTATTCGTTTGTTTAGATTTTGGGGCCTTAAGTATCTACTGATCATCGGTGGATTAATCGGGGCATTCTTCATACCGGAAGTATCATTCGGGCAAACCTGGATGTACTTTGGTATGATAGGAGGCTTCCTATACATACTAATACAGCTGCTCTTGATCGTCGACTTTGCTCACTCCTGGGCCGAATATTGGGTCGGAAAGTACGAAGAAACCGAATCTAAAGCCTGGTACGTCTTGTTGCTGGGCGCTACATTTTTAAATTACGCCCTTGCCATAACCGGCTTTAGCTTACTGTTCGTTTTCTTCACACAAGTAAGTAAAATAAGAAGAAAAAGTTTGATCAAAATATGTGAAGTTTTAATCTTACAATTTCTTTTTAGTCCGATGGTTGCAGCTTAAACAAGTTCTTCATTTCGTTTAACTTAATCCTCTGCTTTATCATGTCAGTGGTATCCATTTTGCCTTCTGTGCAAGACAAATTACCCAGGTCTGGTTTGCTCCAATCTTCCGTTGTTTCTGTCTATGTTACTTACCTAACTTGGTCGTCAGTTTCTAACCAACCAGGTATTTATTGAATTTAAACTCGATTTCCGAAAATTTCCTAACTGTAATAAATTTTAGACAAGTACTGCAACCCTGGGTTGTTGGGTATCATTGGGGCCGGTAAAACCAACAGCGGGATGGGTTTTGATACCGAGAGCATTATCGGTCTGATTATTTGGATCCTTGTCGTGATGTATTCGTCCCTGCGTACTGCTTCAAAATCTTCGAAGATCACGATGTCCGATCATGTTTTGGCAAAGGATACCGGCGCGGGTATGTATAATTTTTTTTGGTTATTTTCTTCTCTATACAGGGTTGGGCAAAGGTATTGTCGTTTGCTTAAAACTTTCTTCAAGCTGCGTGATCAATTTATTACAGATAACACTGAGGAACATCGAATTTGTGAAAGGAAAGTTTCAACAAAAAAGAATTTGGGAAATTGTGTTTTGTGTGTCCTTGAAGCACTGTCAGAGTTTCTTTGTGGTTAATAGAATACAAAAAAGAGTTATAGGGACATGGGTCAAAATTGTCTTCAGTAAAGAATTATAAGCTTTTAAATATCTATACTATAAAGTTACAATATCGTTGAAAAACAAAACTCTTGTCATAACAATAAAAGTTTGCCTATGTCACTTATGATGTTTATTTGTTAAACAATTGGAAGCAAAGCGTCTTAATTTCCTACAGTACAAAAAAGTTTAAGTCCAGTTGCAAAGCACTCTTTGCAAAAACAAAAAATCATAAATTTTGCCTAAAATCCAAACATACGTTTGATACATCATTGAAATCAGAAGAATAAAATTATCGTAGAAAAAGTCAAAATCCAATATGGCGCCCATAAGAATTACAAATAAATTTGATCCAAATTTTTATAACTGAATAGCTACAGTTGCATTTCCTGTCTACTGGAAGTCACTATCAACTTTTTGTTATTTATGGAATGATATTGATTTTTTATACAGTGAACGCGTAAAGTATGTAACCATGAGAAAATCTCTAAGAGAGATTTTAAAAAATCCTTGAATATGTTGAATTTTAATTATCAACATACTAATTTCTGTGAAAAGTTCAATTTCCAACCAACAATTTTATTATTACTGAGTTATGACGTCATCGACACTTGTTAACCATTGTTTTCTTACTGATTTTGGTAGATCATTGAATTGTCTAAAGAGCATTGCAAATATTTCATGAGCTACCATAAGAAAATTTTCGAAAAAAGACATTTGAAAATTGTAAAAATTATAATAATTTGATAATATGATAATTTCAGGGAAAATGGCTTTTGTAAATTTAATATGATGCGTTTTCGGTAGAATTATATGCCTTAAAAATGAATCTGGGCGCCAAAATTTTTGGAAAAAAGTAGGATCAAAGAACGCAAATTTTGGTAAATTTTACTAATTTGTACCAGCTGAACCCATTGTCCTAAAAAATCTCAAAATGGTCTCATAATAGACCTTAATCTTTGCACTTTTACCTGAAATCCCAAAAGTTTGTTCCCAAATTGTTCCCAAATGTTTTTGAAGCATTTACAGTGATTCTTTAAGTGTAGTGCGGACAGCTCCATAAAAAAAAACGAAAAAAATGCAATAACATAAAATGATATGCAACGTTAGATCTCCGACTTGCATTCAGGTCTAATAAACCAGTCGAAAACGCCTATTTGCTTTCCATAAACAAACAAAAGTTATCAATATTATCCTAATTTTCAACTGTCTTTTCTCAAGAATTTTCTTATGTAAGGTTATAAATTTTGTGAATTACCTTTAAGACAATTAACAGATCTATCAATATCAGTACAAAAAATATCGGATTGCCATTTAAAGAATGTCGATGAGGTCATGGGTCGAAAACAATTGAAGGTCGGAAATTAAATTTAATGTAATATATACAGGCTGTTCCTAAATATCATGTAAATACGAAAAGGGGTAATTCTTTGGCTTATTTAATGACTAAAAATTCATATAAACATAGGTCTGCAAACGCTTCGTTGCCGATCTACAGGGTGTTGAAATTTCAAGATTTTTTTAGTTTTTTCTTTATAGCTCATGCCCCCTTTTCTCCCCATGAACTTTTTTTCGGTGCGCAGCAGGTGGATTCTAAAATACAAAATGCATTGATTGTTTTGTTCTAAAGCATTTTAATCTTTTGTAGTTTTTTCGTATTTACCACCGTTATCGAGAAAAAAAATAAAAGCTTTTCTGTGTTTCGCTAGATGAAATTAAATTTTTTTAAATAATTGGTCTAGTATGCCTTGGCTTGATTTAGATAACCTTTTGTTTGCATTTATTTTGACATTTTATTCGCCACCAACTGTTAAAAATTAAAACTAGGATACAAGAGGTATAAAGAAAAAACTAAAAAAATCTTGAAATTTCAACACCCTGTGGATCGGCAACGAAGCGTTTGCGGACCTATGTTTATATGAATGTTTAGTCATTAAATAAGCCAAAGAATTACCCCTTTTCGTATTTACATGATATTTAGGAACACCCTGTATATAAATATATATATTTTGGTAATTCAAAATCGACGTGTCCGAGAATTTTTTTCAAATAACAAACCGTTTCAGAGATTTTGTCATTTTTCCATAGTTTATGAGCTGACTGAATATATATATTAGATTTGACAAAGATTTCATGTTTTTGGTCTCCAATAATAATAATAGTTTCATCAGGTTATCCACAATTTCTAATTTGATGTCCAAATTACATTTTCAAACTTCAAAAATGTTTTTTTTTATATGGAGCCTTGTACATCTGAAAGAACATCATGCTCTCTATCAATCCAAACTTGGGTATCTAATACCTAATCGTTTCTGAGATATTGATGACTTTCTTTTAATCCATTACTGCTTATTGGTTTAGTGAATAACGGATAAGCTCTGAACAGATAGAAGAGATTAAAATGGATCTACTCAAACCTTTTTGTAAATATGTATTCACAATTTGAATTTTATGACACAACTCAGAAAATATTCAAAAACAGGTCAAGGAGAACATTCTACAAGAAAGAAGGACATTACGAGGGCAATAATATAAAGGAGGATAGCACTCGAAACATCTAACATGCCATGATAATTATGTAATCAATGAGTTTATGTTGGTATAGCTGTAACTGACGTTTAACAAGTCAGGAAAGAACACAACGTTAATTTTGATGAACAGCAATTGGGCAATTTTAAAGGAACCATAGCCCGAAAACAGCAATTGATAATACCTATTAAATTTTCTTGTGAGCCTGAATTCCTATTTTGATAGCAAATTAATCAAAATGGTCTAGTTACAGTTCATTTATATCAACAACATTCTTAAATAGGTACTTTCGCCCAACTCTGTAACATAACTGTTGTACCATAGCATTATGTCTTTTGACGTATGAAATAACAATAAATTCTACTCGAACCCACATTTCTTGCACTAATCCATATTTCTATTCCAATATTGGCAATGCAGTGAAAGGAGAAGATGGCAATCTTGTCACGAGAGAAGGTATGACTCAAACAGATACAAGCATGTAGATGACATCTTAGAATCTCATTGTTGTTTTGTCCCACACTATATTTCATTAATAGACTTCATGTTTATCTCCAACAAACTATAATTACAGAATCATTTGGTTTCATTAATTATACTTTTGTAGTTAAGCTAACGTGATCGCAACATTACATGATGCTATGGGTAATATTAGCTTACATTGCTTATTTTGCATGCTTTATCTGTTTTTTTATTTCCATTTTTCCCCCACCCTCCAAGAATCTAAAGGTTATGACTCTATACCAGGTGACCCAGAAGAAGGCGGACACAGCGATAAGAAGGTATGGGACAATGAAGAGGATACCGTTGCCTACAATTGGAGCTTCTTCCACATCATGTTCGCGTTGGCAACTCTGTACGTTATGATGACTCTCACCAACTGGTACAAGTAAGTTTTTCCGCAAAATGTTTTGTTGTTGGGTATTTATGTTGTTTTTACGTTTAGGCCGAACTCTTCGTTGGAGACTCTCAATGCCAATGCGGCTTCAATGTGGATCAAAGCAATCTCAAGTTGGCTCTGTCTCTTCCTGTACGGATGGACATTGATTGCTCCAGTTGTCCTGAGGGATCGCGAATTCAATTAAATATTTTTGTTGTATATTTGCGTAGATGTACTTGAAATATTTGGTGTTTTCTTTATAATTGTAACATTTTTACCGACTATCTACTTATGAATATCTAAACTAGTGTATCTACTTATAACAGTTTTGAAGCTATTGTTAATAGGCTGATATTTTAATAAATTATTCCTAGTTTTGTATCTCTGCGATATATAGGTTTGCTGTTTTGATGTTATGCGATATTAGATTAGTGACGTTGTTTTAAGACTATGATTAAATAAATTAATAATAACTGTAATTTTGTTTTTTTTTTACATTTAAAAAAATATATATTTTTATGACAGATTCTAAATAGATTTATACTGATTTTTGAAGTAAGTAAATAATTTTTGATGTGGTTTCTAGCTAGAGGATGATTACTGATCAGGTTCAATGGTCCAAGGTAAGTAATCGATTGATTATTCTGGTTAATGGCACAGTTGTTAAAAAAATTAATTTTAATTAAGTCTACCGTAAGAAGACACATACCGATCGGTACTTGAACGCCAAATCACACCACCACCCCCAACAGAAGAGAAGTGTTATTAACACTTTGTTCAACAGAGCCGAGAAGGTATGCGACTCTAGCACCTTGCACGACGAACGGAATCACTTGGAGTGGGCCCTACGCCAGAATGGATACACCAAGTCTGACATACAGGGTGTCACACAAAGAAAACCGCAAGTCTCAGAGGAACCGCAAGAGTCAAAGGGGTTCGCTTGCTTACCATACGTAAGTGGGGTATCAGAGAGAATCGGTAGAGTACTGAAGAAATCGGGTATCACGGTAAGGTACAGAGCACCAGCTAAGGTAAAGGATCTTTTGCCTAACCCAAAGGATATCACACCACTCCTGAAGAACGAAGGGGTATACAAGATAACATGTGAGTGCGGAACATGCTATGTAGGACAGACAGGACGAAGCATCGAATGTCGAATCAAGGAGCACAGTAGGGACACCCGGCTAGGCAAGATCCAACAGTCCGCTGTTGCCCAACACTGCCACGAGTCGGGACACACAATGGATTTCGATGACGCGAAGATGTTGGCAAGGGTGGGTAATTATCATCGAAGGCTTATTAGAGAAGCCATCGAAATTTACAAACATCCTGACAACATCAATCGCGAGGACGGTACTGACATTAGTAGGGTCTGGAAATCGATCCTAACGCGGTCAGGTGGAAAAACACATGGAGCGGTAGCGCTAGATGTGCGCAGTGAGGTGTAAATTCAGGTATATAAGGGAGACTTTTTTGGTAGGTCTTCAGTATTCAATTAGCTTTGAAGAAGCGAGCAACATGGCTCGCGAAACGTCAGCATTAACAAATCTTGACACACGGCATAACCCGGAAGCAGTTTATTTTCTAAATTAATTTTGTTTAAGATTTGCTCGACTGCGTTTGAAAGAATTTACATGGACTTTTGTTTACGATGTATAATTAACTTTTTACAAAATGTCACATTTGTTAAAGATAATTTGATGACAGTTTTCGATCTGTAATATGCTTGAAAACATTTTTGACAACCTTTTTCCACAAGAATTGTTTGACTCATTTAAAAGTAAAATTTAAATCAAAGTTTCATGACTTCTATTAACTTCCCATTGGGGTCCGCGAAGAAGTTAGCCATAACTTTTTTTTTCGAATTTTGTTATGAAACATATATCAAATGAAAGGGGTGTTCAAGTACTATACGCCAGAGTTTTGCTCCAAAAATTTATCAAACGGTGTGTGGAAATTTGATTTATATCGTGACGCGTCACCTTATAAGAGCACTTGTCGTCTCAATAAAGAACTGCCCATAACTTTTTGCAACAACCCCATACAGAAGCAAGTGATACAAATTCGGAAAGCGCATAAAATTTTGCATCCAATAATGCTATTGGGAAGGTGCTACCCCTAATATCACCTACCCCAATACACCTATAATACAAGAAATTGGCGCGTCGGTCGACTAAGAAGTGGTATTAATGAACATAACTCACGGTAAAATTATTGCATAACTTTCCTAAGTACGTCAAATTATAAGCAATTAAATGTACTATTTACCTTTGAACGCCCGGAGTTTTGCTCGACGGCGAACAACCCTTAAATAACGATCATATCCGTACGCAACCGTCCCCGCCGGCAATCATATGTCGGGTGGTTGTGGCAGGAAAATGTTTATAACTTTTGCAAATATTGTTGCATAACTTTCTATCATACATCAAATTGTAGGTAATTAAAAGGACTTCTCACCCTTCGCCGCTCGGAGTTTTGCTCGACGGCGAACAACCCTTAAATGGCGATAATGTCCGTACGGAACCAGAACGACGGGCAGTTACATATCAAGTGGCTGCTGCAGAAAAATATTTATAACTTTTGCAAATATTATTGCATAACTTTCTATCATATATCAAATTGTAGGTAACTAAAAGGACTTCTCACCCTTCGCCGCTCGGAGTTGTGCTCGACGGCGAACAACCCTGAAATGACGATAATGTCCGTACGCGACCGTTCCCGCCGGCAATCATATTATGTCGGTTGGTTGGTTTTTGCAGGAAAATGGATATAACTTTTGCAAATATTGTTGCATAACTTTCTATCATACATCAAATTGTAGGTAATTAAAAGGACTTCCCACCCTTCGCCGCTCGGAGTTTTGCTCGACGGCGAACAACCCTTAAATAGCGATAATGTCCGTATGGAACCAGAACGACGGGCTGTTACATATCAAGTGGCTGCTGCAGAAAATCATTTATAACTTTTGCAAATATTGTTAATCTTTACACTTTACTTTACTTTTCAAGTTCTGTGCGGCGCCTTTATAACAAAGAACGACAAAAACAAAAACGAGGCCTGATTCAGCACAAACAAATATATCAAAAACCTATATTTTATTCATTTTAAACGTCTTTCTCGAACATTTTCTTATGTAAGGCCCTAAAATTGAAATAAGTTAAAAACAATCAAAAGTTAGAAATTGAATTTTCTGTAAAATGTATATTTGGATGATTAGACATCGACGTGTACGATGATTAATTAAAATAAACTGTTTTAACTTTACTTAATTCCATAGTGCATATCCATACTATGATTTATTGCTGAATTTTCGCATAATTTGAATTAAAAAGTATTTAGATATTTTAGGGAGAAAATTATTTTATATGAAACTTTGTACTAAGAATAGTCTCCAATTTACTTAACGATACTTTTTATTTAAGAAAATAGTAAAAAGTTGTAGATGCCATATGTATTCATTTGCCTATTCAATTAATTTCTATTATTTATGATTTTTACTTAAAGTTATTTATTGCTATAATGGGCGTTGAATTGATTGTGTTTTCGCATTGTTTAAAATGTACGTTTTAGTTTTTATTTTACTTTGTTTTGTTAGTACCCCTTTCAAATTTTTTAAGAACGTGAAAAAACAATGTCTATTTCTTTTTTCACGTGAAAAGTTTTACTCAATATGTATATCTATAACCTGTTTATGGTTTTATGGAATGCCGTTTTCGGATTTTCTTGCATTGTCAGACATTTGCCTACTTATCACATTACACTTTTGGCAGTTTTTATATTAATTTGACTTCATCACTTCGAAAGTTATTTCTATGCGAAATCTTTGTGCAAATTGGTGGAGGCGCCAAACTATTTTAAAATTTTTCTCTTTTGTCATCAATTTGGTAAACTTTCGGATTTCATCTTATCTAGTATGCAAGCCCACAAAATACGCAAAAACCATAGCGACACAAGCATGTCAAATATATACATTGTCAGTTTTTCTTAATTACTTCAATTTCAGAGGGTGTAAATATGAATAGAATAAATTATCTACTTCCACATTTTAATAATATTAACTTCATCCAGGTTCGTAATGCAACATGTCATACACAGTAATCATAATTAATATTCTAGGTGTCGCGACCCCTTAGCACTACCCCAAATTTAGCGGCAAAAAAGGAGGCAGCAAAAGGGTCAAGAGGCTCAAAACTGGTTAAAATATACAGATATGATCCTTTACAGCCAAAGAAAGCACCAACAATGCAAGAATACACTGTCGATATGAACAAGTATTACCTAAATATCTAACCAAATCTTCAGACAATAAGCATTTCTGTCGTAGGTGTGGTCGTATGGTACTGGATGTTCTATTCTATGTAAAGAACAAGTTGGATAGCACCGTCTCGTTCCGTAGGTCATGCAGGGAAGGTATATGTGGCTCATGTGCCATGAACATAAACGGAGTCAATGGTCTAGCATGCATCACGTAACTATAAACAGGTTTCCATATGTAGCAATGCCAAAGGAACATTTTACAGTGCCGTTGACAACTCACCAACCCTAAAAATTTATCCTTTGCCTCATATGTACATAATAAAAGATTTGGTGACGGACTTTGCTCAGTTTTATAGAAACTATGGCTTGATCAAGCCATATCTTATAAAGAATGTTGAGCCAAAATATGGTGACCCGTCCAATAAGCAAAGCATAAGAGATAGAGAAAAATTGGTTTGTCTTTAATTGTAATTGGCTCATTTTCGGAAAATTTGTTATTTCTAGGATAATCTCTATGAATGTATTTTATGTGGCTGTTGCACTCATTCATGTCCTTCCTATTGGTGGAATGGGGACAGATATCTTGGTCCAGCTGCCCTTTTGCACGCGTACAGATGGATAATTGATTCAAGAGATGATGCACACAAGGAAAGGCTGAATGCAATGAGAGACAAGTTTTCAGTGTTCAGATGTCACAGCATTCTCAATTGTATGGTTTGCTGTCCTAAGGTGAGGACGTATTTGATTCGCAAGGATAATTTCATAAATGAATGTTTGTTTGTAGAATCTCAATCCGGCAAAAGCAATAGCCGAGCTCAGGTTGCTGCTCTCGCCGTTAAAGAACAAGGAAAAACCGGACATGGCATAGAAGTTCATATCTATTCATATTATTTTATTTATTTACGATACTCATGTGATTCGTTTTTATTATGAATAAATTTGAACTTTTTATTAGCTGTTATTTGAACTGTGTTGAAGCGTACAGAATGAATTGAGTATTTGAGGTTATTTGAGGCTAAATACATATCATTTGATATGACTATGAGGGGTGTGTATATTACGGTGGCGGGATGCTTTTATTATACATCACATATAATATTATCCGTGGTTATGTTCTGGTAATTATTTCAATTTGTATTACGGAAAATCAAGCCCAAAACGGCTTTAAAACACAAGCAGTACAGCAAAATCCATAGGGATTACAAAATATAAAAACTTCCTACCTTATTTTGACAATTTCTCACTTCGTATTCAAGGGAAACAATTTGAAAGTTAACCGGAGCATCACTAACACAAATATCACACATTTATTGAGTTTATAAACGAAGACACCGAAGGCAAACATCGAGAAACGCGTCAAAATTGGAAGACGCTAACATTTTCCAAAAGCAGTGGGGACGTCAAATCCATAGGCGCGCTTTATAATTTTAGGATGAGTACCAGTAAAATTTAATAGCGTACATGTGTATGCGTAGAAGAATCCCCAATTGTTTTGACCGCTAAGTCGTTATATATAATACTATATTATTTGACGAGCACATAATTAAGGACATAAATCGCGAGCATGAACATGCGAGCGATAAATTCAATTTTATATAAAATATTTTAAATGAATTTGTAAATGGTGGCGAAGTGAACTGTCAAATAACTGTCATCCACCCAGGTTTTGACAGACTTTAACAGTACGTTCGTATAAAGATGACAGTTCGTTTGAATAATGTGGTAATTATTCAAACGAACTGTCATTATTATACAAAGCTACTGTCATCATAATCATCGGTGTGTATCCTGGTAGGGATTATAGTCATATCTTGATACGTATGCAATGAACTTATTATAGGTTTTACATTTATAACCTAATTGTTTTTTTGTTTTGAAATAAGTAAAATGTTTGGTTGTTTCATTTCTTCTTCTTTAAAAGGGAATTTGGCGTGGCCTTTGACGCAACGTCACCAGTTTTATCAGTAACATTTTTTTATTATGCACCTACCTGCCTACCTAACTTTTCACAGGTCAAGATTCCACTATTGCAGCTTATCAGCACATAGCGACATTTATGAACACACATTCTCAGACGACTCAAAAGTACCGATTTGGTAAAAACTGATGACAGGTATTTTCATTCGGGGAATCCTCGTTACTTGTTACCAGTACAATGTACATACTTCCACACTTCACTACTATCTCCAATATTAAAACCATAAAATAAAATGCTGTGTACAACAAACAATCACTTTATTTACACATATTACATATTATTGTAAAAACGCACTTAATGTATGTACAAAAAAGATCAATAAAAATACCAACATATGCTAAACAAAATACCATAAAAACATTTATTTCCGCCTATGATGTTCTTTATCATCCCTACGTCTATCATCATACTTATTTTTATCCTTATACCTATCTTCCCTGGAATATCTTTCCTTAACGTCTTCCTTATCGTACCTTTCCTTCCTGTCTCTCCTGTCTTTAGGCCTCACTTCTATATCTTCGTCATTTGAATATTTATTTTTAGTTTCTTCCCTTGAAGGCTTTTCTCTCCTTTCTTCTCGTGAATACTTTTCTTTCACTTCTTCCTTTGATGGGCCACCTTCTCTTGAATACTTCCTATCTTCTCGTAAATATTTCTCCCCTCTTCCATCTTCTCGTGAATACTTCTCCCCCCTTCCATCTTCTCGTGAATATTTCTCACCCCTTCCATCTTCACGTGAATACTTCTCCCCCCTTCCATCTTCACGTGAATACTTCTCCCCCCTTCCATCGTCTCGTATATACTTCTCCCCTCTTCCATCGTCCCTTGAAGGCATTTCTCTCCTGGCATCTCTTAAATTCATTTCTCTTCCAAAATACATTTCACCATCATCTCCTCTTTTCCTTCTGGTCTCCCTATCACCATCTTCTTGTCTTCTCATCTCATCCTCATCATTTCGATTTCTCCTCGCATCCCTTCCCCATTGCCTATCAGTCACCTGCTCTTTTTGGTTACCTTCTTCATCCGAACGATCATCACCATTCTTCCCCTTTTGTTTTGGTTCCTTTTTAAGTTTGTCCTTTTTCTTCTTCTTTTTCTTTGAATTCTTCTTCTTCTCATCGTCCGATGAGGATGATGACGAAGACTCACTGGAGCTGCTATCAGAATCGCTGCTGGAACCGCTCGAAGAGCTTGAGGAACTAGATTCGATGACATTCACCTCGGAGGTTTTCGGAACAGCTTTTAGATGCTCCCGCAACTCGTCGGTGAGACCTCCCAGGCCGATCAACGTGAAGAAATTAATCGAGAATCTGGTATTCTTCGGGTTGTCTCTTGGGAATAAACCGGAGAAATGCTCTTGCATTGATCTGGAAGATAAAACGAAAATTATTAAGTAAATAATCCATGAAGTTATGGATCACATCTGTCATGAGGAATTTCGAATTAGGACTCAGTAAATAACACGGAAAATAAGCAAAATTAAGCAAGTCTGACATCAGATTGGAAACCAGAAAGATTAAAATTTCAAAGGAAATGAGTTTGGATAGAAGGATTTTATATTTTTGGTCGCAATATAGGATTGACCAGTTTGAATTTTCAATATCCGTCATCAATTTAGAATCAGGAATTCTCAAATATCAGAGGAAATTCAAGCAAATCAGATTGGGAATAAGAAAGATTAAAATATCCCAGCAAAAAGTGTAAATGGAAGTATTTTATAAATTTGGCCGCAATATTGAATGCACCACTTTGTTTTTTCGATATCTGTCATCAGAGAAGTATTTTATAGTTTTGGCCGAAATATTGGATTCGCCACATTGAATTTTCAATATCTGTCTTCAGATTTGGAACTAGCTATCGTAGGAAATACGTTTATAGCAAATCAGATACAGAAACAGAAAGATCAAAATATCACAGGAAGTAAGATTGAATACAAGTATTTTATATTTTTGGCAGCAATATTGGATTCGCCACTTTGAATTTGCAATATGTCATCATATTTGGAATTAGGAATCTTCAAATATCACTGGAAATAAGTTTCAAGCAAGCAGCTGACATAAGATTTGGAATCGGAAAGAATAAAATATCACAGGAAGTATCTTATATTTTTTGCCGCAATATTGGATTTGTTACTTTGAATTTTCAATATGTCATCAGATTTGCAATTAGGAATCTTCAAATATCACTTGAAATAAGTTTGAAGCGCATCTGACAAAAGATTTGGAATCAGAAAGAATAAAATATCACAGAAAATAAGATTGAATACAAGTATTTTATATTTTTGGCCGCAATATTGCATTCGCCACTTTGAATTTTCAAATATCACTGGAAATAAATTTCAAGCAAATCTCACAAAAGATTTGGAATCAGAAAGAATAAAATATCACAGGAAATAAGATTGAATACAAGTATTTTATATTTTTGGCCGCAATATTGGATTCGCCACTTTGAATTTTCAATATGTCATCATATTTGGAATTAGGAATCTTCAAATATCACTGGAAATAAGTTTCAAGCAAATCTGACATAAGGTTCGAATCAGAAACAATAAACTATCACAGGAAATAAGGTTGAATACAAGTATTTTATATTTTTGGCCGCAATATTGGATTCGCCACTTTGAATTTTCAATATGTCATCAGATTTGGAATTAGGAATTTTCAAATATCACTGAAAGTAAGTTTCAAGCAAATCTGACACAAGATTGGCAAACAGAAAGAATAAAATATCACAGGAAGTAAGTTTGAATGGAAGTATTTTATATTTTTGGCCGCAATATTGGATTCGCCACTTTGAATTTTCAATATGTCATCATATTTGCAATTAGGAATCTTCAAATATCAGTGGAAATAATTTTCAAGCAAATCTGACATAAGGTTGGAATCAGAAACAATAAACTATCACAGGAAATAAGGTTGAATACAAGTATTTTATATTTTTGGCCGCAATATTGGATTTGCCACTTTGAATTTTCAATATGTCATCAGATTTGGAATTAGGAATCTTCAAATATCACTGGAAAAAAGTTTCTAGCAAAGCTGACATAAGATTTGGAATCAGAAAGAATAAAATATCACAGGAAGTAAGTTTGAATGGAAATATTTTATATTTTTGGCCGCAATATTGGATTCACCACCTTGAATTTTCAATGTCATAATATTTGCAATTAGGAATCTTCAAATATCACTGGAAATAAGTTTCAAGCAAATCTGACACAAGATTGGCAAACAGAAAGAATAAAATATCACAGGAAGTAAGTTTGAATAGAAATATTTTATAATTTTGGCCGTAATATTGAATTCGTCAAATTGAATTTTCAATATCTGTTGTCAGATTTGAAATAAGGAGTCTTTAAATATCATAGAAAATAAGTTTCAAGCTAATCTGACATCAGTTTGGGGATCAGAAAGATTAAAATATCACAGGAAGCAAGTTTGAATTGAAGTATTTTATTATTTTGGCTGAAATATTGGATTTGCCACTTTGAATTTTCAATATTTGTCATCAAATTTCGAACAAGAGCCCAAAGAACAAAAAGCTACAATAAAACTGATACTCACTCATCCTTCAACCTGGCATTGAGCTTCCCCAATCCCATATACTCGGCCAGTTCCTGGAACAAAATCTTGATGAACACCCGACTGGAACTGTTTGTATCGACTTCATTCAACTGCATGATATCCAAAACCTCCCAGCCGATGGCATCGGTAAACAGGAGATGCGCGAAAAACTTGCTAACGTTCCTCAGCTTGTTGGCGTCCAAACGATGGGTGGTCGCGTACGTGTCCTTGAAAATCTGCTCGAACGGCGGCACGTAAATCTTGTTTATCTGGCAGAATCTCTGCGCGAGCAAACCGTAGAACTTCTCGTAGGTTCTCTGCTCGGCACAGCAATCGAGAAACATGTGGCACAATTCTATTTCTTGACCAGGTTTCAGTTCCATCTTCATGAGCTTATGGGCGCACTCCTCAAAGTCCAAACTGGATTGGATGGTGAGGTATATGGTGCGACGTAACGTGATCAGGTTGGTTTCTGTTTGGTCGGTGATCAGGCCTGAATCTTTCACTTCCTCTTCTTCTTCTTCACCGCTTTCGTCGGAGCCATCGCTTCCGGAACCTGATTCTTCGCTGTCGCTGTCCAAAATCTCCTTGCTGAGGGTTTTGTACTTGCCTTCGTTCTCCTCGTATTTGTCGTCGAATCTGAAGACATCTGCAAGGAATTTGGTGTAAAAATTGAATTGGTTGAATGCGAAAGCAGATGTATAAAATATGACATTTTAAGGTGGTGCTTGAGACGGATATGCTACCAAATATACACAACTTTCAATGTGGTGTTACACCTGCATGTTCCGGTTTTGCGTTCAAACTATATTTTGAACCACTTTTTGACGCTTTGTTAATAAAAAACAGATCAATTCTGTCAAGTATAAAGAAATTTGATGAATATCTTCGTTAGTTCAGTTAGTTTAATGTGCAGTTTTAGCACATTAAACTAACTGTCCAAAATTAAATTATCTTAAGAAATCACAAATTTTTACACAATAGTATGATGGTACTTTCTGGAGTAAGAAGAAAATACACAGATCCCCATAAAGTACTAGCTACTAAGCTACCTATATTTATATACATGGTGTTGCGTTACAATAATCCATAATCTTCTTTTTTGGAAAAAAAAATCTGGCTTTTAGCAACTACAGTTTTTACTACTACTATTGCCCTAAAATATATCAAGGAATTAAAAAAACCAATATAATCATATTTTACTATTTTGTACTTATAAAATCATAAATTATAGTGATTTTTTGCTAATCCATTAAAGCTGAAGGATTTGGCATATTAATTAATTTTATTATAACTTACCTTTGTAGGAAGTTTGAATAAATGAACAGATATTAAAACAAAAACTTAACATTGGGGTGTTTGGTTTAAAGATGATATTTGTTGTTTTTGTTCTGATGGGTTTTTATATACTTTTGCAAAGCTACGTGATATACAGGCCTACTTAAGAGTGTGTGAAACCGTTATATCTTTTTTAGTTTTTAGGATATAAATGATAGCAAAAAAAAATAATAAATCAAGAATTATTCGGGATTATTTTTTAATAATTCTCAAAAACCTTAAATAATAAAAAATTAGATAAACATTTAAAAAATATTGAAACTGTCAACTTTTGAATTTTTAGGTTTGTAATTGAAACATTTGCACCATTTTGTTTCTAATTTAAATATTTCTAAATTGTAATTAGCTATTTTCTACTCCTAGTTTGAGCTTTTCCTACTGTTTTTTTAATTTTTAAAAAAACTTTTTATGGAAATGTATAAAAAGTTATCACGTTTGTTTTTAATTTTAAAATTGCATGGTATTCTTTTTTCTTAGTGCATAAATGAAATCATTGTTGTTGTCATTTTAATAAGAGTCTCATTTTAACTCGACCTCAATACTGTTAGTATTTCTTAAAGCATTTTGCAATTAATTTATTATTAACAGTAAAATTAATTTAGCTGATAGATTGTCCGGTAGTATGTATTATGTCTCTGCTAATATATTCTTTTTACTGCTATTTTTCTTGATATGACTATCTTATTGAGAATAACAAATATTTTCTAAATAAATAGCAAAGTAAAAAAGATATACACAACAGTATTCAGTAGATTCCGTGTAATGAGGGAGTTAAGCAAAAAGAAATAATGTATTATCCACTAAAAAGCTATACTTTTTTAAACAATCCAATGGGATTTGTATGGGTTTATGGAAATCAATGTTTTGTTACATGGCATTTTGCTTTACGACCAACTTTACAGGAACATATCTAGGCCATATGTCAAGGTATGAGCGTATTTAATTTTCATAAATCTTTGGCATTAAGCAAGACCATTATATGCCCCATGATTGAAAAAAAAGGATAAGAAAAGGTTTTATCCAACTTTATTGAGGAAAAATAAGTAATTTTGTTTGCATCATTTTCTATAGAATATTGTCAATTTGGCAATTTGCAAAATTTTTCAATAATTTCTATTTGGCCCATAGGCACACAAACTTTAAGAACTAATAAATAATAACTAATAAACTTAAGAGACTTGTTTTATTTTTATTTTAGGCACTGGTTATTTCTTGGAATTATAGAATAAATATATGCTACAAAATTATTTTCATATAAATATGTGCATTAATAAATTTTCTACCAGAAAAATTAATTGAATATGTCTTCTTTTTAGTCCGCCAGAATGTACCCATAAGTAGGATAAACACTACAAAAGATACTGTATGTTGTCTGTGCTAGAACAAAATGTGAAAATAACTAAAAAATATTATTTTGTTTCTGTTGCTATTATAAGATTTATACGTTTTTTTTTATTTGAATCTTAATTTATTAGTAGTTATTTTCACTTTACTTCTAGTATGTTTCTCTTAAAAAACATATAAGGCATAATAATGTCCGAAACCTGTTATCAGTACAAATGTTAAAAGCTTAACATTGACAGAAAAAATCACAAGAAAAGTCAGCCTGTTTATTGAAAATATTAAGAAGAGCAGTGGGTCAATCAATTATTTCAATACTATTACTTTGCAATTAAAAAAACATTTTTCATTCCACCCTAATGTACAAAAAATTTGCTGAAATAAGCAGCTTTTTCTAGTTTACTTCTTTTTACTGTTTAAATTAAATACCTCAAAAACTTCTACAACATGAAATTCGTTCTTCATTTTTTTAACGCAATATAGGCAAAAAATCATAATAAAAGTCCAGTTTTAATGAATATAAAAAAGAAATGCAACAAGTACAAACTTACTCAGTACGTCTTCGGAATTGGCAGCCTTTACATCATCCAATGTAATAAGATGCGTAAACTGTTCTTCCTCTGCAACGAGGTCAAGTTCTTCGATAACAGCAGCATGGTCCTTGAAGCCATCCTTCCTGATCTGGAACATGACTTCTATCATATACTGGATACGTTTCTCCAATGTTCCCTCGTGCAAAATGTTCCTCAGCATCTCAAAAATTGCGTTGATTCCTTAAAAAAAAAGAAAAACTTCTGAATACATACTTGCATTACAATTCACGATTGTCAAATTAGTTTCAGAATAATAGTAAAACTGGTGTTTTCATACTTTGTACTTAAAATCTTACCTTTACTTGAAACTTCCGACAACTTTTGCCCAGACTCCTTCAGAAACGAAATAGCAACTTCAACAGAATCGTCAGTAGGAGATTCAACAAGTAGCGTCAGTATCTCAAGCGCGAGAATTTCGTGGGCGACACGCTGATTAACCAAGTGGGCAACAAAAGTCGCAGCTGATATGCAAATGATCTTGTTATTCTGTTTGAAACCGCGTTTAAACTGCAGCACCAACCTTTTAATCAATAACTCCCCGATATTAGGAAATTTCGAGTTGATAACCGACACCAGAGCCGAGTACACATTTGTAAAAGTTGGCGATGCTGCCTGTGCTTGAATCAGCGATTTACACAGCAAACCCCGACCTCGCACGATATTCTCATGTAATAATTCACGAGCAATAATCCCGATATTACCGGTGTTCACTTTATTGATGTAACCATGTATGGATTTCTTTAGGGCTTCCCACGCAATACGTTGATATGCTGCAGACGATTTATCTGTGATTTCGGCTTGCATCATACGCAGTTTTGCAGGTGGGATGTAAGCACCCCCGGTCTTAGATGTAAGGAGATCGACGGTTTTTCTTTGCCTTGGGGTAATAACTGATTTATCAGTTTCAGCTTCATCTTTATCCTCTCTATCATTCTGTTTATTTTTCTCTGAATTGTCATAATAACGCTTGCCGATAACATTATTATCCTTTCTGGGGTACTTGCTCCAATAACTATCATCGTTCTCTCTATGTGTTTCGCCCCCATAGTATCTTCTGTAAGGTGCTTCGTCTGGTTTATCGTAGTCAACATACTTCCTTTTGCGGGTTTCTTTTTTCTCTTTTCGGTCTCTGCGATCTCTTGAACGTGATCTAGATCTAGATCTGGATTTCGACTTACTACCCATTTTCTTATCTTACTATTTGCGGTAATACTTAAATTAATTCACATAAAACAATTAAACGTGGGTTGCGCTTCTTGTGAATACGTTTCACCACGATTTGAGTTCGTTACGTCAATCAAAATGGTTGCTTGTTTGAAGATGGCGCTCTTGGCGCTCGAGTTTCAAAGAATGCAGTGATGTTAGTTACACTTGGAGGTTACCGCGCATAATGGTCTTTAGCTCTACCTCTCTAAAATAGATGGCGCCACCATCGGCGGCAGGTGCTCAAATATTTAAATACAATCTGTAAATTAGTTTTGTAATAACATGCATAATCTGAACGATAGTTATAATTAGCGTCTATTTATAGCTTAATGAAAAGTATTATTTTTTAAATTCTTTGGAAGCTTTAAGTGCTAAAACTATTAAAGATAGCACTACCATATTTTAAATATAGAATGTCTAAGTGCGATCTTAATCGAAATTTAATTAACTTGTTATCAATGAAGATTAAACTATTATTTCTGGTATTTTAATGGTTATACTTCGAATACATGTTTACACTTGTTGCTTATCTGATGATGCTATTAAGTTAGAGAAACGGGTTACTCCAAAAATTATTAAATATACATACTTGTGCAAAAAAAAACTTATTTTATCATCCAAACCAATTTATAAAAACTATTTGCTCGAAAAAAGTCAAAACTTGAATGAAAATTGAATTTCACACGTTCCAAGTTTAACAGGAAAATAATCCATTCAAAACGTTATTTGGGCTTTATATATTATTCTATTTCACAGTTTTATTTATACTTGCAAATATGTTTATTTTGAGGCCCACTTAATATTGTAGCTTTGGGAAGGGAATCCCTTGTTCTTAGGCACCATGGCAGACAAAACAGACAGCAGAACATTTGAAATAGCGCGTTCCGACTGAATTTTAGGGCAAAATTGGTTTTATATAAAGTAGTAGAGCATAAAATCAACTACTTACCACTTTTTTCTTAAACAGTTTTTTTGTTAGATTAATAGTTTACAAGTTATGGCAGTCAGAAGTCAAGCGAATGAAGTTTTCAGGGGTGCAAATTTTGCACTTTTAACTTTAAACTTTTGACTGGACTTGGCTCTATTTCAGCTATTTAAGTTAGCTGCTGGGTTGAAAACTTTTGTTTTTTACTGAACCTGGCTTCTATTTAAATTAGGTATTGGTTTGGGTTAGTACTTAAGTTAAAAAATAATACTGGATGTGCAAATTATTTTTCTGACGTTGAAGACGCGTCGATGAAGACGCGTCGATGATTTTGATAGCCCCAAAATGCAACAAACAAAATTGCTAATTTTTTTTTCGATCTATTTTGCAAACTGAAGCATATTTTGTTTCTAGGGAATGGACTATTCCTTTCTTTCAATAAGACACCGTTCAGGTTCATGTTCCAATTAAGTAATATAGTAGTTTGACTACTTCATCGCTCCAACAAAATAAAAACTCCACATACGTTATTTTTTTATAATAGAAAGACACTCTACAAAAATTTGACTGCACATTCCCGTATAATGTCCGCTTTCCGTGATTAGTTTTTGGGCGGTGGTCCTCCCAGCTTCTTGGTCAGCTGTATGATCCTCTCGGCCTCCCTGATTCCGCTCAACCTAGCACCATGAACAGTGGAGTAGTGCCCCGTGCAAGTGGCCTCGCCAGCAAAGAGCAAAATCGGCGGTTCAGGTTCGCATGGTCCAGGAAGCGGCATAGACAAGTCACACTGGTGGCCAATGGTCGAATTTAAACCCATGTAACTATAAGATCCACAAAAGTACGGATCGGTAACCCATTTTGAACGAAGGATAGTTGATGGGTAGGGTAGAGAGGCATCTCCAGTGAATTGCCTCAATACCCTAGTGATGGCCTCAGCTACCTCTTCGTCTGAGGCTTTCTCCATGACCGCAGCCTCCGGACCGGAAACATACGCGCAAAGAACATGCTTGCTGCCCTCTACTTCCTCAACAGCGCTTAAGCCTTTCGTCCAATCGCAACGAGATGCCAATTCGTCCGCAGACCAAGCAAAGTTGATGCCGCCTTCTCTCCAAACCCAGAAGGGTCTCGCATAATCTAGGAAGACTTTATTCACCTGTCCGTAACCAAGAGACTTGATCGCCTCAATCTTTTCGGCCGGCAGTGCCGGGCAGAAGAGTTTGTCGGCATGCTGTTTCAACACCCCCAAGGATACCGTAACAATCACGTAGTCGGCGCAAAATTCGTCTCCGTCGCAACATTGCACAACTGCCCTGGGGCCCTTGTTTCGGCTTTGTACAGCCCCCCAACGGACATTACCAACAGGCTTGCAATATTTTAAACTACAGTCAGGAAGTTCTCTCAATAGAGGCGCTAGGACACCTACAAATCCCAGAGGAACCCTCACGTTTCCGCCTGGGATAGTGATGTAACTTCCGTAGTTTTCAGCGCTTATCCTGCTTAGGTCCTCACCCCATCTCGCTCTAACACTGCTAGTCAGCCCGTACAAAATTCTCGAGGCGTCATATCGCTGTTCCTCTGGAAAGTTCTGGAGCTCCTGGTGTATGCGGACGCTGAAGAAGTTCATTAGAGATCCATGCTTTCCTCCTCCAAGGCTGAACAATAAGGCAGCTTCGTGTTCGATTTGCCTGAAGACGTGGTATGCTGTAACGCTAACTGGAGCGTCAATAGCTCTACCATCGCTGGTGCAGAAGAGACCCTTGACTGGATCTGATCTAGCCACTGGCTGTTGGAGGAGTCCTTCCTGCGCGGCAAGATTGTATACTGGATTGGCACTGCAACCTCCTTCGATGTAATGCGCTCCCATTTCCGCGATGACATCACCCAGCCAACATGAATGAATCCTTCCTCCCGGTCTGTCCGTGGCTTCCAAAATGGTAAAATTGCTGATACCGCTTTGAGATAGCCTATGGGCAGATGACAGCCCCGCAATTCCAGCCCCAATGATGACAACAGCTGGCTCCGGCTTGCAAGGGTCCACCATTGAGTCGGTGATGTGACATACTTCGAAATTACTTTTTGGATTCGGGTTCTTCCATGACGCGTTGGTGGCGTGGAAAAGACAAGTCTTCGTCTTCGATGGACTGCTGTAAAATGATAATGTTAACGTCAGAGATGTCAGAGTACGACAGGCGGGTGCGAGATGAGATCTTCGGATGGTGGTACTCACTGGGACTTTTTGAGACAGTTGTACACCACTAAAGGTGCGCGAACGTTCGAAAACATCGTTAGTACGGGAATTTACATTTCACACATATATCATTTTTGAGGATCGCGGAACTGTCAACATAAATATTCGTCCGCTTTACAATTGTTATCGTTGACGTTTTGCAATTACTAGATCGAGTTTTCGCAGATCAATTTTCCAATTTGACAATGTCGAAAATGGACCTAGGATGCTTTCCAGTTTGTTTCAAACATATTATGAATAGAACCACAAAAGAACTACGAACAGAAATGATTTACGGGTAAGTTTGGGTTAAAAATAAAAAAAGGCATTTCGCTTGTCCACAGCTCACTGGATTTCATTCAAATTGTTATGATGAAACAAAAGAAATGTGAAAGAGATAGACAGTTTTAAGAACTTGGGTTCAACATCAGGCTAAACGAGACTGTTTAATTGCAAGACATTGTTCTTGGTGTCTAAATTGTTCTCTGTGTCTGACGCCAAACGTAATCCTTCCTCCAATACTTAGCCATTGATAACCTACTTCCGAGATCTTTGCCAGGCCATCAAAAAGAAACATGTACTCCCATGCATTTGCCACAATTCTTCCAACCAAATGCTACAATTGATGGGTCTAAGGTAAATTCCTTCTTATATTGTTTCTATCTTCAATTATGAACAATGTTTCAAAATTTCAGCTCGAGATCGTTGGTCTGATCATGTCTTCTTCTTCACAGACTGCTCCGTTGATGGATGATGAAGGAGTGGTTTCCTTTAGTGTCTATGCACCAGAATTTAACTTGGAATTTAGAGGTCGGGTTCGGGATTATGAGTCGATTTTTGTTGTGGAGGTTTTTGCTATTAAAATTTGCTATAGATAATTCTATTAACAATTTGGTTATCTTCTGTAATTTCCTTAGTTCTATTTGAACTATTAGAAATGAAGATTTGGGTAATTTCAATTCTCACTTTTTGTTGCACAAAACTAATGAAATTTTGTGGAACCATGCAAGATCGGGTGGCCGTGTGACCAGGGCCACCCTAACCACAGGCCTAACTGGGATATAGCCCCGGGGCGCAAACATTTTGGGGCGGTAATTTTTAAGTGCCAGCCCAGGGTTGCCAGATTTTATTTATCAAAATATATGAGACTTCTAATACAAATCTAAGAAGTCATAAAAGAATATGTGAATATAGTGGATCAACTTGATCACGGTTTTATTGTTGCACAGAAAACTTTTTTCGGAAATCTTACGCGAGACTCCGATTCGTATTCAGTGCAACTAGTTATATCCAAAACGCATTTTCATATACTATTTAGAATATCCATATTCCCTAGAGTTATCAATTATTTGCAGTCTTCAATTCTGTTTTTCACAAAAAAAAATTCATGCATAAGGCTATCGAAATGTTTCCGCACCATTAAGGCTATTAAAAGCTTTACCAAAATCACTAAGAATAATATGGGGTTGCCATTTAAAGGAAATGTTGATGATGTCATATGCCAGAAATATATGAAGGTCGAAAATTTAATTTTACATATAAATGTTTTTTTGGTAGTTGAATATCAACGAACATTTTGTAAAGTAACCTAGTCATGTGTCCATACTTTAAGCGCTCGCACTATATACATAAAATAAATATATAAATTAACAACTACCACTCAAATGTTGAATAACATCGCGTCGGTCTAATACTCATAAGGCTTAATCCAAAATAATAAAATTTAGAGAAAAACTGTTCGGTAGGTATAGAACCAGATGGAAAAAAGTGCTTTATTTATTGGGGATGCAAATTCTTATACTATAAATTATTATTGTTGTATATTTTGTAAATAGATGTCGCTATGATTGTATTGTAACTATTTACTGTAAGATGTCGTTGTATGGATGTATATATATGGGGGATTGGGGGTAAATAAATCCTTCTTGGTTTAGTAAGCAAACTCGACTTTTATTATTATCGATGTACCTAGCGAGTATACTGCATTGGCGACGAGTGAATCTTCGACGGGTAGAAGAAGTGAAAAACAGAAATGTCAAAGGAAAAATCCTCAGGGGACAGCGAAAGCAACCACGTGTTGGGTCAGTTGCGAGAATTTCAACTGAATGTGTCCGACTGGCGAATCTATAAAGCGCGGCTGAACAACTACTTTGAAGCCAATAATATCAGCGAGGATAAGAAGCGGAGAGCGGTATTATTGAACATGTTGGACGAAGAGGCGTACCGGCTGGTATTTAACTTGTGCACACCATCGCTGCCAGAAGAAAAAACCTACACCGACCTGTTAGGATATTTCGATAAGTATTTCGCACCACAGAAATCGGTTTTTGCGGAACGAGTTAAATTTTATGAAGCGCGGAGAGAGTGCACGGAGGCTGTAAAAGAATGGGCCGCAAGAATCAGAAGTTTGGCGGTGAGCTGCGACTTTGGGCAGACGTTAGAAATGAGTATGCGAGACAAATTCATTTGTGGATTCGGTCGAGGGCCTATTTTGGATAAATTCCTGGAAGAAGAATTATCATTGAGTTTCGAAAAAGCGGTAAATATGGCGGAAAACAAGATGGCGGCGCAGGCTTCATACGATATTCCTAGTGGTATGAAAAAAGAAGAGATTCACATGGTGAACAAGAGGACGAATGAAGAAAATATGGAGCGGAACAACTACGCAGGTCCAAGTTGGAAGAATCAAATTCGAGAGAACCAGTCAACTCCGCAGCAGTATCAACAGAGGAGAGGGGAACTAAGATGCACAACATGCGGATATCAGGGCCACATAAAAGATAAGTGTCGTTTTAAGAATTATACTTGTAATAACTGTCACATGAAGGGTCATTTAGCAAGAGTTTGTATGAATAATCATAGAGTGAAGCAAATAAAATTTGTAGAAGATGCTGAAAGTGATGATGTAGAATTATTTAACGTTTTTTCGGTAAACTCTGAGTCACCATATTATGCAGATGTTATAGTTGAGGGGAGAAAACTGAAATTGCAAATAGATACAGGGTCCTCCGTTTCTTTAATGTCAGAGAGTTTGTATGAACAAGAATTTTCTCACAAGCCGTTAGTTAATAACGAAACAAGAAGTTTATATTTTTATGATGGTTCTAAAGTAAAGGCACTTGGTGATTGCGAATTAAATGTAAATTTTAAAGGCATTCAAACTACAATAAATTTTAAAGTGATGAAGAACGGAGGCCCGCCGTTAATTGGTAGAGATTTTTTGAGCAAATTTAAAATAAATTTTGAAGTAGGATTTGTCAGCAAAGAGATAAGCGTTAAGGTGAATAGAATTTTGGAAAAATTTAGGGTAGTGTTTGATGATCATTTGGGTCATTTTACAAGAGGTGTTGCTAGTTTGAATTTAACTGATAAGAGTGTGAGTCCAAAATTTTATAAGCCTCGACCAGTGCCATATGCAATTCGTTCTAAAGTAGAAAAAGAAATTAATAGACTCTGTTCTTTAGGAATCTTGACACCAGTGGATTTCAGTCGATGGGCTACTCCGGTGGTGCCAGTCCTGAAAAAGGATGGATCAATGAGGCTGTGTGGAGATTATCGCATAACCATAAATCCTCTCATTGACGTGGATCAATATCCAATACCTAGGATTGAGGACCTGTTCAGTAAACTACAAGGCGGAGTGAAATTCACAAAACTAGACTTAGGGCAGGCCTACCAACAGATTGAATTGGACGTGGAATCACAAGAACTGGTAACACTTTCTACTCACATGGGCTTATTTAGACAAACAAGACTCCCGTTTGGCGTGGCATCAGCGCCCGCCAAATTTCAAAAGATTATGGAATCTTTATTCCAAGGTATGGTTGGTGTTATTGTTTTTTTGGACGACATTTTGATCACTGGTAGGAATGAAAAGGAACATTTAGATAATGTAGAAAAGGTATTAATAAAACTTAGTAGCGTGGGACTTAAAGTAAATAAGGATAAATGTCAGTTTTTTGAAGATAAAGTAGAGTATTTGGGGTATGTCATTGATTCAGCTGGGCTGCATCCAAATAAAGACAAGATCGAGGCTATTGAAAAATTTCCTGAACCAAAAAATGTGACACAGTTAAAATCGTTCCTAGGCATGATTAATTATTATGGTAAATTTATTAAAAATCTTTCTGTAGTTTTACACCCACTGTATAAGTTATTAAAAATGGATGAAAAATGGGCATGGTCAAATGATTGCGAATGTTCTTTCAGGAAAATAAAAGAATTATTGGTTTCGGCCGACATACTTGTACATTTTAATGAAAACTTGCCAGTGCAGTTGACGGTAGATGCGTCTGCATACGGTATTGGTGCTGTGTTAAATCATGAATTTGAATCTGGATTTGTCAGACCCATAGCATTCGCATCACGAACATTGTCAGAAACTGAAAAGCATTATTCCCAAATTGAAAAGGAGGCGTTAGCTATTATTTTTGGAGTATTAAAATTCAATCAGTATTTGTTTGGAAGGAAATTTAAACTTCTCACCGATCATAAACCTTTATTGACGATATTTGGAGAAAAAAAAGGCATTCCAGAGTTCACGGCAAACCGATTAAGACGATGGGCCGTAATTTTATCAAATTACCAGTATGAAATTGAGTATGTGCCATCTGATAAAAATTTAGCTGACTGTTTATCAAGGATGCCATGCGAAACTATAAAGCATTTCAAAAAGGATGTCGAAATTGACTATTGTAATTTTTTTAATAAAATGTCTGAATTGGATTTGAATTTTGAAGCAATTGTGCAGGAAACCGTTAAGGATGCAGTGTTAATGAAAGTTATAGATTGGGTGCAGAATGGCTGGCCAACATTTGTGCAAGACGAAAAATTTAAACCGTATTTTTATAGACGAGTGGAGTTGAGTGTTAATAATAATGGTTTATTATGGAATCATCGTATTATACCTCCTTCGAAATTAAGAAATCTAATTTTGGACCAGTTGCATTCCACTCATCAAGGGATAGTCAAAATGAAGTCTTTGGCACGGTCGTATTTCTGGTGGCCAGGGTTGGATGCGGACATTGAAAGATTGACTAAAAATTGTGTACCATGTAGTAGCATGTTCAATAACCCTCCCAAAAACAAATTAAATGTGTGGGCATGGCCTCGTAATCCGTGGGAAAGACTACATGTTGATTTTTTGGGTCCTCTTCAAGGAAAATATTACTTTATTATAGTAGATGCGTATTCTAAATGGGTGGAGGTTGTTAAGTCTACAACAACAAGTTCACAGGTGGTAATAACATCTTTAAGACATTTATTTGCGAGATTTGGTTTGCCAAAGTATATTGTCTCAGATAATGCAACCAGTTTTACGGCTGAAAATTTTCAAGAATTTTTAAGAAAAAATGGTATTATCCATAAAACATCACCACCATACCACCCTCAATCTAATGGGGCAGCGGAAAACACAGTAAAAACTATTAAGATAGCCCTAAAAAAAGCACTATTTGCCAAGGTAGATTTAGATCTTAGTCTTTGTCGGTTCTTGTTTGATTATCGAAACACAGCCCATTGCACCACAGGAACGAGCCCAGCGAAACTCATGTTTGGTAGATCGTTACGAACGCGTTTTGATAGAATGTTACCCGATGAGAAAGAAATGGAAAATGATGTAATAAAGAATAGAGTCAAGCTTAATCAAAATAAACAGGTGGTTAATTTTAAGGGGAGAAAGAGTATATCATTTAGGATAGGAGAAAATGTTTTAGTTAAAGATTTTAGGAATATGCCAACATTATTGTGGATTAAGGGCAAAATTAAAAGTAGATTAGGAAATTGTGTATACTTGGTGGAAGTTCCATCATTAGGAATGGTGTGGAAAAGACATGTAAATCAATTAAGAACGGCAGTCCCACTATTACCTATGGCGGATGGACATTTCACCAATCCCGCTAGTGTAAACGACGATGTTACCGATATGAATACAGTTAATTTACGGCGGCGAAGTCAACTGAGACCGCCGACTCGTTTAATAGACGAAATCGGAAGGTGAAATCGATGTTGTTGATTATAGAAGTAAAATGAACGTTGTCATCAGTTTTGTTTGAATTTTGTGTGTAAATAAAAAGGGGGGAAATGTTGTATATTTTGTAAATAGATGTCGCTATGATTGTATTGTAACTATTTACTGTAAGATGTCGTTGTATGGATGTATATATATGGGGGATTGGGGGTAAATAAATCCTTCTTGGTTTAGTAAGCAAACTCGACTTTTATTATTATCGATGTACCTAGCGAGTATACTGCAATTATGATACGTATTATGTATTATTATAATTTAGCATGCCTTACTCGATCAGAAATTTGCTTATTAAATTATGCAACACAAAGCTATTTTGACAAAAAAATGAGAAAAATTTCGTAAACTACAAACTATTTATTCTCAACTTATTCCCTAACAAGGGAGTTTATAGGAATTCCTACTACAGGAACCTAATTATGCTTTCCTAAGATTATTTTATATTTTATTGCAAATCTAATCAAATGTTTAATGTTTAACTGATTTTTATGTGTGATTTTTAACAGCACATTAAATCATAAATTCTAACGTAAACTACTTACGTTTTTGCCAATTTTAGATAATGTAGGCTCAAAAATTGAGTCTACATTATCTAACGCAGCACTGTGCGTTTTGTAAGTTATGTCACTACAAATTGTAGCTGCGATACATCTTTTTCGACATTGAAACGGATAACAAATTATAAACGATGTTCTCTGGGGGAAAGAACTTTAAATGATTTGAGTATTTTATCCATTTAATAACTTACATACGTGTGGTATCAATTTGGAAGAGAAAACCCTAGGACAAGACAATATATATTACTTCCTACTACTCTTTTTTTTAATTTTGTATGAATTTTATGTTTTTGTTTAATTTAATGGTAATGAATTGCCTTTTTCTAGTTCTGACACTTTTATATAACTTTGCCGGTCATCCCGTTTTCGCGAGCCATCTATTGTATTTTCGTATGAAGAGGGGCGCATTATTTTTAGTAGCCCACGGGCGCCAAATATCTTAGGAAGGCCCTGCATGTGACGGTTTGTTGGTTTCCTGGTCACAGTGGAATCCGAGGTTAACGAAAGGGCCGATATTCTAGCGGGTGATTCAATTGACGCCTGTCTTTTAATCACAAAAAGAAAATGCTTCCGAATGTGTTGGAACATTGCGTCTCAATATCTGGCAGAAGACTGGGATTCTTCTAGCTCCTGTAAGGGGAAATGATACAATCTTGGGGAATTATCCTTTTCTCTTGAAGCCATATGTGGGTCACTTGCTTTGGTACACACATTTTCCTTTTATTTCAAAATATTTTACTGCCATCATAAGACGTTTCAGGCTTGGGCATGGGTTATTTCCGGCACATATCGTCCGTATTGGTCTTGTAGCTGTGGTGAATATGAACATCTTTAGATTTGCCAATTGCCCCAACACCATATGTTTTTTTTTATAATTAAACAAGAACTTTGGTACAAAACAGAAATTGGATTATTGCAAGTTTTAAATATCAATCAGATTAAATGAGTTCAAGTTCGTTACATTTACAAGTCCAAGAGTAACAATCCACGATAAGCCTTAGTACAGAAATCATATTTAGTTTATTTTATCTTATCAACCTCTTATCAATATTTTGTGGTATTTAGGCTTTAGCCCTCAATTTTGTACTACACAGAATTAATGGTAATCCTCTTCAGATAGCAAAGATCAACTTAGATAAAACATCGTCGGATGCTGTGTTGGTATATCATTTATATCCAACTTCTTTTTAAGCTGGAAATTTGTGCTGATAGGAACAAAACTATTGACAAAAAAAATCAAAAATTATGCTCTCTAAATGTGTATTTTACATGCACGTATACATTCAACATTAACAATAAATAAATATTATAGAAATAAATAGCTTAATGGTTGTTCGTATTATTCTAGGTCAATTATGATTACTTGGTCTCTTCGGCAAGTACTTCGTCGGCGTTTAGCGATACCTCCTTCCAGGATAAATCGATATCTTCAACTTCGGTAAAGCGGGAACAGATAGCCACCCTTAAGAAGAAAACATCGTTGATCTTCGATGGTACTAAATGAATAACTCCCTTTCCATTGATCCTCTTCAATAGTTTCTCGTTCACCTCGTTCGAGCCCTTCAATCTGAAGCATACTAGGCCCATGATGACTTCAGCGGTTATTTCAAACCTGAAAATAGATGGCTATAGTAAAAGTACATTGGGTAATAAATTAGACAATGAGGAATGTTTATGCAGAACTGGATTGATTATTATAGTCCAGGAATGTGAGATCCATGTTATTTCGAAGTAATTAAATGAATTTGAATGAGAGCTTATATGAGAGGTTATAATGTAAGTCTACCCCCAATGATAGGTATGTTTTTCCTGAATTTTATAAAACTAATTATCTGTGCAGAGAGAGACAATAATCTTACTATAGAAATTTGTCAAATAACAATTGGCGCATCTAATATATCTGACTCAGACGTGGAAATTGCACAAAATAAGTAAAAAGTGACGATAATGGTAACTAATCTTCTTTCTTAGGCCACTCATAATAACTTGGGCAAAACTAACTGAATTTCAAAATGTCATCCCTAATACAGACTACCCAAAAATATAAAAATTCAGTTCGAAGGATATATGTAAAACGACTACAGCTACCTACTTGCTTGATTCCACAATGTTCAATTTGTTTACAGATGAAGAGAGATGGCGTAAATGTTATTGTATGAAATGCGCAGACACAATTTGCTGACATATTGTTATTTGTGTGTAATGTTTATTTTATGAACTTATAAAAAACAATTCAACACCATTGTTCTAACAATGTTTTATACTAGTAACAATAACAACCACTGTAAGATTTGCTTTTCCGAAAATGTACAGCTAATAAAACACAACAAACGTTAAACGAGGTCAAAACCGAGGTTATGCATGAAGTGATACCTGTAGTACTGTGCAAAATGAGGTAGGTCGCCCATGTGCACCTTTTTCTTGTGGGTAAGGTTTGTATATAATAGTATTTTTATCATATTTATCTATTTACTGTGAACTTTGAACAAAATACTGCAACTGTCAAGTCTATTTTTTTTTTATTTTGGCCTTGAATTTGTAATTAGCGACCCCAAAAGCTACCAACTAAATTTCAGCTAAATGAATATAAAAATATTTTTAGAAACCCAATCTTTGGATCACTCCAATTGTGATTTTTTTTATTTAGTTTTTTACTTCCGATTATATTGATTTTTTAAATCTAGAACCCCAAAACGTTCAAAACAAATAATGAATTTCACTTTGGTTTTGGGTTTTAGACTTGTGACACGCCAGGGATGGTAAAAAAATAACTCTGTAAAAATTATGCCCTGGTTTCCCTCTATAGATCTTATGGTGCTTAAGTAATACAACTTTTTGTACCTACGTCATGAATGTGATATTTTCCAGCAACATTTTTCTTTTTTTTATTTTAATCAAAAATATCCCTTACATTTGAATATGATAACAGATGTGTCATTCAAAAGTAGTTATTGCTTTTATACAAACATTTTAACAATCCATAATTGACACTGGAATTGCAATAGCATTAGAGTATTTGATAAATCGTTACCTTCAGAGGTTGATATTTTCGGAATTACATAATTGTTTTTTTACCTACTTCACGTTCTGAAGGTACTATTTCAACATGATAATTTTATTGTTTAGCATATATATTTTGACAGTTATATAAACGCCAAATAAATCGCAGAAATTACAATTTCCTTGTAATTATTTAAAATATTATTTTATATACAACTAATATACTTTTCTGATACGATTGCATATCTTCTTCGAACAACAATTTATATGTTTTAATTTAATTCTAATCAAAAGCTATAGCACCAGCTTAGTAGTGAGTATTTATATCCTATTGAAAATGGTGTACACATTTTAGACGTAGAATGTTCTCATCTTTTGATTGGTCTCGATTTTTTTGCAAAAAACTTCCTACTTGTTATTTTGTATTATCTGACAACGCCGGATATTTAATGGAATTAGTTAGTAAATGTTTAATGGTGAATGACTCTAATAAATTTAGTAAACGTACTTTCACTATTAAGAGGGCCACTTACATGCAAAACACGGGCGCATAAAAAGCAGATCGGAGTCGAAACTATTTTTTAAACTTTTACACATCAGTGTGTGTAAAAGTAAGGTAATGTTGGAATGTGTAAGCATAGGGCAGTGTTTCGGGATAAATATAAAATTCAACCGCGCTTGCTTTAATCATCAACTTAATTAGAGAAAAGAAGCTAATTTATGACACAATACACTGGGTGATTTAATATGCTTTCATGGTGATTAAGCCAATAGCATTAACCCCGGAACAGGAGCTAATTTATGGGTGACATTTTAAGACATAGCTCTTTAAAATTGACCCAGCCGTTGTCAAGTTGATCTGCTTTTTATGCAATTGTGTCGAATTACTACGAACTGTCACCGCGGAACTCTGTAAAGAAGGTTTCTGTAATAAAGTCCACAGACCGAGACACGGGAGAAGAGTACCAACAGTTCAGAGCAATAATAACTAACAGTTCACAACAACTACAGTAGCTATTGGCAAAGGGCAGAAATCGGCTGAACAAATTAAGTAAGTATGTTTGTTTATACAGAAGAACTTGAGTACAACGGTTCACCGTTAGATGGAACCACATCCTGGGCGTACTACAGACTCAAGGCCGACGTCGATCTCACTACCATAAACGCCCCTCTTAACTAAATGAACTCACAATTAGTAATTATTACAGTTCCACAACACAGCTTTGAAAGTTAATAAGGGCTTCAACAACAATCACGAAAATCAAATCCCTTGAAAATGGCGGGTATCTCATTGGACATTGGATTATATTTTATATGCCATTACAAATTTGACACAATTTGATAATTTGATTCTTCTAACTATTCCGTTCCGTACCAAAAACATTAATAATATCCGGTTTCGCATTGAATTATTCCCAAGCAATCATACCTGTCATCAGCACGAGCTAAACTCTCAAAGTGATGCGCCAGCGAGACGTGCTTCCTGATGAAGTTCTGCAAATTCTCGACGCCGTACAACCTCAGCACGAACCACAACTTCAAAGCGCGGAATCTACGCCCCAAGGGGATCTGCCAGTGGCGGTAGTCGGGCGCGGAACCTTGCTGGTCGTGTTTCAGATAAAGGGGGTCGACGTTGAAGGCGTTCACCAGCCAGGAAGGATCCTTCAGCCACATCGCCGAGCAATCGAAATTCACCAGCATCCATTTGTGCGGATTGAAATTGAATGAATCGGCGCGCTCGATGCCCTTCATCAGGTAGCGGAATTCGGGACAGATGAACGCACTTCCTGCGTAAGCGGCGTCCACGTGCAGCCACACGTCGTTCTCGTTGCACACTGGGCCTATCTCGTCGAGCCTGTCGAAGACGCATGATGAGGTAGTTCCCAATGTGGCGACAACCTGGGAAAATAATGGAAATTGAAATATACAGAGAGAGAAGTGGAAATGAGTTGAGGCTGTTTGCAGCTGATCAATTGAAGAAATATAATGTTTAAGGCAGAAATCAACCGTTATAAATAAAACCGCTATTTTGCGTACTGGATGTTTTATGACATTGTATATACAAAGTACTATTACGATTATAAAACGTGGTATTACCAATTTTGCGAAATTATATCATAAGCTGTGCTCTTCTGGAATGTCTCTTCAACTGTGTTACTGGGAATTCTTACATTTCAAGAAGCCATGCAGTATGGATAAAATAAACAATTGATTGGTTTCCATGGCAGAATATCAGAAATATGGGTAGATACAGAACGAACTGAAAAGATGATATCTGGGCTATAGCAGGATCTAAGTGGAAAAGAACAGATCTGGCGAAAGATTAATACCACATAGCTGCTTCCTATCATGAAATTTGTCATGTTCATATATGCTCTCATCCACTTTAGATTTAGATAGTTTCTGCTACATATACACAGTGTGTCCCCCGATGGACCTAACTATACCTATAGTGGACGTAATTTTTAATTTATCGAGAAAAAGTCATTCTTTATAAAGAGTTTTAGATGTCCTAAAAGGTCGAAAACTATTGTTAATATTTTGATTTTCCATACAGGATGGTTAGAAAACACGAAAATATTAAATTGGGCAAAGAGTAAACTATCGGTTTCTTTTTGAATTAGAACAAAAATGTTATAGGTAAAAGTTGGTTTATATTTAAATTTATGCCCAGATATCAAATTTCAATGTTGTATTCTAAGTTTTATATTTTATTTATTTTTAACAAAGTAATTTAACAAAACATTGCTTCACATGTTCCCCTCCTATAGTTGATCTCCTACTGAAACAACTTGTTTTTCTAACTACGTTGTTTATCTACGAGTGATATTAACGTATTTGAATGGGTTTGAGCTGAAGGGATAGCACTTTACTAATATTTTTATCTTGTTGAGTTGACAGGTTAGTGCTTTACGAATAATTGTTTATCTTGTCAGCTCTTTACTCAAATGTTAATTTATTTTGTTTGGCTGAAAAGTCAACCCTTTTCTAAAATGTATTTATTTTCTTGAGCTGAAAGGTTAGATTTTTGCGAATATCTGAATGGTTTTGAGCTGAAAGGTTAGCCCTTTACTAATATTTGTTTATCTTCTTGAGATGAACAGTTGTCTCTTTGTTTATCTTGTTAAACTGAATGATTAGTCCTTTGCTTATTTGTTTATGTTCATGAGCTGAAAGGGTGACCCCTTGCAAATATTTGTTTATTTTGTTGGGCTGAAAGGTTAGAGCTTAACATGCTAATATATGTAGCTGAGCTAAAAGGTGATTTGCGTTTTGCAATTATTTGGCTATGTTTTGAGTTTAAGATTTTAGCGTTTTGAACGCAAAAGGAAAAGAAATACATGTTCGCAACTTGACTATTGTTGAATGAGTAACACCTTTGAATTTCGGCAAATTATGAATTGTCGAATGGAAGTTTGAATGAGTTACTGAGACCAACTTTATCATTGAGGACAATAGTTTTGGGGACTGGCTTTGGGAGCAAAGCTATTAGGGTATTTCCGGTCAAAATTCAAGCAGATATTCGGTTAAACCTATTGTACAATTTATGAGGATTCATAAAGTTAAGCTTGGAGCTTTTTTATTTAGTTTTTCTATGAGATAATTGCAATTAAAAGTGCATTTCGTTTGAATTCACCGACCACCCTCGGAAATACACGATGATTACCGATCCCTAGTAGCGGTGGCAACAGCGGACAGCTCTCGAACAGCTGATCGGCCAAGTTGACGGTTGGCGACCCTGTTGTTTGACAACGAATAAAGGTAAATTTTTTGAGATGATTTGATCATTGAAACTTGAAGCCAAACATCTCTCATCTCGCTAGTCGGCAATGTAATGAAAATCTTATCAGGAGTTACTGTTCTACTGCTGTTACAGCCCGGCACAGAACAATGTCGGCGTTGGAGTTTATACATTTTGAACAAGTGTTTGATATAACCTCAATAACCAAAGCATGTGTCAAACAACCGAGCGATTCTAAACGTTGACACAACAGAAGCCAAAAATTTAGTACGTGCACCCTAGATATAGCAACGTTGTCAAGTCGCTCACTTTGAGCGGTCTTTGTGACGTCACAAAGACCAATCCTAATTCAAACTTCAAACAACTAAATTTAAGACAGTGTTTGATATTTTCACTTGTGAAGTAGCAAACAGTAGTAACCCATACTTTGTAAAAAGTGACAATTTCAAAAACACCGGAATACCCTATTATTTTATGTGTTGGATTAGTTCAGATATTGGGCCAGTGATAAAAGATTATAAACGCTTATTTATAAATACATGAGTAACTAGACCCACTTTTTACTGTTACCGGTTTTTGTTACAATACGATAAGTAAAAAACTGTTATCGTTAAACGGACAGTTCTGTGAGATCGAAATTTGATTCTTGATTCGTAACTATCTTTCATCTTCCACATTCGCTAACAATAGGGTTATACTTAGGGAGAAAATCAAAGGGTCTTCACTGTTCAAGTAGTATATTGGGCAATTAGTTAGCAACCGTTTTTTTTTAATAGGGTTATAATCAGGCTTATTTGCAACTATGTAAAGGTGACTAAACCCATCATCACACATTAAGTCAAGACATCGTGAGCGATCGACCAAAATTGGCTTCGTGATCGACCGGTCGATCGCGATCGACTTGTTGGCCACCCCTGGACTATAGACATTTTCTGGTGCTAGCAACGGTTTCAAAGCATGTTTTTTTTATAATATGTTGGACAATATGTATTCTGAACTGGTCACAGACGGTGACCAGTTTTACTTAATTGTAATGCTATGTTAGACATATTGTTTGTAGTATTTTCAAGCATTGAAAAAGAACAAAAGATTACTTGTTCATTGAAATATATTCCACTTACATATAATAGCTTTTTAAATTAAATATAAATTTGACCAAGGTAATTACTGTTAAAATTTGTCACCTAAATGTAATACAACACTAACCCACTTTAAACTACCATAATTCCAAAGGTCATTTTACAAATAAAACATTCTAAATTGTTAAAATTGTTACCTCCAGTTACCTCCAACTAAATAACCAATCGCCACAATCGCAACCGCTCGGTATCTATGTCATTATCATATTACACCAGCCGGACTCGTATATCTTTAGATCTTTGCGTTTCAGCGTTTTGTTATTAATATTGTGTCGCAAAAGCGCAAACCGTTCACCTCTCAGCTATTGCCCGCCGTCTAAATTACACCAGGTGAACGTTTGTTCACAAATATTGAATGACCCTTACGTAAAATGGAATAAGGCCAGCGTCACGGTCCTCTTTGATCGCCTCCTCTACAGTCTCGCCACGCAACTTGTTGTCCGAGTCCGTAGACAGAAAACGCAGTTTTACTCCGCCCAAGAGTCCTGCTCTCTCCACTGAAGAGTGACTTTGAGCTATGAATAAAAAGAGAAAAAAGAAAGATTATTAAAAGTTTGTTTTAAGTTGTTATTGCGTAGTTGTATCCTTGCGTTCTCAGTTTTATCAAGAATTTCAGTTTCAGCAACAAATAATAATGGCGGTTATCGGTTCAGTGACAAGTGACAATTAAAATTATCTTTAGTTTAGAATAACTAATCTCTAGAAAAAACGACAAGACATCCAGATTGTTGATTAAAATCTAAGATAAATTCTAAGCTTCTACAGCACTAAATGTACAGCGTGATCTACAATTCTAAAGAAAAATTGATAAAATAAAGTTAATTAAGAAAAAAAAATTTTTTACGAAAAAGCGAGCGAACGAAGTGAGTTAAATGTCCGTGGCCACATTCAATATTAAAAAAACAAAATGGAGTTACCTATGTAATTATTGTGTAAATTAATAATTATTTACATCATAGCATTTTTGCTGTAGTTTAACTTTTTCTTATAACTATAATTACAGACATTTTTCTTAGTGTGCAAACTTCTTGTAACTACTTCTTGTTTATCAATGCCTTAAAATACAGCCGTTTGTATAATAATAATAATAATTCATTTATTTACATTTTATTATTGTAAAGCGTAATCTTTATATTCATGATTTGATTTTGCATTGTTTATATGTATTTTGTTTTTCCTCTAACGTTTGAAGGAATTGAAAAAATAAATAAGTTTTAAAAATGAATATATATGAAACAGCTCTTCCCTAGTTGTGGAACTTTTTACTCAGACTAACATTTTCTTTCTAAAAGACTGCTGAACTGAATATTTTCCCCACATACATACACATTTATTTTAATTTGCTGTTTGAACATTTAATTAAGATTTAATTTTATTTTTCTATTTAATTGTTCTATTATTTTTTATCCGTTACGTAAAATAAAAGTTTGAGTTTTGATTAATTGCTTATAACTAAAAAATGATGCATTGTATAAAAAATGATTCCTACAGAGAATTCTGTGTTCTATTAGAAAACGGAAAGGTTGCCAGTTTCCATAATAAAATAAGCACTCTGTATATTAAAAATATATTTAGACGATAGCTTGTTTAAAATCAAACAACTTATGTTTGATTTTTTTTTTTAATGTTTACGGTTGGACAATTATTTAGGTGCTCCGGTTATTTTGACCAACCCTGTATACTGGTATGTAACAACGATATTATCAATAAATAACTTAGTAATAATTGACCTATGTAGATCGCAGTCGTAATTTGATTTTTTTTGAAAATGTTTACGGTTGGACAATTATTTAGGTGCTCTGATTATTTTGACCAACCCTGTATACTGGTATGTAACAACGATATTATCAATAAATAACTTAGTAATTGCCCTATGTAGATCGCAGTCGTAATTTGCGATTGTCGAAAAAAAAAACAAGTATGTCTGTCGACAGTGAATAAATATTTCTTTTCGCCAATGTACGAGAAGCACCTGTGCGACATTCCCCTTTAATGAGGGTAAAATAATACCTACTTACTAGGTAGTTCTCAGCCGGCCCAAGTAATCAAAGAACTGTACCAAAACGATACAATAGATTCAGACATCATAGAAAAATAAGACAATAGAAAAATAAGACTGGAATAACTTGGAACTGATAAGATTTATTTGAAAGAGATAAATAATATATTCTTTAGTTTTAATTAATTAATTATTAATTTAATATTGCTATTAATTTTAATTTTCATTAGTAATCTTATAATACGGATGGGTAATTTATTGATGCACGAACAGCCCCTTCACCGTGTTTGATGTCATAAATAAGACCCCTGTCGTAGATAATACCTATGGGTATACACCAAAAATGCTATGAACCGCGTCAAAAACCCACATTGAATGGATCGAAGCGAGCCCGTACAAAAGAAGCGAGCCACTCGCCGAACGCGTGATTTTTATCCGACTATCTGCACCAGTAGAAACTTCTGGCAATTCGAATGTGAGCCGACTTCGGTGAATGTGGCATCCACACTCTCCCGATTCGCGGTCTCTCGCTATGTCGCGATAGAGTCTAGAAGACGTATAATGGTTTCAGGACGCGAAGTTTTTTAACAACAGCACGCATTTTGTTCCCTGTTCCATGTTAAATTTGCCGTAAACTTGGACAAATTCCTCCCCATTACAGGGGATTACAAAATCGGAGCTTCAAGTTTGGGTATTGCTCTTAATATCGTACGCGTTTTGATAATATTTTTACTTGTTGGATATCCTGAAGAACAGAAGAAGTTAAAATATCTCCATTCTTGCACAGTGAATGCTGTTCAAATGCTCAAAACTGATGGTATGTCTAATTATTTAACACCATTCAAAAAATAATTAAACCTTTGAAAACTGTTAAAGACATGGTGTGAAAAAAACATGTGAAAACAGTGGTGCAGTAGACGATTTTTAAACGAGCATAGCCAATTTTCTCCCGCATTTGACAGTAAGAAAATAGCATTAAACAGGGTTGTCAAATAAACTTCCTTTTACAGCTTAATGTTCGAAGTTTAAGTTTTAATTTTAGAGTACATAAATAATTATATCACGTCGTATTTATTTAAATAATTAGTAGGTAGCACATTTTACATAATACCACTAAACGTAGATGTACCACCAAACACAGCTTTCCCATGGATTTTCACTACAAACGTACAAAGTTGAACGTTTAAGCTTTTATTTCAGCTAGGGTAATTCTAATTGATGGAATTATACAAGTAGATGAAAATGAAAATTTAAACCTTCAAAATTAAAGCTATGAAGCGAAAAGATTGAACAAAATTCAAAGCAAAAGTGTCAACTGTGTTTTACTGTCAATCACGGAAACAACATTGACACGTCCTCAATTAAAAAATCTCTGCACAAACTTCACAAAGTTGCCACAATGTTATTCTCCTTATATTTTTAAAGCTAACGGCGAGCTTTTATCTCGGCCTCCTTAGGGAATTCTATCACGATGCACGTCGCATATATTTTTACATTATATTCGTAAAATTCCTGATACCTGATACCACGTTTCGTCAAAAGGTATTTTTCAAATACTTATGGAAAGAACTGACTATGCCAACTCTATGCTAAATGTTACACTACATTGTCAATGTCAAATCTGGCAAATTACTATTCTGTCTGACATTCTTAAAATAAAAACAGCTTATATTACATGGAAATGAAACGTGTTTAATTGTATCTAAAGAACTTTCAATCATGACTTCTATACTTTTTTAACAAACAAAAACTTCTTCAAAAAGTTTTCGTTTTCTACCGTACCTGAACAGTATCCAACTAGTTTGGAAATGATATCGAAGTCGGACCATTCGGGGTGCTCTTGGCGGCATTTGGCGACCGCGCGTGCTTTTGCTCCTAACAAGGCTACTAAAGTTGCTTCGCTGGCAGTTCCCTGGATGACACCTCCGCCTTTACCTCCGGAGCACGCTAAAAATTCCTTGGGAAGGTCCAGCATCTTTCCCAGCCAATCCATCATCACAACTTCGAGTTCTGTACAAGCTGGACTGGCAATCTATAATAATAATATATTCGGTATTTATTAATAATTCATTAGAAGAAATTATTTAGAGCTTAGTTTGCACTGAAATCATTTCAGTATTAACTGAATTCAAATAGTAGAAACCAGTATTGACCTCAGAGAACCAGATATCCAGGAAAAATTAACATGCAATACTTACATCGGGTAGAGAATTTAATTAACTTAGAAATGGATAGTACTGTCCATTATTTTATAAAGTACTTTGTTGATGTCTTATTGGTTTCTTAAGATACATCGTAATGGTTTGTAATAACGAACTACATATAATTTGCTATGTATTTTTTCTGTTACATACAATTGGTACGTTATGGTACGTTTTACCTTGTATACCCAATAGAGGTCAATTTATCAATCTTGATAAAATTATTACCAATTAATAATGCAAACGCATGTTGTTGATTCAGCATTAAAAGACTATTAAATTTACACACGTATCATTATGTTGTTAAGGATTATCGCGTTTCTTGTTATGGTGCGTTACAGAGCACTAAATAATATACTATTCACGTTGAAGAATAAAGGCTGTTTTACCATGAAAACCACAAATTTTACAAATTTAAATAACTTAATTATATCGCATATCTAGAATAAAATCGACATATACTAATTTTGTGATTTTTGAGAGACACACAAAAGCACGATTGTGATTTTATTGTTTGAATTTAGCTGATAAACAACCTTAAAATTAAGGTTATTAAATTTTCAACCCTGTTGAAGTTTGGCCTAGTGTTCTCTGAGCAATTCAATCTTTATTTGGTCTTTTATTGGCAGTCTCAAATACTGAAATTTTACTATGAAGTAATTTGTCCATTACCTTTGATTTTGCCATGAGAATTTCTATGATAATTATAGTTTTTTATCTATCATATCACTGGTTGGCTATACTAGTGATGCAACTCTAAAAAGTAAGTAAAACATTTGTAAATAATCTGTTGTCTGGCGTGAATCTATTGGAAGTATAAATATTGTGCTGTTTTATATACCTACATGTCAACAGAGAGAATAGTTATTATAAAATACGTTAAAAAACGATGTCATTTTGACACCGTTCTTGCACATTACTCATTGAACAGAGAGTTTTCTAGCAGAAAATCATATGACATAATATTTCTATAGGCTGTGCCAATTTTTTTCACGAAAAACATAGAAAGTTACAGTTGTTTGAAATATTAACAAAACCGTATTTTAAACGGTTCTAACTTTTTAAGGAGTTGAAAAAAAAAACAACTATAAGTCGATGTAAAGATTTTCTTACTCAGAATTAAATTTACATTTCTAAAAAATCAATAAAAAGTTTCATCTGGACTTATCTTATCGTATCTTCATTCGTACATTCCTTTTATTTTTATTGTTCTACAAAACTAGTAAAGTAGTATTTTGTTTTTTTTTGTAATTGTAAACTGACTGGTATCTAAAACCGTCTTGCCTTATACTAAAAACACCGCTCTTCGAATGTCTTAAAAAATCGGTTTAAAGCCGACAACAATGAGATCTTATTAAATGGGCATCAAGACCCATAGAACAACGTATAACTAGAGTGCGGATCTTAAGCATTTTGATTGGACAGTTTTAATGTAAGCAGTTTAAAAAGGTTAAGGATCTCCACGTATTCAGAAAAATAAAACATTTGGCGCTATTTTTATTTTGCTTAATATTGCAGGAATATTTGCAGGAATATTGTCATATTCCTGCTTATTTTAACTTTTTACGGATTTTTTGGAGTGTTTATTCCAGTTTTTAGGGTGTTTAGGTCGTAGGTCTGCGCATTTGCGTCTCAAAAATAGCAAAAATCACTCAAAAACGCCACTACTGCATTGTGATATACCAGCTATAAACGTGCGCACAACACAACAGTTTTTCGAGTTTTTAGTGTATTTGAAATGCTATTAAGGATAAATGGCTGTCAGCCACATAGATAAAAAAATCTCGAATTAGTTATTCAAAACAATAAAATATTCTGCAGAATGTGCATGAAAACAGTAAGTTACAATTATTTATTTTACGATTTGTCTCTTGGTAGTGATTGTTTTGATTTAAGGCCTATTTTGTTATATTTTGTCACCTTATTTCACAGTATTAAAATGAAAATATCAATTCTTAACCATACTACATTAATACATTGTTTCAGTAATACATATGAACTGAGATATTTTTTTTGTTCAATTTGTTCAACTACGTTTATATATAGAGACAATTTGGACTAAGAAGAATGTGTCACGTGGTTAAATCTGCACCGGAAAATGCAAGCACACGCGCAACTAGGTGGAAAACTACATGCTTCTTAGTTCAAATAAGTCCCTCAGAAGCAAACAGTGTTAAGTTACATTGAAATCCTATGTACTGAACACAGTATACCTCTGAGGTGCTCAATTTATCTCTACCTGCGTATAATAAGCAAATACATTTGTTTCTTTTTAAATAAAATATAAGTCGTTTACTTATTATGTATAGTTTATTTCTATTGTTAAGTATCAAGTTCCTCAGTTACACCAATATTTTGTATGAAACAAGTTGTTGCTTTTTTGTATGCTCTTTTTCCTCATTTTTCGTGCTTATTTTAAGCGCTTATTTTCCAAAAACAAATGCTTATAATTCCGCAGTCTAGTAATAACTATCTAGGATCAATTCTGAAAACCACTACATTGACTTCACACTCATTGTAAAAAATTTTGTATCATAATTTTGTCAATTCTCTCTGATAATTGACCGAATCTCAGCTAATATCGCCTTCCTATTGTTAATAATTTTGCTGTTAAGAATTTTCTAGAATTTTTGATTTTCTCAACTTTTCTATGTATTTTAGGTTTTAAATTCCTTGAGCTGGGCGTGAGTGTATTCTTTAACATAATAAATTTATTAAAAAGGAATAACCCAGCAAAACCAATTCTGTGTCCCCAAACAATATTCCACATATGTATTATATTAATATTAATCTACATTAATATTTTATTCATTAATAATTGTAAAGTTATGAAAAGAATGTACCTAGTACATACTTGTTAAATATTAATTTTTGCCATTATTACTAAATTATGATGGTATATACTCCTATTCAATAAGTATTGATTCAGTTATGACTGGACCATTAACATTAACACTACTATATCTACATAATCGGTTTAACTTTGTTCAGCGATAATCACATGATAAACTGAAATGGTTAGGTCTGACCTCTGTATCTGACAGGAACACGTCCAAGCGTATGAATTTGATGAAGCAAGTAGCTATTGTGCACAAATGACGTCACAAAGGATTTAATCTACCAAGAAGAACCTCTGTTCGCTTTTGTCTGAACACAGATATCCGTCTGATATGGTGATAAAGTTGCCTTTTAATTAATTTACTCCGCCAGATAGAAAGAGATAGAAGAGCATACTAATGTTTCGTAATTTGTCTATTATATACATACTGAATGAGTTTTTGTTAAAGTCTAAGCACACGGAAAATCGAAAACAAATAGTTAATGTACAACATTGAAGTTTATCAAATTATAAATCAATTAAAATAAATTAATTAAATTAAAATAATTGCCCTATGCCCGATTTTTTGGTTTCGACAATGCTCAGTTTTGCTAAGCTATCGCAATACAAACAATTCAAACTTTAGTGCCATATGTGTTTTTGCGGTTTCTGATTATACGTTTCAAACAAACATAACCACAACCTGGATTATCGCGGTATGATTGGTTTGTTTGAAATCCCCGCGTTTTTATGTGTCAAGTGTGACAGTCCCACTGAACTGACAGTCCTATAGATCTGGGTAGGCAACCCGGTACGCTAAAATGGCGAAGTCGCCCGAGCATTCTTTTGTGTTCTCTGGAGTCTCAGTCTGGTCTGGACACATTCTTCACATTGAACAGTCTTTTCAAGATTCTAAGATGTCGGATTCAATTCAGCGAATGTTGCAGTTGAAATAAATTTATTCCATACTTTTGCGTGCTCACTTCAGATATTGCGGTAAAAGTGCATTCCATTAATATATTTCGCCAGAGACAAAGATATAGTAACTACACAGTTACACACGTTTCGTAATTTGTCTATTAGACAGAGTAAGTTAAGATTGTTATAAATTTTAAGCATACGAAATCGAAGAAATTGAATATAGGTACGTACGTTTTACACAAATCGTTAATTAAGATATCTTACGACATTCTAACTAAGCCGATTGCAAAAACTCCTTGAAATTTTTGAAAGTGAACGACTCGATAGTACTCGAATATCAACATTGCATGACTAACAATGCAAACGTTTGCGGCGAGCCCTGACCGCAATATTTTCCATCTGTTAAAACCATTTCCTCGTAAGCCGTCTCTCGACCACTTGATGATACATTGATAAATCATCCGAATTTGATATATAGGTACTTACCCATGAAAAGCCGATGCAAGCAATTGCGCCGCTGAGGATGTCAGCAACGATTGCTGGATAAGAGTTTGCGGTGGGGAAATAGGCGTGAAATCTAGGAGAGTGCCAATGCGTTACCTGCAAAATAGAGAAAGAAAAATGTTAAGGCGCGTCTACACTGAATAAGTTCGACAAAAGTAATCGTTATATATTTTTACTATATCATACGCAGTATGTAAACTATTGTAATCGTGCCAAAAAAATATTTTGAGATTTTAGCGGAAATATGTCTTTTTGGGTCCCCTGAACATTTTTGACCAAGGTACAAAAAATGTCTGTGTGTGTGTGACGTGTGTGTGTGTGTGAGTGTGTGTGTGTGTGTGTGTGTGTGTGTGTGTGTGTGTGTGTGTGTGTGTGTGTGTGTGTGTGTGTGTGTGTGTGTGTGTGTGTGTGTGTGTGTATGTGTGTGTGTGTACCCGTTTTTGTGGCGACGATTCCGGAGAAACTACTAAAGGTGTCGGGACGAAACTTCATATTTAGAAGTTTCATAACCAAACTTAGAGCTGAAAAGCTTTCTGTTGAAAAGGGTCCAAAGGAACTGGTGGTTTACTCTTAGCATTTTTCGAAGATTTTGAAAATGAGCCGCTATTTGTGTAATGTCGTCAAAATAGTCAAATAATAAATTAAAGGAGAGGAAATTTTCCATAATTTATGTATATAACATTTTTTGGTAGAAATTATAGTTTAGCTGCATGAGCAAATTCTATTTTATCGAGATCGGTCGTACTCATTGTCGTACTGCATTAAAACTAGTAGCCAGGATATGTCAGATTTTTTGATTCTAATGACAGTAGCTAGTGTCAAACGCTAATGTTTTGAAAATACTACTGTCAATATAGGCTGCGTTCGGATATTGAACACCGTTACACTTTTTACACCCAATAACACGTAAGTGTCATTTGGACGGTGTACCCGGTGCCAACGGAGTACAATATGCGAACGCAGCTTTAATCGAGATATCTGTCTAGTTCTACTAGTTTTATTTTAATGCAGACATAGCCGATTTCGATCAAATAGAATCTCATGCAGCTAAACTATTAATTTTATATTTAGTATGATAAAGTCATGTGCCTGGCCACATCAGATTTTTTTTATTTCAATGTAAAAAATATTTTTTTAGTTTATATATTTTTAAATTAAATACATAATTTTGTTGTACTATTTAAAAAACATTGTGTATACTATTTCTGAGTATTTCTTTTAGAATTAGGTATATTTATTTACGAAAGTCCGTTCTTTCCTGTAGTTATTTATTCATGCTCTATTCAAGGACAGAAATATATTTATTGTTATAAGCTTATTGTTAAGCTAAAGATCAAATGATATTCCATACAATAGAAGATTCTGCCAAAAGAAGTGTATACTACGAGCAACAAATGCTTATTTAAGAAACTTTTTTATAATTGATTTCTCAGAAAATGTCATGTCTTATAAAAGTTGGTGGATTCTCTAAAACTAATTCAGAAACGATCAAATTTTATGATTTATGCACGATTTAAGTGTACGGGGTAGTTAAGAAACTATGAGAAAACCAGAGCACTTTTATTTTCGATATTACCGGAAAATGTTAGTTGGAAATGTTATTATATGTAAGTTTCGAAATCTCATCCACCTACATTGAAAACATACTTTTTCTGTGTTTTGCTATTTTAGCCTCTTAATAATCGTCGATTCACATTTCATTTATGAAGATAGACGAATATGCAAGAATAGACAATTAATAGACAATTTAAAAAAAATAACTATTGGGATATTCTTGAGGTTTTTATGGCGGTTTTACAGGTATGACGAAAAAAGTAGTTTTCTTCTATTAACATACCCTCAAATTTCATTCGTCTATATTCATAAATAAGAAATTACATGATAGGTAATAACGTAAATAGTACGAGTAAAAATAATTAAAAAATGAAAACTGCTAGGTGGCTGTGATTTGAAATTCCAAAGAACATTTTCGGTCATTACTTAACACAAATTCCTATTCTCTTACTACCATAGATGTTCCAGTTTTAGATGATCAACTTCAAACTTCAACTTCCAACTTTTACAACTTTTACCAACTTTCAATAATAAATCATAATAAAAAAGTTAGTTGCACACTTTCTGAGGAACGTTGCCTTTCACTTTTCATTTCAATCTTTCTCTTTTTTATTTAAAAAAAAAAATAGTTTATTTTCAGTTGAATTTAAATTTGAGGGTCCAAAATCGCCTTTATCCGCAAAACTTATTCATAATTGTAGTATAATAAATAAATAATATATCCTTTGCAATCTTCTTACTGCGTCAAGACTTAATTAAATAACTCGAATACTTCAACTTCAGTGTTATTTAATTAATCTTTTTCTCCTCGCAACATAAACATAACTGTCCTATATGTCCACAATCAAAAATGGAAACCCAGAAACTGGTCTTAGAAACGAGAACAACTACGCCATCTGGTGGAACTCAAATAGCGGCAAAAATCCAATGTTTAAAATAAACACACTACTACAATTTATTCTTAACAAAAGTTGGTGCAAATAAAAAAAGACTGAGAAATAGAACAGATTTGCCGTGATATAGTTATTAATAAATATTATATGTATATCGTACTTATCGTATCGTACTATAATCATGAAATAATCATGATATAATCATGAAACCATAATGAAACTAAATTTTGTAAAATTTGTTATTTTGTATTAAAAATTGATGAAATGTTTTGAGTTAAATTTTCAACTTCTTAGATGAATGGGAATTGGGCTAGCTCAGAAATAAATGTTTGCCATGAATGAAACAAATTTTGATTCACTTATTTTGATATACTTCATTTAGCGTTACTGACATTCGAAACATAGATGATAACAACTGAGGCCGTTGAACATCCCGGCTACCAACACAGTATCAGCTACAAAAAATTTGCGACAAAAAATTTAATGCGGGATTTTTTAGCATTTACTTATATCTACAAAAGATAAGTGGTTATAATTTGAAATTTAATATAATGAAAATAAATGTAGCTATTTTACTATAAAATCAAATTAACATTTTCTAAACTTATATATTAAATATATTTATATTTCTGAACCTGTATATGAATAACAAACATTAAAATTATTTTATGGTTGCATTTTTGTCCAATGTCATTAACATTTAAGAAGTTATTTTATAATTTTATTTGTAGATATTAGGTCAATATCTACAATATAATCTGCAACCACTCAAAACCAGGTAAGACAAAACTTGTTCTCCAAATTCAAAGGAAGATCAAGTGGACTCTCAGTGACGTAGCTTGGCCAGTTAGTTCACCAGATATTATCCTGATTTTTTAGCCTATGACACGATGGAGAGAATTAAGAAGTTTAAATTGTAAATTTTACACTACCCTGTACTTCTAGATGGTAAAAATGTATTAAAAGTTTAAAAGACAATGTTTATTAAATATAATATTTCCGGAATACAAACATTATGTTTGCAAATACAGGATACAGCAGCAGCGTGCACACAACTTTAATTTATTACAACTGTTCGAAGATTTCTAATGACCTTGTCGTCCCTGCAACTGTTTGTTACAAGCCTTGCTAATCAGAGCAGGTCATTTGCAACAATTTGCCCGTATTGATTCACGCTGTTCATTTACACAAAACAATCTCACACACAATACTTTAATGATTATATTATAGGTACTTCAATGTGTGTCAATGTTCTTTTTCATTTGTTACTGATAAATCTAGAAGTAAAACGTTCGCTTTTTACTCTAGATATTCTGAATGGATCAACCTTAAGTTTTAGTAAACCAGAAGTTCCCCAAAAATTCCACAAGTTAAACCATTAAAACATTATTTTTGAAACATCCATAATATATAAAATTAGCCGAAACAGAAAATTCCAATTCATTTCCTTTTGCTTGTTTTCATAGAAGAACATAAATATCATCATTTTTACAACTTACCCCAGGCATAATAACTTTTTCGACGTCAGCCAGGACATCTTCCCATTTATCCGGCTTTACAGGTGCAGTTTCCGGTAATAGTGGTCTGAGGTAGCCAGGTTCTACCGTTGGTAAGACTCGCCTGTGAACAAGGAGCAATATCTTTAGGTCAAGGTCCGTTTACGCACAACAACTTTTACTTATTGTAACAGCTGATTTTTCTCAAGAATGCGTGTTCAATACTGGTCTGGTTCGATTTTTATCAGTTTTTAATGTCAACAAATTTAAATTAGCACGCTTAAGACTTAAGCACGCAGTTGCATTTTCAATGATGCAACACCCGTGCAAATAGAGTAGTTATAGTTATTATTCCACATGTGTTACAATAATATTACAATAATTTCAATTGGATGATAATGAGAATACTATAATTTTGACTAAATGGGATTCTATAATGGGAGAGCGGATTTTAAGCATTTTGCTTATGCTGTTTTATTGTGAGCAACTTAAAAGCATTTGAAACTATTTTTATTTTTGTTTTGCTTTATTTGTCATCTGTATACGTAAATTTCTATTTCGAGCTGATTTACCTTCCTTTTTACATTTTATGTCTTCGTACTTTACGTCTTATTTTGACCAATTTTTATTATGGTTCACATTTCCATATGCGAAAATGTCGTTGTGAAAAAAATCCTTATACATAGTAAATTTTATTAATAATTAAAAAAACACATGTTAAATATATTATGCATGTTAGCCAACTTTTGGTTATTAGTTTGTGTATGTTGAATTTCTCTGTGCGTTTTTTTCTGTTTTTCAAGAATAGAACTCATACTGATCCAGTCCTCGCAAAAAGAAAATTCGCGTTGTACAAATATAAACCCCAAATGCAAAGAGATATCAAAATAAACGCAAAATATCAAGAAACTAGTAACAATAAAGTTAATAGTTGCTCGAAAACCTTACTTACACACATAAGTTTCAAGCAAAAAAATATAATATAGAGTTTTTCGAATTAATTTTACATTTTTACAGCGCGCAAATGCTACAATGTTTTAAATAAAAATGAAAGATATAAATCGAATAAAACAACAATATTAAGGTTCTCCACACCGTCGCAGGTACAATTTTACGTTTGACGGACCAAACTAAGGCGTGTAACAAATCTGACAGATCTGTCAGATCTTTGCATTCAGATTACCAATAATACTCATAAATAATCATTCATTTTATCCTAATTTTGAATTGTCTATCCAGAACAATAACCCATTGTGATCAATGCCCTATGAAAGTGAGTAGATGTTTTTTGTTGTTTTTGTTTTGTACTTCAAATGCGAATCTGTTCCCGAAGATGGCTATCAGACCAGGTGTCGTATTTTGTAATAAATAAATATGATATATTAAGGTACTATAATTATGTACTTTCAAAACACAAAACAAAACAACATAAACAAATAAAAATATACAAAAACTAGCAATAAAATGTATGTAAAAAAGTACTGCGTGCTAAGATCAACTTATATTAGTGTGGTCCTTATTTTTAAACATTTTTTTTTCTGTATGACCCCCCCCCCCCATTTTGTTCCTTTATATTTATATTTAAATCCTGTGAAATTTGAGATCGGTGAATCTATCTATGTGACTATCCTGACCAACCAAGAACAAAATCTAACAAGTGATAACTGTTTCCCGTAGAATCTAAATCTGAAGGCAGAAATTGAGCCTAGCTTTTCAGGAAAGTTGCGCTAAACAACTGCCAGAACCCCCACAATGCATTTCTTTTCTCAAACAGAATTCGGAATTGCTATCTTGACTTAATGTATGTTTAACAAATTAAGTACTTGTAAATCAATGAAATGCTCAGATATCTAGACTCAAGTAAACTAAAGTAACAATTTGTTTTTAAATTAAGCTAATAACTGTATTATGTAAATTTATTATGGTAAAACAAAATAAAAAGTTTTGTGAACTAATAAATTTCTTTTTTTTTGTGTGGGGTATTTTTTCTGGAGAATATTATTTAGTACAGTCAGCCTAATTATTTAAGAGATTACCTATACAAAAACCTCCCATTTCAATTTTGAGTTTGAATTTTGAGTTAGGTACCAAAATTTCTCAGTCGTTAGCAAATATTTACATACATTCAATTGACAATAACAAGAAGAATGCTCTAAAAGTCTAAACAATATTGGTTTATGTTTAAATGTGATAGTATATGGTTTATTAGGTTATATTTAAGTATGTATCAACTCAAAATGATAAAAAAAATCCTTCAGCAACAATAAAACGAAATAAAAATATAAACATCCTTGTAATTGAAATTTTAACAAAACAGGTAGAACAATTTACATATTCAATTCTTTGTACTGGAAAACACTTAAATTTAAAAAGCAGATAGGATATACACCGTATAAAGTACGTTGCGCTACTTATCTTCAATTTATAACAAGAATCTGCAGATTAGTATTAGATATCAATTTAGTAACCTTGACTGGTCTAATAGATCATTACCAAGCGATCGTCTCAATGTCCTTTAGTTATTTTAAGTCATTCTAATCAAATCAATTGATAGTGTATAAATTCATTTTCTGGTCTCAATATAAATTAATAATTCATATTTTCATTCAGTATTTATCATAATGCATTGAAAAACTCGGAGAAAAAATGTAGCTAATGTTAAAGAAAAACGCAATTCGAATCTACAAGTTAAATAGATAAATATTCAATCTAAATAAGTTTTTATTCATGGAAGTTGGTGTAAATGAAAGTCTTTAATTTTTACAATAACCATGGTAATTGCATTACAATTTAACTGACGCTTGGTATGAAGTAAAAAATTAAAACAAATGACTGACTTTGGCTACGTGATAAATAAGTTATTAGAAAGTATAATGATTGCATATTATTTGTATTAAAAAAATAACTTACCTGTCTCTAATATTCTCCAAATATTGGGCTACGTAATCCACCATCTCCTTGGCGAAGTCCTTAAATCCTGTCGCATCCATTTCTGCAATCAAACCCCAATTCACGATCACAAATTGAGTTAAAATCCTACTCGCAAAACATGCACTCAGGCGACATAGTTTCTAATCGAGTTACAAAAGCAATTTTGCAACGACATTTTCACTTTTACCTGCAGAATTATATACAAAACAGACTAAATTAAATGGTAATTGAACAACAAGCATTCAACAAACAAATGAAGACGGCAAAAACGCAAAAAAGACGACACAGGACAACACAGAAATAAATTTCGTTTCGTCACTAACCGCCAATCATCTTTGTGATATCTTTTTTTGTGCAAAATTTGGAAATTTGTAACACACCTTATCTTGTTTAGTATCTACTATCTATAGTATAAAACTTTTCGCGATGTGAATGACTGGATCAAAGCGTGCGATATGTGCTACCGTTCTGATAGCGCTGGCTTAAATCTAGCGAGTTGAAGAAGTGGGGTCAGTATATTGATCATGGCAGTAAGAGGTATTCTGGTGAGCGCTGTGGAGATTCCAAATTTACCGAAGAAAGACGTCACTTTTATCAACAAATAGAGGCGTGCTGTGGTCGGGTATTCCCTAAAAACCAGTAGTCTGTTGTTTTTCGGAAGTGGAAACGAGTTTTCTGAATGAATGGTAATTAAGTACCTACTGAGTAATGTAATCAGTAGCTCCTCGAATTGTTGCACATGATGTTAGATGCATACTTAAATGCAAATTAAGGATGAATAATCCTCAGCATGTATTATATTCTATGACGTGAAACGTGACGTATATTTCAGGAAACAAAATGCATTTAAAATTGAGATTTGAATCTTTTATATAATATTTCAAATTGTACATAAGTACCTAATATTCAATATATTTTCATACATATATGATTTCTTAGAACTAACCACTATTATTCTAATTTGAATTGCTCATTTATTACTCAATACAAACAACCGTGTATTTTAATTATGGTGGTAGGTATATTATACCTTTAGTAAGCTCTTTAGTGTCAATTATCGGTAACATAGTTATACAGGTATTGAAATTTTACGAAAGTAAATTACTGCAATTTAAACTGGTTTAAAATTGTTTAAGTAATGACAATAACTTAAGTGTAATGATGTTTTGTTTGTATGATTTTAAATTTAAAAAAAAATTTACTGTCAGGAATGCAACAAAATTACATTGCAATGTATGTAATTATGTCTGCTAAAGTTAAGTTACGTGCAGGTACTACTGCTTTTGATTAAATGTAAAGTTATTTTTTAAAAAATAAACATGAAAGTTTTCGATAACATGATATTAAAATCTCATTTCAAGACAATATCACAATACATTTTACAAATTTATTGCAACTAATACTTACACATTTGAATTACGTAGGTAAATGCACAAATCAACGTCCTGTTACCAATCATTATTATTATTGAAGATAGAACATTTTGGAATTATTGTAGATAATATTAAAGTGTATTCTCTAAATTTAATTTAAACTTATACATATTTAGTGTGATTTATTAGTTGTGAGTTTTCAAAATATTTTACTTTAATGTTATTTATCCGTCTGTGTTGAAATTCATAAATACATGAATTGTATGAACGTATCATTACAATTTTTAATTAGGTACAGTAAAAGTCGCATATCAACTAATTGGACATACCGGGTTCTAAAACAGTTGTTAATTTACATTTTTATTTTTTTCAGGAATTGTAATACTCTATTCAGCGGCGCCTTATGCCATCATGGGGCTCGGAGCATTTTGAATTTGGGGGCCCCGATATACAGTGTTGAATTAAGAAGAATTACAGGTTAATAATATGGTGACATACATAATATTACTTTCCAACAGCATGTCGTTAAATCTTCAGAATTACTTTTTTATACAAAAATAATATATGTTAGTAATGCTGATATAACATATCGGAACAAATAACAAAAATCATAATTAATAGGTAAGATACTGACTTTTTTTGCAACAAGATTTTATAAAAGTATAAAATTATTTAAAGCAACAAATGAATATTCTTTAGAAATAAATAAAACAAAAAGCCAAATAAATAGCTTAACAATTTAAAAATTTAAATTCGTAGCAAGTGAAAAATGTTATCTTAATAAATAAAATATATTGAATATATATTGTTAATATTTTCCATATTGCATCAACTGTGATACTTCCTCCTTAAATACGCCATCATCAATATATATGTCCACTGCATATGTATTTTTCATAGTTTTTTGGAGATGTTACTTTTAATAAACTGTAATAGACGTTTCTACTTCTGGTTTTTCATGGTCACGGTGTGCGCGCGCATTTTCCCCTAGGACGAAATTAGGTTGGCAACTGCTTTGTAAAACGCCTAATTAGTATCAAATGAAATGTAATTGATAAAAGATAGGTGTGAGAATGATATGAATTCATTGAAAATTGAATAATTATATGCAAGTGAGCATGAAAACCAAAATACCTATATTGTTTTTAGGTTAGGACAGTTCAGCTGAGTTTCCAAAGTACATAAAAACAGGTACACCCGCGGCAAGCTTCCTTCAGTTGGGACACGTAGGTACAGAACACTTCATGATTAAAGCAGAAATTGGTAATTTTACTTGGAACGCGTGTTTTCTGGGGATTTTAAGCAATATTATGTTACCAGATTTGACAGCAGCGGCAAGTCTTCTGCGCATGCTGTCTAGCGTTTTGGGTCAGAAGTAGAAGCCCCTATTACCTCTTTCTTTTTCTAATATAGTCGATTTCATATTTTTATTCTTAGTTAAAGCATACCTAAAACTCCGATTTCATATCATCAAAAAATTATAAATATTCCGAATGTCTGCTATAGGTAGACAGAAGAAATATTAACAAGCAGGAACGTCACATGTCAATATCTGGTCCCAAAGATTATAAGAAAAAACCAAATAATAGTATTAGGAAAAGACTTAAGCCAGAAACTTGAATGACTTTTGAATACACAGGGTAATGCATTTGTAAGAAACAGACCCAATTATTTTTTTTTTAAATATAGCATCCTGTTTATGTTTTGATACTTTTTCTTATTTTACAAATTGAACTGTGAATCCGCATGTCCCGAAGGTCAGTCGTTAAAATGTTATAGAAAGCAATTAAACAATCTTAAAAGGATTTCTACTGTGTCAATAGCTCGTCGTTTTCGAAAATGACTTAAGCTATAAATACGAAATACTTTTGTATATAATGTGTGATTAATTTCTAAGTGTTCTAAGAAACTTACATCAATATTCAAAATTCAAAATGTTGGAACCCATATGGTGTAAAAATCAAAAAATATCTGATTTGCAGGAAACTTTCCTACAAGATGGTAAGATTCTTTATTCCAAATGATGCCAACTGTCAAGGAAAAAAGTTGTTTTAAATTTAATTTAATGCTCAGATATGAAATTTGAATATTATTTATCACTTTTAATATTTTAGCTTTTGTTCTTACCGTTTGTTCTTTTTTCTCTTAAGTAAACATTGTTATTAACAAAAAATTAGGCAACTGCATTTGATCATGTATTATTGCTAGTGTTAACTAAGGCACAACCTGTGCTTTCAGTAAAAAATGTTAAAATCAGCAAATTCTTTTGTCCTTTCTGTAGTAACATCGAAAACAGAATAAAAATATCAAAAAGACGAAACATTGTATGAAACATTCTTTACCTTTAATTTTGTGTTGTGATTTTAGGATTATATAATAATAATAATAATAATAAAATGTCTTTATTGCATCCCAGTAATTACAAACTTACAATAAATAGTGTTACAAAATAGACTACCGAGTGCAACAGGGTGAGATCCATATGTATTAATGTACTGACAACCCATGAAACGTGTGTTAAGACTAAATGTGCTGTTCTTTTACAAGGATAAGAAAAAGCAACTTTATGATACTTTTTACGAAATTAGTTCCATATTGATCTTATTTAGAAATAGATTCAATATTTGCTAATTTTTACTTTCAAATTCTGGTATAAAATATCAACTTTTCCCTTAGACATTTTAAACGTAACAAAATGATGGTTTATACTTCAGCAAATTTAAGAATTTCTTTTTGTTTCGCCAACTTTTTAGAGCACCAAAACTCTTTATAAAGGCGTAACGCATGGACCGATTTGGGTAATTTTTATCTTGTTTGAAATCTTAGATTTCACTGGTGGAGCACCCTATGAATCGAAATCTAACCATGAACTCGGAAGTTGAGGGAATCTGAAAGTGGACAAGGTAACGTATTAAGACATGACCTAATTTTAACTCACTATTTACTTTTTCTTATTTATATACAGGGTTTATTTTACCATAGTACGACACCTACACAGGCTTGTTCATAGCAAACCTCAAAACAAATGTCGTTCAAAAAAAGTTAATTTTCACTTTTACGGTAACTCCTTCATTTGTTGTTTCGATTTATGGATCACGCTGTACAGCGTACTTGTTTCAAATTTGGCTACAAATACAATTCCAAACCTAGAGCCACATCCAATAAAACCCAATCTATTCAGACACTGTTTAACAATTTACTTTAAAGAACATTTTTTTTTCATTTGACGAATTGGTAAAATTTAATGCTCAACTGGTAAGTGTAGTGAAGATCTGCAGATCTGCAGGGTTGGGCAATAAAAAATAAAAACTGAATCCTGATTTTTTTGTAATGTAAATAAATTGTAGGATAAATAACAAATAAGAAAATAAGCAATTAGCTGCAAAGAACATAGATACGCAAAAAATCTACTTTTCCCTAGTTCCAAGACAAATAAGTAAGTTTCTGTAGAAATCGCAATGACCAAGACTTCTTGAGTGTAAAATTAGTGACAATAGCGCATAATTCTCCAAGTATTCCCGAGGGAAAAGGTTAAACTGTCCCCCGTCAAAAGAGGCTTTCATCATTTCCTACTTGTTGCAGGGCCGGGTCTGCGGAAGCACTCTGTTGCCATGGCGACCGCTCGCGAACAATGCAGACGAGTATCAGCAATCAAGTCAGCTCCAAAGTGATTTTGTTTTAATGGGGTGACTCGATTATGAAGTCCGGTGTATATGGGCCGTCATTCGCGTTTATCGGCTCAATTTTAATACCATCTGCTGATGACTTCAGTACACCCTTCATTCTGGATGTATTATCGACCAACGCACACGTTTTGTTGTAGGGATTAATTTTCTGTTTGAATATAGACGATAAAATAAAATGTAATTTCAGGAATGTATAGTTTATTGCTTCTGGGATAAAATGGTTGTAGATAAAATTCTACTTGGAATTTTAGATTTATTCTAGTGGATTAAGGGCGGTCGACTTTCTCAGGTTCTCTTCTCTCGTTTCCTTTATCCGTGCTCAAGTGAGCCGGTTACTGACTTAAAATCCAATAAAACCTCCATTTATCTTATTCCTTTTCGCAAAAAGCTAGACTATTGCATTTCAATGATACTGAAGTGGGCAAATGAAATCTACCAACCAAGAGCATTAAATGAAATTTGTATACGTTGTTAAATTTGTAATGACTGAAATTGGTTTAACGCTATTTTATATTTGGTTGGCAAAAGATATGTTTTGCTTGTATAACTTTGTTTATAAGTACAGAAGCTTCCATGCAGAATTCGGAATCATTAATTAAATAGAATAGCACGGAATAGGTTATTCCGTACGTCAAAATTCGCAATTTTCGTCACGTTTTGTTCAACAAAAAGTTGACTTCTTCAGATAACCAAAATACTGAAAATCACTTGATCAACTTAATGTTGCTTCCACCTCCTCATTCTTTGAACTAGCAATGTTGCCTTTGATTTGTCTTTCGATTCCTTTGTGTTCCTTCTCATCCATTCCATTCCAGTTCCTGTCTGTATTTCCTTCTCTTGTGTTCATGAAGACGGTCTTAAAAGAGTTAGAAAAACCAACTTTTACTTTACCTGATATGCAGATTCTAAATAACAATTTTCAGGTCTTTAACAACTTGGCCTTTACCTAAAGGTACTTCATAAACAACAAACCATCCTCCTTTTCGCATTTCTTAACAGGATTTGTTTGAAAACAGTAATAAAAGACTTTATTTGTAGAAATGATATAAATACCAATTTGTTACTAATTAGATCTAAATACTGGCATTGTCGTTGGTATATATTAAAAAAAATGTCAATATGATTTTGATTTGGGTTTCATCAATAATATTTACATCATTGAACACACTACATTGTTGGGGAAATCAATAATAACTAAATATGTGCCTGTGGTTGGAATGTGACTACTATCCATGTTAAGAAAGGTTCAATGTTGACAAAGGTTTATTCACTCTTTTGAATAATTATTATTTGACACAATAAATGTTTCGTTATGGTTCCTTATACTGACGTCCAAATGTGTCGTATCTAAACATTACATTGATAGAAATAATTATCTTTTTGTCTTAAATATAACTTTATTGATAAAAACAACTTAGCGTGTTTTACGTAAAAATTGTTAGTTAACACGATAAACTATAAGGATTGCATTGAAAAAGTATAGTCTCTTTTGTACGTAGATTCGGCGTTTTACATTTGGAGGTAAATTGTAAATTTTTAATCATTTCTTTAACAAAAATTACACGTAATAAAAACTATATGTTCTATGTACCCAAAAGATATTGTAAATATGTAAATAAATTTTATCCAGAAAATATTGCCTCTATTGAAACAACTTGTTTATTTAAATTAAACATTCAATGGCTGCAAAATAGAAAAACAAAATTTGACGGGGTGTGGTTTTGAAAATAGTGATGTAAATTTAAAAAATTTTTGTCATGATTTAAAGATGCAAACATACGACTTCACATTGTATCTGCGCCTACCTTTTAATCAAATCATCTTAACGTACAAATGACAGAAATTAATTGTTTTATGATATCATTCAGCTGTCTTGTTGAAAATCCAATGGGTTGGGTTGTTGTCAGTGTGCTAAAGGGCTCAAAAAGCCTCAACAAATTTGTTTCTTTGTGGTGATTTGAGCAAAAAAGTAACCTGTAAATTCCCGAATATCACTTGAAACCAAAACGTTTACTTTGGGAACATTTTAATGTTTTTAGTAGGGTTGCCAGAGCATCTCTTTTGTATATCCTCTTCTTTCGCTCAGATCTTCCCTTTCCCTACTTGTTCTGTTCTTTTTTACTACGCTTATATTAGCTTCACTTGTTTGTTTGTTATGTTCAAATCTTTAATCGATATTTTACATACTTGCCAATGTCCAAACGAGTTGAAATTTAGCATGTGTATAGATTTCCGGTGACAATACATGAATCAATAAAAAAAAATGAAAAATTGCCCAAAATTTTGCAAAATTTAGAAAATTTGTCTAATCGAGTTGAAATTTTTCATGTGGACAGATTTCCTGTGACAATGCATGAATCAATAAAAAGATTAGGAAAATATTCCAAAGTCCAATCAAATATTCCACAGTCTACCGTAAGAAGACACATACCGATCGGTACTTGAACGCCAAATCGCACCACCACCCCCAACAGAAGAGAAGGGTTATTAACACTTTGTTCAACAAAGCCGAGAAGGCATGCGACTCTAGCACCTTGGACGAAGAACGAAAACACTTGGAGTGGGCCCTACGTCAGAATGGATACACCAAGTCTGACATACGAGGTGTCACACAAAGAAAACCGCAAGTCTCAGAGGAACCACAAGAGTCTAAGGGGTTCGCTTGCTTACCATACGTAAGTGGGGTATCAGAGAGAATCGGTAGAGTACTGAAGAAATCGGGTATCAGGGTAAGGTACAGAGCACCAGCTAAGGTAAAGGATCTTTTGCCTAACCCAAAGGATATCACACCACTCCTGAAGAACGAAGGGATAACATGTGAGTGCGGAACATGCTATGTAGGACAGACAGGACGAAGCATCGAATGTCGAATCAAGGAGCACAGTAGGGACACCCGGCTAGGCAAGATTCAACAGTCCGCTGTTGCTCAACACTGCCACGAGTCGGGACACACAATGGATTTCGATGACGCGAAGATGTTGGCAAGGATGGGTAATTATCATCGAAGGCTTATTAGAGAATCCATCGAAATTTACAAACATCCTGACAACATCAATCGCGAGGACGGTACTGACATTAGTAGGGTCTGGAAATCGATCCTAACGCGGTCAGGTGGAAAACCACATGGAGCGGTAGCTCCAGATGTGCGCAGTGAGGTGTAAATTCAGGTATATAAGGGAGCCTTTCTTGGTAAGTCTTCAGTATTCAATTAGCTTTGAAGAAGCGAGCAACATGGTTCGCGAAACGTCAGCATTAACAAATCTTGACACACGGCATAACCCGGAAGCAGTTTATTTTCTAAATATTCCAAAATTTGGAAAATTAGTCCAATTGAGTTGAAATTTTGTATGTGGACAAATTTCCGGTGACAATGCAGAAATCCATAAGAAACATTACAAAAGTTGTCAAAACTTGGAAAATTTGTCCAATTGAGTTAAAATTTTGCACGTGGACAGATAATGATGATGCACAAATGACGATGCAGTACCAAATTTGTAATATTGGTATCATTGGTATCAACTTGGGAAATAGCATAGAGAACGTAGGTCGTGTAATATATCGTATAAAATCTCTTTTAAAGCAAAATAAGTTCTTTCTAAACTTTTATTGAAGAGAGTTGAACAAAACCGTAAGATAACGATTACCAAGAAGTAGATCGTGTGATGCACTATAGCATAGCTCCTTTAAAATAAAATCACAGTGGACAGATTTCCGATGGTAATGCATGAATCAATAAAAAAGAATAGACATTTTTTAGAAAATTGTGCAAATTTATTGGTTCTTTTTTAAAAGCGTAGTTTTTAAAAAATGTATTTTTTCCATACATTTATTATTATCACTAATATTGTTTCTAAACTCGGAAATACCTAATTCAATGACAACAATGACAGCAAACTCATTTAATTGTGATTAAAAACTAACATATACAATGAATATTATGGTGAATGCCGTCCCATTTCTTCTTTAGGTGAGATTCCGCGTTCCTTACCCGGCTATTATAGTAGTCGTTAAAATTGAGTATGTTTGCATTGGCGGCCCAATAGACCGGTTTTATCATGTTTTCGAAAGGTGGAACTGGCAACCCTAACTCTAACATGGAATTATTTTAAGTTACAGAGAAATACTAGGCTAATTTTCAGTAACTATGCTTTTTTTAGCTTCTGCTCTACAGGATTTTTTACAGAAGCATTTTTTTCCAAAACAACATCAAAATATCAACCGTATAATCGTGGACACCAACAGCTACGGGAGCAAATGCCCAATGACAACTTCTTCCAGCAGTTTTTATCTGATCTTTGTGTGTTTTCTTAAATTATTGTTCCGTAGTCAATTGCAGTTTCCATGGATAATCCTGACTTAATCCTGACACTATTCCGAATGTTTTTGAAAGATTTGATTGTGACATTGTCAATTTCAGTTTAATTGTGAAGTATCTGAATCTGTCATCTATGGACAAGTGATTTTGTGCTTATACGAAATCGGTTTTTAATGTCAGCTATCTATTCCTAGGTTATAAAAAATAGATAGAACTTCAAACATGGTAATATTATCAATAAATTGCTTAGAATAGGTTTTTAAGCAGGGCAAAGTGGATTGAATCTTGCAAAATATTACTACTGTTCAGAAATAACATAATTCAAAAATATAGTCGAAATACCTCATTGATGTCTAGGATTTTGGTCATGCAGGTGTAAAGTCTTTCGCAGACGTTGAAGAGGAAATGTAGAGCTGTCAGCGTTAAGTAGTAGGTGATGAAACCGTGAAACAAAAATGATCGCGCTGTCAAACTGCCAGTGAAGTGTGAAATACATCAAATCGCATAGTACAAATGTAATATCATTTACTATGGGCAAATTTGCCCCCGTGTTTTTGGCATTTCTTCTAAATTGCTTCGGCGTGAATATATTCAGGGATAACACTCCAGGTTGCGAACCACTTTTGTCTTCACTGATATTCTTGTTGTCCGTATTCATCCTGCTATGGGAAATACGGTTGTATCCCTGTTCACTGAGAAGACTCTCCAAACACGGCACATTTTTATTTGAGGTTTGAGATTAAACGAAATCACTTAGACGGTTGATCTTAATAATGATGTATTTTTAGCTATTGACCTCAGCGTTCCTAATGGAACATATAATGACGGACTTCTGGTATCCACTAGAAACAAGCGTGACAGCTTTACTCCCAAAAGTCGCCCAAATCGAAGCAGATATTTTAAAGCAAGGTGGTTGGGACTGTGGTGGAATTTTCGCATTCCTTCAATGGGATGGCACTTTGGTGGTCGCCAGTTATGTTATGAGCTTCTTCTTCCTCTTTGGTGTCTTGCATGCTACGCGTATTGTTGACTTTCGTTTACTCCATTGCGGTTTTGGAGTCTTCTTAAATGATATCATCAGTCGGGCGAAAAAGTACAAGAAGAGAATTTGTAAGTTCTGCAGTAAAGTTAATAAGAAGAATGTTTGTCGTTTCGGTAGACATAAGACCAAATCAGGTTCAGCCTGTCCGTCTATGGACAATTTTCACTACGACGTATCTGACGATGATGACAATAATTGTGATGATGATGAGGACGACTACTCGTCTTATTGCAAGAGTAAATTTTCGTAGAGTGCTTTTCATATATTTCCAGTGTCTACTGTCAAGTAAACTTACGTGTACAACTTTTTACGGTTACGAATATACAACATATACACATACAGGAGTTTTATTTTATAAATAAAAGTTATAAGCCAGACAATGAGCAATTTTAAGTGGAAGAAATCCAGAAGGAACAGAAATTGGGATGTTTGTACATTTTCGTCATATAAACATTTCTACCATTCTACCACACTAGGAAGTCTTCTCTTTGTGGCTGGCAATCCCTAAATGACAATATATTGTATGTAGACCACCGAATGCATACTCCACATCCGTCTAAACCAGCATTTCTCAACGGACACATAATATATTCACTTCAATTGACAGTTACTTATTTCTTTGTAAGGTTTAATTAGTTATTTAAAAATAATCTGTAGAAAACTAAGACCTGGCAGAATTATTGGTCAAAATCTAAAATTATTTTTGTTTCAATATTTCTTCCTTTCCCCACAAAAGTGTGACACAAAACCCTATAAGTTGAATCTGCTGCTTATGCTGGGAACTTGACTTGCAGGGACTTGCGGGGCTCTGAGGTCCTGTCATGGGTTCTGTGAAAGAAATGCTGCCCTGCTATTCATAGGAAATCAAATATATCAAATATACAGCGTGATTTGAATTCTAGGCCAAAATTGATACAATTAATCACAATAAAATTGTAAATACATATGCTTTGTGTCCCAAACCATGACAGGAAACTTTAAAGCAAAATTTCAAATTTTGTGATCGCATTTAACTAATTTCAGACGACCAGAAATATTTTTTTAAAAATGTATCGGAGTTATGCAGTTAAATGTGATCATTTCGGAAGTATTTGCTAACCGTGTATCAGTTGTTCGTATGTATTCATAAATTAAAAGTAGTTGTTAAAAACTCTCATGTTCCAAGAGAAATTTATATTAGAGCTTGATAAACCAAAATAACTTTCAAAAAAGTATTTAAACGGCTCTAACTTCTGAAGAAATTAAAAGCCAATAAGTCCATATGATTCTTCTTACTCAGAATAGGGGCTTCTACTTCTGACCCAAAACGCTATAGACAATTATAGACAGTATGCGCAGAAGACTTGCCGCCGCTGTCAAATCTGGTAACATAATATTGCTTAAAATCCCCAGAAAACACGCGTTCCAAGTAAAATTATCAATTGCGGCTTCAATCATGAAGTGTTCTGCACCTACGTATCCCAACTCAAGGAACCTTGTCGCGAGTGTACCTGTTTTTATGTAGTTTGGAAAGTTTGCTGAATTGTCCTAACCTAAAAACACAGTACATAGGTATATTTTGGTTTTCATGTTCACTTGCATATAATTATTCAGTTTTCAATGAACGCATATCATTCTCACAGCTATTTTTTATCAATTACATTTCATTTGATACTGATTAGGCGTTTTACAAAGCTGTTGCCAACTTAATTTCGTCCTGGGGGGAAATGCGCGCGCACACCGTGACCCACCGTGACCATCAAAAACCAGAAGTAGAAACGTCTATTAATGTATCTTAATGTTTGAATTTATGTTATTTTTATACCCCCCACATTTATTGTGGTGAGCAGTGGTGAGGGTATATTGAGGTTAACACAACATTTGTAACCCCCATAAGGAGGCGTGGCAGATATAGACTTATTATATGGATTTGATCAGAATTAAAAACTGAATCGATTTCGCTATGTCCATCTGTCAGTCCGTCTGTCCGTCTGTGTACATGATAACTGCCGTAATTTTGAAGTAATTGATCTGAAATTTGGTATACAAGCTTATCTCTTAAAAAGTAAGGACAAGTTCGTGAATGGGCAAAATCGGTTCACTGTTTTTTTTTAAATATTTTACGGTGGGGGGTATTTTAATTTCAGCACGGCTGAAGGTAATTTTCTTACTATATTTTCTTACTATAATAAAATAATAAATATTAATGCTGTAAATTTTATGTAATAAAATCCAGACAAAATCTGCAAACGAACAATTCGCAGTTATTTGCGCATTTCTTCTACTGCAACATCGCTGGTTATTTGAAACCTGTTATATTGCTGTATTTTTTACAATACGTCTCAGTGATATTGAGATATTCTTGTAAATTTCCAGCATTATCGCAGTAATTTTGCAATATATTTGCATTTTCACAAGGAAAAGTACTTAAGAGTAGTTTCAGTAATTTCAAGAAAAAATATTATTTACAATTAAACTGCGCGTTTTTCCAGACCATGTTTACTGCATACAGCTTAGTTACGAATCACCCAGTATGGTAGATTATTTGAAAGAACTACACTCGGCAGCGCTCTCTAGGGATGATAATAGAAAACCAAAACAGAAAACTGCTATCAACCACAAATAAAGATGGAGATCTCTAATGTTTATTAATATTTCATAATATACGTGTACATATGGACTAAGAAATTCATTTAATAACCAGTGAAATTAAGAATATGCGAAAAGAATCACAGAACTATACCCACTATTTGCACCAATTTGCACTATACCTACTATTTTCCTGCAACACCGGCGACATCTATCAGCAAACTGTAGTATCTTTCCAATAAGCACTGAAGAAGCACGTTCAAATATCTCAAATGTTGAAATTCCGCAGTTTACTGAGATATATAAACGTGCCTCTAAGATACTCGAATAAATTTTACAGAAATTACACTCTGGTTTCAAGAACAACACGGAATCACCTTTTAAGGTTAACTAACCCCAAACAAATTCATTTTTATGGTATATCTGGTCCTAAAATTAAAACTTTTCCAAGGACAGTGTTAGCAATAAGCCTCCTGGGATGGTTGGGGTTTAGCGATGATGATGAAAGGAAGGAATCCGAGCTAATAATGACTTTAAAACGAGCAATACTCTGCACTCAGCGGGAACAGTACGACACCGCTGAACAACTACTACATGTTGCCTTACGTCTCTCCCAACAACAAAACAACGCTCAAGGTATTATGTACTGTTACGATCTAATGGCAAATTTGGCTCTCAGTCAGAACCAGTATGAAAAGGCTGAACGTTTATTTGTTGACGTTTTGAAAATGTTGTTAGGAAGTGGATTGCCGCAAGATGATATAAAAGTAAGAATTTTAATGTTAGTTGCTATAAAAGAAGGATTCAATTGGTATTATCATAGTGTTACCACTTGTGGAATCACCTATTTGGAAATACCAGTTTTGACCTTGAAAAGTGACTGGACCTGTACCAAAGAGAAGTTAGGTACACAGGTTGGTGCACAATAAAATAAATGTTCATAACATGTTTTGAAATATTGGTGAAACATGTTAGATTATGTTTACATTTCTCCTTCATTAAAAACAGGGAACTTGGTGTTGCTTTTGATGTAATGTCATCAGTTTTATAAAGAACATATTTTTATTATGCACCACCCTGCGTGCCTAACTTCACAATTTGATTTTAAATCATTCATATTTTCATAAGAATCCAACTAATTAACAACTTTGGAAAAAAATGTCCGTATAATTCGTATAACTGATTTAATTTATTCTTTTGATAGGTAATCCACATAAGTCTAAAAATGGCACAGATCCGTCATAGCAAAGGCGACAATAACACCGCTGAAATAGGATTTCTGTGGTGCTTGGACCAGATTGAACCCCACAAAAATAAAGACGTTGATCATAAGACATTATACGGGGTGATTAATGATTGGTACGCTCAGTATTTACTGGTCATTGGTGACAAGCAGGGTTCTCTTAAACATCTGAAGGAAGCATACTATATTTGTTGCGAGGTCAAAGGCAAGAACGAACTTCAAAGCATGATATTGTTGAACGATTTGGCCATGACTTCGTGGAGTGCTGGTGATATAGATACAGCTGAAACTTGGTTGGAAGAAGCAGTTTCCATCGGAAGATCGATTGAGGATCAGAGTTTGCTAGGGATTTGCCTTGCAAACTTAGGTGTGATACAAGTAACCAAAGGTTTTGTTGACGTTGCTAGAATGTTTTGCAAGGAAGCTTACAATTTAGGTAATTATGATTGATTTGTACAAAGGATTGTGGGTAATTTATAGTCAAACCTATCTGGGACTGGAGTTCATTTGTTTTGCATGTTCCTGATATTGTAGAAAAAGATCAATAGTTTTAGTTACAACTAAAAAAAATCGCCAAGATTGATCCAGAAGTCTGTAAGATATTATTAAAGCTGTTTTACACTGTCAAAAAAATGGGCCAAAAAGTTATATAATATTCGAACCAATGTAAATTGTATAGTATCAAACAGGAAATTGGTTCGAATATGGGCTAACTTCTCAAATTGGTCAGAAATTTGCAACGTGTTCCAAATTCTGGCCAATATCGTAGCCCGTTTCTTCTCTGACTTGCGCACAACGGGTCACAAACACGCCGCGATTTTTTTAGACATGAATGGGTACTTTATTTGTCCATTCAATATTTTTTAGTTATAACCTTGTATGCAAAGGGCTTATAATAAAAAAAATAGCTTTCTTACTCCTTCTCCATAAATAAACATTTATTCAGTAAGATATTGCAAATACATGATTTATAATAAATAAATAAATATGTACGTGTCTTCTTCTCCCTCATTCTTCGCCACGGGATTGGGAATGGATGTCCTATCTCGGGCTGATGGTTTTGAGGGTACTGTGTGCTTGTTCGTCAGTGTGCTGTGTTCTAAATTTTGCTTTTATTTAGAAGTAATTTTATTTTTAGTTTGAAAGTTTCAATTTTAAGTTTTTTTATATCGTCGGGCAGTTTGTTGTAGATATGCAATACATCAGATGAAATAGTGGGAGCGTAACGGTTTGTTCTTGATTTTCCTGGTCTAAGGTGTTTGATATGTCTAGTTCCATATGTATGCACATCTTCAGACTTTTTAAGTGTTGTTTTAGTTTTAACTAGGTTGTTATTTATTCTGTGTATTAGTAGAAGTTTACTCTGTAGTATCATTTGAGTCATATTTAGTTCATTTGTTCCATTAAATACGTCAATTGTTGGTGTTCTTCTGTCTAGGCCATATAGAGTTTTTATAATTCTGTTCTGTTGTCTTTGCAATGTGTTTATCGTTGTTTTCTTTGTATTGCTCCAGATCTCGATCATATATTTTATTGGTGATGTGTACAGGCAGTGGTATATGGATTTCCTCAGAAATTTGGGCATTATATATGATATTTTATGTACTGCGGCAATTGTTTTCGCATTCGTTCTTATCAGATTTTGCGCGTGTGCATTCCATGTTAGTTGTTCATCTATTGTCAATCCTAGATATTTTGTTTTCGTCGTTCGCTTTATTTGTGTTTTGTTGAAGGTCACGTTAAGTTCTGTGTTTTGCTTCTTGTTGCCAAATATTATATATTCGGTTTTACATTCGTTAATGGTCAGCAGGTTATAGCTGAACCACTTCTCCAAGATCTTGATATCTTCATTTATGCTGACTTGCAATTCTTGTATTGTTTTTGCCGAGTAAAGGATGCATGTATCGTCGGCATACATGTAGGGCATTCCGCTTAGGTTTTGGTCAAACAGGTCATTAGTATAGAGGATATACAAAAGTGGTGGAATTATTCCTCCTTGGGGGATACCATAATCCGCATATGCAATTTGGCTGTGTTTTTGCCGTATTCTTGTAGTCTGCGGCCGATTTTTCATGTATGTGGTTACAAGACTGAGGAATGTTCCGCGTACGCCAAGGCTCTCTAGTTTTGCTGACAAAATATCTTTCGATATAGTGTCGAATGCTTTTTTCAAATCAATGAACACACAAGCTGTGAAGTTTTTCTTATCCAATCTTTGCTTCGCGTCATCGATCAGGTCCATGGCTGCTGATGTTGTACCGGAGCGTCTCTGGAAGGCATATTGACGTTCGTTTATGATGTTGTTGTTGGCAATATGTTGTTCGAGTCTTCTATGTAGAATTTTTTCAAATATTTTGCTCAGTGTAGATGTGAGGGCAATTGGACGGTAGTTCTCGGCTTTTTTTCTATCACCGCTCTTATAGATAGGAGTAATAACGGTCTGTTTTAGATACTCTGGAAATATCCCTGTTTCAAGGGCACTATTTATTAGCTCTACCAATACTGGTGTGAGTTTGGTTTTGTTCTCTTTTATTATGTTGGTCGTTATTTTGTCAAAGCCGGGTGCCTTATTATCCTTTAATTCGTTTATTACGTCGTTAATTTCATTTTCATTGGTTTTTTCCAGTTGTGCGGCTTTATAATGTTTATCCTTTAGTGTTAGTTGTTGTTTGTGTTGTGGTAAGATTTGCCGTTGTGCAAGTTTTTTTCCAATGTTGGCGAAGTAGTTATTGATCTCTGTTGCGATTTCTTCAGTGTCCACTATTTTATTTCCATCCCGTGTAATCAGCTCATCTATCTGTGTGCTATCTTTTGTTTTTGTGTTCATATATGTATTTATGATCTTCCAAATTTTTCTCTGGTTGTCTTTACTTTTATAGAATAAGTTTTTGTAGTACTCCTTTTTTCTCTGTTTTATTAATTTTGTCGTTTCGTTCTTCCTTGTTTTGTAATCCTGTGCGAGTATCTGATTTTTTGGGTTTCTTGTGTGTCGCTTGTATAATGCATTCCTTTCCTTGATCTTTTTCACTATTTCCTCTGTTATCCAGCCACATTGCTCTCTCCTTTTTATTCTTTTGATTCTTTGGTTTGATTCTGTTATGCTTTGCAGTACTTTGGATAGATCTTCAAAGTTTTTAATTTTGTTTGGATTGATTTTGTTAACGTCTTGATTGATCTTTTCTCTGTTTGTATATTTATGTTCATAATAATCATATTTATTTTTTTGTCTTGTTTCTATCTTTATAGTGGTTCGAACCATATTGTGATCTGATATGTCAGTTGGTATAATCCTGATCTCTTCCACTTGATGTTTGATATTGGTTATGATGTGATCTATTATTGAGTGATTTCCGTTAGGATTTTTTCGTGTATAGTGTTTTTTTGTTTTTTTATTAATTATATGATAACCACTCTCTAGGATAATTTTCTTGTAATCTTTGCTAGTTTCGGTGTTTTGTAATATATTTATGTTAAAGTCACCAAGGACAAAATGTGGTTTTTTCCTGTTAAATACATTGTTCTTTGAAACCTGCTTTGTTATTTGATATGATATATGAGGTAGTTTGTATATTATTATTATATTATTACCTATTGATGACAACCTATTGAAATTTCAAAATTTCTTATTTTTACGATGTTTAATGTCAAATATCTCTGATGGGACCAGGACAAAAAATATGAAACTTTGAAAATTAGTTCATCTTTTCATAAGGTTTAATAATAAATAAAAACTTTCTTGTGTATTGCACTGTGTTTGGAATAACAGCCCTTTAAAATGAGAGAAAAATCACCTGACGGTAAAACAAATTTAATTAAAAATTCTCAGTAACTACAAAACAAAGCAATAATAATTATGTAATTTTTTACAAAAGAGACTTATAAAACTAAGTGCTCTTCATGCGGTTTTTGAAGTTGATGTGATGTAACATCTTATAACACCTTCTGTTGGTTGAGGACAGAATTTGTGGTGCAATCAGGGTTGTTATAAAAAACGTTTTTTTTTATTTTGAACAAAACAAACATGTTTTTTTATCAAATCATGTTTTTAAACATGCAACAATGTTTTTAAACACTTTGCAAAAAAAAAACGTTTTCAAACCTGAAAAAAACCATGTTTAAATCACAAAAAAAACATGTTTTAAATAAGGAATAAAAATTGTTTTAAACATGTTTTAAATCACGCAGAAGAGTAAAACACATTTCTATGCAAAAATGTTATTTGTAAAAAGTATTTGAAAATATTAGAGGTCTTTAGATATAAAATTATAATCACCTTCTTTACTGCGTTGTCAAAAAGACGAAAATGACATAAGACGGCAAGGACGGAGGAGATAATTTCATATTTAATGCTTTCTCATATTTCTAAACAATTTTTTCAAATAACATTTTTGCATGCCTTTTAATATAAATAGTACATTACCCTTAAGAGTTTTTGCATAGCTTTGGTAACACTCGGTACATGCGAGCAGATAATTATATCAAAATATTTGCATTTGAGGTTTTAGACAATCTAGAAGCTTTTATAAAGAACTTTCTGACAGGCACAGTATGTCTTGGTTTGCAAAACATTAGAAGATTATTAATCAACATCTCACTTTAATTATCTCTATTTATTGATGATTTTTAAGTATTAAATAGCCGCAAAATGATACAATAGAGATAAAATAGATATGTCAACATTCATGCTCTCCTAAACCGATTGATTTATATCTTTTCCGTCGATCGTTTATTTATGAGTCAGTTTAGTGAATAGGAAATCGTTTATTAAACAACTCTATTAATGCATGATTTGTTATAGCCAATCACACGACGTAAAGACGTCGTTTGATTAACCAATCAAACATATGTGAAATGAAACCTTCCAATCAAAACATACCGCCTCTAGAACTGTCAGTGTCAAATTACATAAATTGTCATATAACTTAAAAAGACATTGGCGAAGAAAAATGTATGTAGACGACGCTAGAAGAATACGATCGACGAAAAAATTTTGTAACCAACTCGAATATTAAACGGCGATTAATGATCTCGACAATTAATGCTCTCGCTACGCTATTAACAGTCTCGATCATTAATCGCCCTTTTTAATATACTTGTTGGTTAAATAACTATTTTCGTCTTTGTTTAATCATGTGAATGCATATTTGTAAACATTAATAATAATGAACGGTTAAAAATAGTAAATATTGTTTCAAGATCACCGTCGATTATGCAGTTGGTAGGCTAAAAGTTTTAAGAACTTGACAACAAATTAAAAAAGCATACTAAAATGCTTTTATCTGCAAAGTAACAGCACAATATATTCTTAAACTAAACGTTTTGCTTTTTACAAACAAAGATGAAAGTATAAATTTACCATTTTTCCTAGGACTATTTTTTCCTATATTTAAACTACAAATAACAAATAAATAAAAGACTGATTTTACCAAAAAATATATTTTATTTTCAGGAACGAAGTACGACAACACGCCATCTAAAACACAGGCAGATTATTGTTTCGAGCAGATAAGACAGGCCCGTGCGTCGGCGACGTCATCATCATCCTAACGCATACGAAATTAGTCAATTGTACATACATTATTATAGATATAATTACAAAATAAAATTCTTTATCGGTAATTACTTCCTACAACTTTAATTTAAATATCGATACCTGATTCAATTAAATACATCACACTAAAAAAAAATTACTCATAATCGACTATAAGTACCATCATATACACTCCGACTAATAAAGCGAACACTTGCAATAAAGTTTGTACGAAATTCGGTTTTTCCTCATCTAGAAGTTCGGGAATTACTGAAACCAACGCGATGTAGATAAAACCACCAGCGGTAAACGGTAAGATCCACTCGGTTGGTAGTCCTGAGGTATTTTGGAGGACAAGTGATAACGCAGTCCCAGCTAACGCTCCTATGGCGGTCGTTAATTGCAGGAGCATCGCGTTTTTTCGAGAAACCCCAGACTGGAGTAAAATTGCAAAATCTCCGATCTCATGAGGAACTTCATGCAGAAGTATCGTAACCGTCGTAACCATTCCAATGGTATTCCCAGCTAAATACGACGATCCAATAGCTAACCCGTCCGTAAAATTATGACTAAAATCAGCGACTAAATTCAAATATCCTGCTACTTTGATATCTTGTTTCTCCTCTTTTTTATTAACCTTATTGTCTTTTTTCTTGGAATCGCTTTTCTTTTTTGTATCTTCTACTTTTGCGTGCGAATGCCCGTGGCCTCCTTTAATAATTCTAACAGCTTTTTCGACTACCAAAAACGCGATTATCCCGGCTAAAACCCATAAACCAACGGAAATATCATGGGTGTGTTCTTCGCCGTCACCGTGGGAATGCCCGTGACCGTGGTGTTGCTCAATCGCCATAGAAGCGTGAGGAATTAAGTGCAAAAATGCATCTCCTAGTAAACCGCCCGAAGCAAATGCTAGCAAAATTTTTAGTAATGGTTGTTTTTGCTGGCTGTTGTCCAACGGCACCAGGAATAGTATAAAAAAAGGTGCTGCGCTTATCAATAGCGTTGAACCCATTGCGTATAGCCAGAGGTCATTTTGATCCAGGATCTGTTTCTTCGGTTCTTCATGTTTGTGATGCTTCTCTTGATCTAAGTTTTCATTGGCTGCTTTGGAATATTTGAAGGCTGGATTTGCTTCATGTTCATGTTCATGATTCCCATGGTTGTGTTGATGGTTATGTGATAAACAGACGTTTACAAACAAAACACATACCAGCGACAATTGAAGAAGTTTCGTCATGTTTTAGCTGGTTTACTGGGGTGTTTTCATTGATCTTTAATTTATCGTTTTATATATGGCCATGCAACACGTATACGTGTACCGCTTCAGCTTTGAAAACGGTACGAAATGTCAAAAAAAAGATAACCTATGAACGGGATTTATTTTTCATTTCTACTTATCTTTCATACTGTAGATTTTGTCTCCAATCACCGGATAAAAAACAGTATCATAGAATTCATTGTGCAACATATTCATATTATTTGCATTGTTTGTTGTTTAAATGTTTTTTGACAACTGCATGTAGATTGGTACACCTGATTTCCACATTCAAATTTTATTTGTGATATTGCTAATTTTGCTCATTTCTCAATTGATACTCAAATAAAACAATTATTTTTCTAATCCTATTGATGAATGCATTCATTATCATGGCAATTTATGATAAGTAATACTAACCATCCCCCACACACATGGCAAATATTTCTTTTTCTACTCCTATTGATAAATGCATTCATTATCATGGCACCTTATGATAAGTAAAAGTAATACTAACCATTCCCCACACACATCGCAAATATTTCATTCCTGGCTCCTCATACCTCGCGAGTCGTGAGAAATATTTCATTTCTCACGGCTCTAGAACCAATCACAGCTCTGGAGTTTCCATTTCCATCGTGTTTTGATACACTGCTTATAGCGGCAAGTCAACCCATTGACAACGTCGCTAAGTGACAAGCGCACCAAACAATTTTAATCTGTCAAAATCCTGTAAACCGTCATAGTGACATACAACCGTCCCAATAGGCAATAAATTAATTTGTAAAATTTCATTGCATGGTCGTAGAAAAACTATATAGTATTCTATTCGCAAGTAATGGCAATTTCTCACTCGAACGTTTTGCAGCACTCGCCTACGAGTCGTGCTGCAAACTTCGCTCTCGTGAGAAATTAAATTGCTTACTTGCTCATAGAATAATATACTAATTTATTTTTGAGGTTGAAGCAGGCATTATGCTAACGTGCAGTATTTTTTATTGGTCCATAAACAACGCAATGCATTAAAAGTTGATCATTCCATAAGGTTTATCAAAAATAATTTTAAATTGTAAAAAAAACGGACTTTTTAGCGAAATTTATAACGGATGTACCCATTGTTCCAAAAGGTTTAATGAAAACCTCTTACATTTCTCTTTTTTCTCTTACACTTTGTAAAGTGTATCTATATAGGTGTTCACAACGTGGAATTTTTAAGCACAAAAATTAATAAAGATAGTGAATGGCTACCATTTTTTTAAAATTGGTATAAAAATGGAATTTTGATAAAATAAAATAACTTTATCTGTTCGAGTATTTTTTTTTAAATAATGAGATGTGAATCTTAAATTTTATTTATGGAAACATTACTTTATTTAAAATTTTATTGTTAGTAAAACTATGAAAACCTGTGTTTCATATTTGATATGACTAAAATTGAGAATATATGTAGTTTATGCTCAGTTTATTGACTCTGACATTGAGCATCTGCTCCAGGTTTTTATTTCTATGAATTAATTAATTAACTAATTAATTTATTTCTTAATTAATTTTAGAGCATTTAAGTCAATATATTGAGCATAAAGGTTATGCTCAGTTTATTGACTCTGACATTGAGCATCTGCTCCAGGTTTTTATTTCTATGAATTAATTAATTAACTAATTAATTTATTTCCTAATTAATTTTAGAGCATTTAAGTCAATATATTGAGCATAAAGGTTATGCTCATGAGCATAAAGTATATACTCATTATTTATTCCAATATCATTATATATTTTCTAGTCATTTTTTAGACATTCAACAGAAGTGCCTTTATATCATTCTGCTAGTACTCATTTGATTTATTTATTAAATTCCTCATAATGTGTTATTTTAGCTATTTACACCTACATGATACATTGTTAGTATTTCTTCACATTTGAAGTTATCATTGGTGAAGAATATAAATATAAATAATTACAAAATTATTTGATATGTGTGCAGTAGGAAAAAATTCCTTACAACAGTGCCGTTGACGGAAAAAATGTTGAAAGAAAAAACATGTACGTACTTCATAAAACCTTTATTTAGGGGAAAAAATATTTTTACTGGTCAATCCCTTGATAATGTTGATTCCGGAATAATAATTTACAACATTATTATTGTATTATTAATACAACAAAATTTCACTTTTGTACTGGTTTATACCATTGTCATCACTGCAGCAAGTACTGCCGTTACGCAAGCGCCTAAGCAGAAGCAACAGAATCCCAAACCTGCTCTTCCTTTGCCCCTCTCGCCCCTGGATGTTCTACTACCACCCGTACTCCCGCTCTTGTTGCGTTTACTCATTGCAATTTTCCTTCTTTATGAGCTTGATGCATATATTGAGAATTTGGACTTAGCGCCTGACGTTTATTTTGAAATTTCTTCTGTCGGTAAGATAGGAATCCTTTTGTCAATGCATGATTACACAAGTTTACACTGGTGTATACTTTAAAAAATACTTATTAATTTTCATAATTACAGAATGTTTAGTGTTAAAATAATTTCTCAACATAAATACAAAATAATTAAGCGATTTTGAAACTGTTTGCATTTCTGTATATCTCAGTCGATAAGTATAGTTTACGCAAGCGCATAACCTAAATTTTCGCTTGACATTACAAAGCAAAATAACTTTTTTGAGTAAGTGCCGCTAAACGTCGAATCTACCGCAATGTCTGCAAGATATGATCGTGCTATAACAGTTTTCTCCCCGGATGGCCACCTTCTTCAAGTGGAATACGCCCAGGAGGCCGTACGCAAGGGCTCAACCGCAGTACGTTAATTATTCCCTTCACTCTAACCTAAAAGTTGCTTATGACAATGCAACTTATGAATAAAATCTATTTCTTAGGTCGGTGTCCGTGGCAAGGAAGCAGTAGTCCTTGGGGTTGAGAAAAAGTCCGTCGCAAAACTACAAGAAGAGCGAACCGTGCGAAAAATATGCCTTTTAGACGATCACGTTGTGATGGCTTTTGCTGGATTGACGGCGGACGCTAGAATCTTGATAAACAGAGCGCAGATCGAGTGTCAATCGCACAGATTGACCGTAGAGGATCCCGTAACGTTAGAATACATAACGCGTTATATCGCTAGTTTGAAACAAAAGTACACTCAGAGTAACGGAAGGAGGCCTTTTGGTATGTCGTGTTTGATCGGGGGTTTTGATTACGATGGTGTGCCTCATTTGTACCAAACGGAACCATCTGGTATTTATTATGAGTGGAAAGCAAACGCGACTGGTCGTTCTGCTAAAACGGTGAGGGAATTCCTTGAAAAATATTATACGGATGAGGAGGTTGCTACTGAAGCTGGAACTGTGAAGTTGGCAATTAAAGCTCTTTTAGAAGTTGTTCAGTCAGGGCAGAAAAATTTAGAAATTGCCGTTATGCGAAGGGGTGAGCATATGGTTATGTTGGATGCTGAGACGATTGAAAAGTATGTGACGCAGATTGAGAAGGAAAAGGAGGAAGAGGCTGAGAAAAAGAAGCAGAAGAAATAACTTAATTAACCTAATATAAGCTTATTTGTAATTCATGGAAACTTTTCTTTATAATAAATAATTTTTCAAATGTATTCGTGTTTGTATCAAACGTTTTTATATGCGTGTTTGTATTTTATCAAAAATTGTTTTTTCAAAATGTTTTGTCTCCAGAAAAACAATTACAAATTTTTATATTTTGTCTAAAAAACGTTCTATTTTCGTTTTGACTATGATATATTTCCACCCATCCACCCCACAATTACCTCAATAAAAAAATGATATTTGTCAAAGATACAATCAAAAAAACAGCTTTGTTTCTCAGGTCATATAACATTTAAAAGGGAAAAAGAATTTGCAGTTAATTAAGATTTACTTTGGTTTTTATTTCTAGCTTTTTGTAGGTTATTCAATCATTAATGTTTATTCAGGAAGGGGTACAAATGATGGTGACTTTATCAACTTGGAAGATGGTAATTGCAATTCCAACTTTTGAAAGACAACAAACAAACATACCTACTTGTTGAATGATATGAATAGGATCTAAGAATAGATTTTAAATTAAATTTTATACATTTTATAATAAAAAAAATCTTCCATTAGAAATTATAAATACTTTTTGTGAAATAAGGGCCATAGACAACGCGTATGGCAATACATATACGAAAAAATAACCTGAACATATTCAATCGTTATTTAAAAATAAAATGCTAAAAAGACTTTATTATTTTTACATCTTCAGATTTAATGCATTCAAAAAAATCTGATGTGGCCAGGCACATGACTTTATCATACTATATATAAAATTAATAGTTTAGCTGCATGAGATTCTATTTGATCGAGATCGGCTATGTCTGCATTAAAATAAAAATAGTAGAACTAGACAGATATCTCGATTAAAGCTGCGTTCGGATATTGTACTCCGTTGACACCGGGTACACCGTCCAAATGACACCTACGTGTTAGTGGGTGTAAAAAGTGTAACGGGGTTCAATATCCGAACGCAGCCTATATTGACAGTAGTATTTTCAAAACATTAGCGTTTGACACTAGCTACTGTCATTAGAATCAAAAAATCTGACATATCCTGGCTACTAGTTTTAAAGCAGTACGACCGATCTCGATGAAATAGAATTTGCTCATGCAGCAAAACTATAAATTCTACCAAAAAATGTCATGTACATAAATTATAGAAAATTTCCTCTCCTTTAATTTATTATTTAACTATTTTGACGACATTACACAAATAGCGGCTCATTTGCAACATCTTCGAAAAATGCTATGAGTAAACCACCAGTTACTTTGGACCCTTTTCAACAGAAAGCTTTTCAGCTCTAAGTTTGGTTATGAAACTTCTAAATATGAAGTTTCGTCCCGATACCTTTAGTAGTTTCTCCGAAATCGTCGCCACAAAAACGGGTACACACACACATACACACACACACACACACACAGACATTTTTTGTACCTTGGTCAAAAATGTTCAGGGGACCCAAAAAGACATATTTCCGCTAAAATCTCAAAAATTTTTTTTGGCATGATTACAATACTTTACATACTGCGTATGATAAAATAAAAAGACCACAACCATTTTACAACTACATTATTATTATTGAACATATTCTGCTTAGTTTTTATTTCACGCGCTCATCCTTGATAAAACATTTTTCCAAACACAAAGACCATCAACAATTTTTATTATTGTTGCTCTGTGCATGCTGAGAGCTTAGTTCTTGCAGTTGTTCTCTTTTTCCTTTGGCGAAAAAAGAATTTCTAAACAATTTGTGATGATGTAGCTCAAAAACTATTCAACAAATACTGATCGGAATTCCAAATACATATAAATCTTTAATATCCGAAGGAATAATTCAGCCATACATAATTGCCCCTAAAACCTTTCCAAATTATACTTCCTGCTTTCCCAAACTGTATATTTGATTGCCTACGCATACAGCGGATTATTTAAAAATAATTGCATTCATGCATAATTTACTTCCAAGACGCAAGGCCATTTGTAATGTAAACAATCTCTTGCGTAAACCACACCGCAAAACAAATAAGAAACCGTATCTTGTATATTTAATTACAAAGTTTTGCATTGCACCTCCAATGCTGACAATCCGGATAACCTCAAAATTATTAACCTCCTATATGATTTGCGGAGAAAATCATAACAGTACAGAAGCGCAGTCAGGTGGGTGAGCTAGGTATGCGCTCTAATAATTTGCAGACGTCTTTTGTTTTAACTTTCGGAAAACGATATGGACAGAGAAAGGTATGAATTGCAAATATTCTTTTAAAAACAATTATTTTGTTTACATTTACAATATAGATAAATAAATACAAATTTGCTATTTCGTAATAATAGTAAATATAGTAATCTCCCTAATTTATTTCAGGTTTTCTTTGTTATTACTGGAACCCTCTGAGATATATTTTGAAGATTTTAGTGTTGTGTGCGTTCGACCAGATGTTACATCGAAAACTTACGACTTTAAAAAGCAGGATGGTCGTCTTAAGTTATGTTCGAAGTCTTTGGTTTTTGAGCCGAAAGATAACTCAAAACCGCTGGTTAAAATGGCACTGCGAGATTGCCAGGTGATCGAAAAATGGAAAGGAAAATCTAAATTTATTGAGAGTAAGCAAGTACTTAATATTATCTGTAAGAACTACACGGAAATGCTAGAGGGCAACGAAATTGCTCCGTACAAATTTAAAGAGAACGGCAAATTTTTATTCTTGCTGAACTACGCAAATATAGACGATTGTTTACAACAAATTTTACAGTTGCAACGAGCTAATACGCTTCCTCCAATTGAACAAGCAAACATGGTATGTCATGAAATGATAACATTAAGTCATAACCAAAAACAAATAAAAACAAAAAGCAAATGAATAAATAAAAACTAATCAGTTTTTTTGTTTTACAGATAACTGCAATTGTAAATGCACGAAGGGCAGGTGTTGAGTTTAATCCGTTGTGGTGTGATTTATATGAAAGGATTGTAATGGAAACACAGGCTGATAAAATTAGTCCTTTGGTAAAAAATCCTGGTAGGGTCATATTGACCAATACCAATTTTTACTTCCAACCTTACAATAACATTGAAATGGTAATTAAATGATTATCTATGGGATTTTGTTGCATTATTGTTATCATGTTTTAGTATCCCTATTTGAAGATACACTTAAATTCCATAAAAAGGATAGTGAAAAGGAGATTTTTATTGCAACACATTGTGAGTATTTGTGAGTTTTGTTCTATTGTGATGGACAGGTTCAATAAAAGTTGTGTTGTTAAAAATACACCGGTAGTTGGGATTTACATATTTGGATGAGTCATTTATGAGTGGACTGCTATATTTAAACTGATAACTTATTTATCAATTGCAAAGAGTTATTTTAACTTAGTAACTTTACTATGCTGTAGATTGATGAATAGGCACATAATCTTTTCAAGATTAATGTAATAGCTTTGTTATTGTTGATTTAATTGTAGTTTTGTGAATGACTAAAGTTTTACGTCTTCAGGTTTTAGTTAGATTGTGCCAACTTTAGAAACAGCATAAGGAAAGGAGCTTGTGTGTGGTATCATAGAATAGCTCCTCTAAAACCAAATAAGATTCTTCTCAAACTTTCTTTATTTAATCTTGCTGAAGGAAGTTAAAATGAACTTAAATTTGTTGATGTTTAGTAACAATTTAAGAAAAAATTGCTATCCTATGACAACTCACAAACCCTATTTGTTCTATGCTGTTTCTAAACTTAATAAATATCATCCAACTAAAGCCTAAATAGAACACATAAAAATCACAAATGATTTTTTGGTTTGAAGCTTTAAAAGTCCAGTATTATGTTGAATAAGTCACAAAGGAAAACCGCAACACTCTGCAGTATTGAATGATGAATTGATGACACATTTTACGTGCAAAAAACACACTGATAACCTAAAAAATTTGACAAATTTCAATTAGAATGAATTAGTACATTATTTCAACATTTCTTCAATAATTGTAAACTTTTGGATATTTTTTCCAAGTAACATTTTTTTTTAATAATTATGTTTTAGAAAGAAATTCTTAAAATTGAACTATAACCTTTTCTGTCAAACGCCTTAAACCACTCATGGGGTGCTTACTTCCCATGCGCAGGCGTTGATAGCAAAATTTTAGTTAACCCCCATGCGCTATCTCTGGCTACCGCGCTGCTATACAGGCCGAATCACATGCTTGATACCTATTGGCTCTTTCAAACCATCACTGTGGATGTCGCGCTGTTCGTGCGCTGTTGCGTAGTCATGGCGTTAGTAAACCATAAAGTTCTGTCAATTAACTGTCTAATACTCTAATGACACTGCTAATTTTTACCACATACTTTTAAACGTATATTTTTCACTGATATATGGGTGATGTATATAACTTTAAATTTTCTGTGGTAATTTTTGTTCTGCACTGGTTCCATCGCGCGATTTTCTTGATCTTATGAATTAATTAAAATATAATATGAGAAAAGGCTAGAAGTGGGAAGTGCTATTAGCGCCTCCTAGCGGAGTGGGGTGAACTAAAAATAGAATCCACAAAGATGGCCTTGAAGGGCCCATCTATATTAGTATATATGTATTTATTTTATCTATGAAACCACTTGAGTCTGGAATGTTTTTCTGAAAATAACTTTGTTCAACTTCGATTACCCATCTATCTCTGGCATGCATCCTTGACATACTTAGTTTCATATTTTTATTGTTAAACGTTTTAGAACATTTTACCATTTTTTTTACTTTTGATTTGAGTGGTTTTGCAGAAACCTGTTAATAATTAAGAGGAGACTTTTTACAAAGATGAATTGCACCTTTTTTTTATTATGATATGTATATATGATATATATTATTATGTAAATAAATAAAAAAAATCATAAATATATTGAAAAGATAACAGCATAACAAATGATTTAAGAGTTGTGTACAAACTACAAAGTTATTAGGCCTGAGAAGTGAATCCAATATTATATTTTACATTGTTTAAGATATAAAGTGTGTCCTAGATGGACCTAATTATACCTATAATAGACTAACATTTTCATTTCTCAATAAAGAAATTCTTTATATTTTTTATCTAATCAATTCTTTATAAAGAGTGTTGGATGACCTAAAAATGCTGTATATTAAATCAATATTCAGACTGTATCTACGGCATTTTTAAAGTCGCCAAAACTGAAAAATGAATAACTAAACTTTTATAAATAACTTCTTCTCAAGAAATTGTAATTTAGGTCCATTATACTGTACCTCAGCCAAAGCATGGTAAATGTTTGGTTAAGCTGATGTAGGATGTGGGACTTTTTTTTTTAGGGTCACCTGTACATAGAAATCAGTTTTGATATATTATGATAAAGAAACAGTAGATTTTAAATATTTTATAATTATAGTTAATATGTAATATTAAATTTATTGATGCATAATGAAAATTTCAGGTGACAATTTAAAAATTTATTTCTGATAACATTTCTAGGGTTTAGAAATATATTCCAACGAGTGCGATAAAGTCTCGCACATTTACATATCATTATCTAGTCAGTTCGAACGGGACAGCCTATACGATAACCTGTTAGCACAAGAAGAGTTACAACAGGAGAAACTAGATCAAGACGTGATGACGTTACAATGGCAGAATGGCATCGTCTCGAACTACGACTATCTTTTGTACATAAACAGGTATTTTATAACCTCCTAAACAGTTTAAACATCCAATTAACATTAAAGTTAGTTTAGGAGATCGTACGGTGAACGACTTAACCCAATATCCCGTTTTCCCCTGGGTAATATCAGAATACAAGAACGAATCAATCAATTTGAGCGACGAAACTATCTACAGAGATTTATCGAAACCAATTGGTGCCTTGAACGAACAGAGATTAAAGAAATTGATGGAACGATACCAAGAAATGCCTGAACCCAAATATATATACGGATCGCACTACTCAACGCCTGGATTTGTTCTTTATTACTTAGCTAGATTATACCCGCAGTATATGTTGTGTCTTCAGAATGGTCGGTTCGATCTTCCCGATAGGATGTTTAATTCCTGTGCTGACGTTTACAAGAACTGCCTGAGCAACATGGCCGACTTCAAAGAGTTGGTTCCGCAATTCTACGATGTTGATGAGGGCGGAAAGTTTCTTGTGAATAGCATGGGGATTAATTTCGGGTATAGGGAGAGCGGCGTTAAAGTGAACGATGTCCATTTGCCCGTTTGGGCGGAAAGTCCTACGCACTTCGTGAAGGTTCTTAGGGACGCGTTGGAATCGGATGTAGTGTCGAAAAGTCTGCATCTGTGGATCGACTTGATTTTCGGATATAAGCAACGTGGACAGGAGGCTGTCAAGGCATCTAATGGTAAGAATTTATGTTGAGACAGTTTTGAATTACTTATAAGTTGTTTATTATTTAACAGTCAAAACTATTAGATTATTTGTGATATGTAATAGTAAAAAGAACTAGATACTTTCTTCTTCCTTGGGTGTACATGTAGCTGAATTATATATCCTTAATTCAATGTTTAATATGTCGTTAGGATCGGCGGCCAATTAACCTGGCCACACAGAGATAATTAAATTAATATCTGAATTGGTTTTAGTGATAATTTTTAAGTATCAAATAACCACATAAAATGTATAAAAACGAGATTAAATAGAGATATTAACATACGTGTAAATGTAAATAAATAGTAATTAACGAGATTAATCACTTACATAATGGTAGTGTAGTCTGCTTGTGGACACATGGCGCCATCTTGTGATGCTAATTGTCACTATGTTTGTTTCATCACGTGAATACGAAATATTTAGACATAAATCATTATAATAATTTATGTTCAAAATAGTAAATATTGTTTCAAGGTCACGGTCAAGTATGGTCCCAACTTTTCAGAAACTGTTATTTTTGTCGGCAATGCACTCTCAAGAAAATATTTTAGCATTTATACAAAGAAAGAAAAGCACTGCGTACTACTGACAGACCGTGAACCGCTTACAGCTGTATTTATTACATAACCTGCATGTTTGTTTTAGAACTGAAAATAACTCGCAATGGCAACAGCAAAGAAATACGAAAATAAAAACCATAGGCAAGACGTTTTAAAATACAATATTTATCAATAAAAGACATAAAGAAAACAAAACTTAGAAATTAAAAACTTAAAGTGAGTAGTGCATAATAACTGGTTCTGGACACTCCACCAATACCCAAAATATCCAATGCGTCTTTTATGTTTCTTTGGTGGTGGAGTTTGGAACTATTGCATGCGACATTGTATTGTAATCCACGTTGATTTAATTTTCGAGGGCGACCTTCAACCCCTTCACTACCAGTCATTCCCACCTTTGATTTTCAATAATTTAAACACACCGGGGACAATAATAACCATAAATAACTTCCATAACTAGACATACACCTTTACACAAAGTTTTTAGTAGTGATGAGCGCATTCAGATTACATAATCGATTATAATCAATTCTTGAAATAATAAAGATAACTCGACTATTGTTTTTAATATGTAATCGATTCTTAATAATCGATTTTGAATAATAGATTTTTAACATCAGTTTTGCACCCCTCCGTCATCAATTTTGCCGCCCTTATAAACTCAATAAATCGCCAATCCAAAATCGTATGTTAATAATCTATTTTTAATAGTCGACTTTAAGTAACAAAAATGTCTATTTATACATCTTTCAGCATCTTTCTTAGGAAAGTCAAATGGTAACATTAAGGTTTTGCATTTGACAGTAAGGAAATAGCTACTACTTTAAAGAGATGTCTCATTCTTTTTAATGTGACGTAATGCAGAACAGTATTGAGATCCTGAACATTAAACATTTTTAGCTATGAAGTAACTGTTCAGGGGTTTATTTGAATCTTAAGAATTCTTCACATTACGGCTCCCGTCTCCGACCCCCAAAACGCGAAAATAAACCACGTCATAATTATTGCGCCAATCGCGAAATGCTCGCTACCATACGATTCTGAAGGTTCTTATGCAACTGCCATCGGAAAAAAATTTCAATATAAAAATATTGTTGTTGCGTCTGATTATTGTCTGAATAGTTGTACAAATAGAACGCCATACATTAATTTCTTTAGTTTATACCATATGTCAAATGTAATAAATACGAAATAAAAACAGATATATTTATAGTAGCGCCATCTACATCTGGTGATTTTTTTATTTGGAAGCTTTGGAGAGAAATTTGCTACAGTTCGATTTGAATTGAGACGGGAGCCTTAAAGCAAATGGCATAAAGATCAAGGCGCTTATCACACCCTCAAAAAAGTTCGCAACCTGACAACATTGTCTAAGTAGGCTAAAATGAAAGCTTGAACCTTGAGCTTCAATTTATCCAGAGAGAAAACTGACAAAAGACCTAAGTGGTAATTCATTATTATCAAACTAGTAATCGTCATGTGCTTTGCTAAGAAGCTTATCCTACACTACACAACAGAGTTGTGACATGGTGTTTCCCTTCATAGCTCTGTTTCAACATTCACAAAATACCTTTCATGAACGGCATCTGGTCTGTCTATCATCTGGTATACCACAAAAATCCTACGCATTTACATAATAAGGTTACGTTAAGATTAACTAAATTACCTACTTTACCACTATTATTTATTTTTGGATGGTAGATTATATTCGCGGGGACTAGCCGGTGGAAAAACCTCGGTGGAATAAATTATCGTAAATCATTTTTAGTACACGTCGCGCCACCTGTCGTTCGCTAGTGCAAAGAAGGAAATTTACTAACGAAATGGGTTTAAACGCACGTTATTGGTTTCAGTCTCGATGTAAACGCGTCTTAAGAACGAACGCATGCGGCTGACCTACATTTTTGCGATCCGCTTTCTCGTAGCATTGGCGCGGTCGGTCAGCCAGTGCATCTCTCCGTATAGCTACGTTTACATTAGGATAGCAAGCAGTAGAGTTAGTAGGTAGAGTAAGTACTATCCCGCTACTAGCTTAATGTAAACAAGAAGAGCTAGTATGAGTAGAGTTCTAAAGATAGTAACTGGTAGAGTAGAGTAGATAGCACATGTGACTAGTACACTATCTACTTGTCTTCCCCCACCATAGTCCGCACTCTACTCTACTCCAACTCTACCGGTGTAAACAACGGTGCGCGGTAGAGTAGAAATAGTTGCGGGTTATTAACATTTAAATTTTGTTGTAAACCATTTGTTCTACAAAAACTAGACATGGAATCTTGCTTAAAGAACATTTTACAAATTAAATTTTTCTTTCAAACATTCTCTGTTTGTACTCTACTCTACCAATTATTATTTTGTGTGTAAACGGTTACTCTACCGAACACGGTAGAGTAGAGTGACTTACATAAATAGTAGGCAAGTGTACTCTACTACTTACTATCTTAATGTAAACGTGCCTTATCATTCAGAGATAAACAATTATTGCTAATAAATTACTCTGGTAGTTCATCTGTGTCAGGTGACCGAACTGGCATGTTTGCGTGCTCCGGAGGCTAAGTTCGAGCCTATTCAAGGGTATTTTTTAATTAATTATAAATTGTATGTTACAAAAAACGACGAACAGATGGCGCGCGTGCGCAACAATTCACAATATGGCTGATAAAGGACTCAGGCAAATCTACTTCGGTAGCTGACCGCCAGATGGCGCGCCACCTTCTTTGCACTAGCGGACGACAGGTGGCGCGACGTGTACTAAAAATGATTTACGATAATTTATTCCACCGAGTTTTTTCCACCGGCATGGTCCAGTCCCCGCGAATATAATCTACTTTGGATGTTGGGTATAAATGCTCTAAATAATATGTCTTGATCAAATATCTCATGGAACAACAACATCCAATTATCGTCTTTTACAGTATTCCACTACATGTGTTATGAAGGCAACGTAGACTTGGACGCTATAACTGACGCCAACCAACGTCATCCCATCGAAGTTCAAATTATGGAATTCGGCCAGGTGCCAAAGCAAATATTTTACGTACCACATCCTCAGAGGAAAGTGGGCCAAATGCTTCTAGAGGTCTCCCAAGTCAAACCAGACGAGAAATCCTCAGCAGGTACAAAACAAAACCCATTCTCTTCCAAACAATAACAATAATCCAACTATTAGATCTATATCAAGACTGGAAATGCGCAACTGCGCTAGAATGCTCTACATCATTCGCCACACACAAAGGCGCTATCAGCTCCATCTACATCACAGAAGACAACGATAAGATCGTTTCCGTTGGCCACGATTCGAAATTGAAAATCTTCTCCGTCGCGCAAAATAAACAGATTCGCAGTGCGAATATTGGTTCCATGCCTCTGAGCAGCTGCGTCCATCTGCCAAACTTGAATACGATCATCGTCGGCAGTTGGGATAATAGCATGTAAGTGTGCGATGTCTGTGTCTGTGGCCGTCTATCATAAAGTTTTCTTTTATTCAGACAAATGTATGATCTAGATTACGGAAGGATCACGCAGAGCGTGGAGGCTCACGAGGACGCCGTCACGTGCATGGTATGGGCTCCGAAGCTGAATTTGCTGTGTTCGGGTAGCGCCGATTGCACGGTGCGCATATGGAAGGGCTTTAATGAGAACGGAGTCATCAAGCCGATACAGTGTTTGATTTGCCAGCTGGATCATAACTCGGAGGTCACGTGCTTAAATTTGGATAGGTAAGGTAAAAATTTGATCTTTTTTATCCACCGTTTTGATGAAGGTTTCGGAAAAAATAAAGTTGGAATGATTGTTGTTTGTCTGTGATTAATTACGTTCGAAATTTTGAGTCTTCAACCGAGTTGACAACTTGAATCGTGTTTTTTCAAAACAGCGGCAATATGAAAGATATTGTGGTATCAATATTATTGTCCTCAAGTGGATAATAAAGATTAGCAAAATGAATCGGTAAGAGATTGCAGAAATATCGCTAATGGTCCATGAAGCTGCCATTGTGGAGCAAATGTGTTTGGTATGTGCTGTCGCGGAACACATATGCACTCGCCAGTTGGTCGACTACCATCGAGGCATGCGGTCTTCAAAAGTGACTATTCGCGTCAACAACGACAGTTACAAAACGAGTGGCGCCATGTATTAAAAATTAGTAATTTCCCATACGAGTCATCCGTCGCATACAATTGCCACCTCAAAAACGTGTTAAATTTGACCATACGTTATTAAAATGTACGTTATTTGATAAAACGGGTTTATTACATCCTTTGGCATATGCTCCTTAAAGGTTAACCATAATCATTATTTCGGAAACACTATTGTACACTGTGTACAAGAAAAAGCTTCTTTCCTTGAAAGTGATATTGATTAAAAAAATCAATAGCTTTGTTAATATATGTGCTAGGGCAAAAATCTAAAAGGGATACAAAGATTTAATTACAGCACATATGAGCAAGTTATTTCCAGATTTTTCCATCAATTTTTTGAAGAGTAATGACGTCATTGATTTATCCTATTTCGGTAAGATTTTCTAATATCCATTCACCTGTATACAATTTTCAATTGCTTACATAAGAAAAAAAGATTTTATTTTTCTTTCTGCGCTAAAAATAATGTTATTTGGCTATAATAGTAGGTATAATATAGGAACATTCTCTATCAAGTTGAGCGAATAAAATAAACGTTTTATGGATTTTAGAAACTGAAAAGGTATTAAACGTAGGTACTATTGTCAATTACTATTTATTGTATTGTATAATAACTTATAATTGATGGTGTATTCAGGATATTAAAATAATATTAAAGAAAACCTAATGAACTTATGGGTATATAGTAAAATATACTTTAACCAAATTAAGTAATTATTTGTATCAGTAGATTTATTCAATAACACCAATTAGAGAAAAATAAGCGCGCAAAATCTAGCGATTTCCATGTGTTTACACGGTGCAGTCTTCTGAAAAAATTTTACCTGCGCTAACTTAATTTTTTCGGAATTGAGATGAATTCAAATGATCTTTGTTAACTGCCTGACCAAATAGCTATTAAATTTGGATTTCTGAATTTTGAAAACTAAGTTTTCCACCTCTTTTAAGTTTGTAATTAACTTTACGCTCTAAGTGAGAAATCGCCAATCCGATAGATTTTAATGTTTCTCTCAAATGCTATCAAATATTTTGGAGATCACACATTTTTGTTAATAATTACTATGAATCCGCTGCAGATCTGTAAAATATCACGAGACAACACGTAGCAACCGTCTACATCAGCGGTTCTCTTTGAGCGAAAATTATCAATCCGCGTCGCAAGCGTAAAACAAACAAAAATTTTTTGACATTTTTCAAGGCATCACAATAAATAAAATCATGAGATGATTTAAGTGATCCAATAAGGTATCTGGCTTTCAAACAAACATTTTGATTATTATGACATCCACAAAACGTGATAATAAATTAAATTCGATAATAAATTATTTCCTATAAATAGTACAAGTTTCACGTACATTTATTTACTTTTTCTACTTTGCGTTCGTTATAAACTCATAACGAAACAGCTTCGGTGTCGCTATGAAAACACTAGATCACAAACTTTTAGTAACTTTTAGTTTTCCACGATTGATGATATTGACGTCAAGTGTCAAATAAGGCTGACATCTCAATCGCTATTGGCTCGCGTCAAACGTATTTGTGAATCTTACCACAACCACCAACTGTTGAATATGAAACTACTCTAGATTGTTAGATGACAACCGCATTTTCGAAATTTATGTAAATTTAATGTCGCAAAGTAGAAAAAATAGTATATAACACTCGTTTTATAAGACGTATTGGCGCACTCGTTCCAAAACAACTCGTGCGCCAATTTTTGTCTTATAAAACTTGTATTATAATATACTATTATTTTATTATCATCGCATTATGTTTTGATGGTGACTGTGTATGACAATACAGTAATGTTACGGCCAGACCATGGCCAGACTGGACGTATGAGCGGTTTGGCCATTGTCAGCTGGTGCAGGGTCGCAGTTTGAGCATTTATTGTGACACCTTGAGAACTGTCAATATTAAACCAATTTGATATTTGTTCTACAATCAGATAACTAGATTACTTGTATTTTGTTGATGTATCCTCACTAATAAAGCTTGGATGTTTTTCTTTTATCTTTCTTTTTCTCAACCTGTCTTGTGACAAAAAAACGAGGTTGCGATTTTGATGGAATCCGGTAACCAATAGAAGGAGCTATCTGATTCTTTCAAAATCAAAATGCGATTTCTCCCATACCTGATCCTATGTTTATACTCGTCATAGTTATGCTCGTATAGGTATACGCTTACCTATGTAAGCTGCTGATTATTCAGGATTAGGTATCTTGAAAAACATAAACATAAAGAATGCTCATCTTAAACATGTATCCAAGCTGAATTCTTTGCTTTTAGTGATAATGTCCATTTAGCAGTGGGAACTGAAGACGGTGAAGCTTACATATGGAATATGAAAAACCATTCACTCTTCAAGAAATTTCCAGTACATTCATCGCCGATTAAAGCAATATCGTACAGTCCTGACGCAGATAAGTTGGCGACGTGCAGCATGGATAAATCGTTTAAAGTTATTGACGTCAACACAGGAATGTCAGTTTATTCGAAGATTTTGAATGCTCCGTTGGTTTCTTTGAAGTGGGACGGATTTATGCTCGTTGTCGGCGATACGGAAGGATGTTTGTACCTTTGGGATATGGTTGTTGTCAAGCAGCTGCTGGAAAGGAAATCACATGAAGGTAATGATAGGTGTTCTGTAAAGTACGTTCAAAATAATTGTCTCGTTGATGTTTTGCAGGCGTAATTAGTGTCTTGGACATATCAAAGGATAAGAAATTTATTGCCACTGGTGGCGCAGATAACCAAATCAAAATTTGGAGGCCAGTTTGTTAACATACGTGCTTGTGTTGTTTTTAATTGTGATGTCTGAAGATATTTTCTACTAATGTCAGTATTTCTTTAGAAAATTGTACTGAATGAGTAAATTTATTAATATTATTGCTTTTTAATAAAATTATTGTGTTATTAACTGTTGGAATGTTATTGTTAACCTCTATTTTAAAATTGAGGTAAAGTTCAACTTTCTTTTATGATGGGTTTAGTCAGCATTCCTTATCAGCAAAATACCCGGAATATATAGTCGCCATTTTAGACGCAAAACCATTGCATGTAGATGAAAAAAACGTGCGCATATAAAAGAATATCAACAGATTCAGAAAAATGTCCAAATATATATCAAATCGAAATGTTTACTAAATGTTTATGATACCATTATGGAAAAACTCACTGTTTACCAACTTAACCTATTAAAAAGAATGCCTCAGTGTAGAGGAGCAAAATCTCTACAAATTCGAAGAGGGAAGCGATGGCCCAGGACAAACGGTGCGCCCATGAAAAATATTAAAGTTTTTTAACCACAAATATCGCCAAGCAATGTGCTGAGGCAGTGATGCATCAGAATGTTCCATTGATTCAGCACCTCTAGGAGACGCTCAACAACGAGGGAAGCGATTCATCTACGCAACCTCCAGCCAGAGACGATTCAAAGATAATTTATCAAGAAGATGTCCCATGTTGCATTGCGGCCACAGTTGTTAAATAGCTACTGTAACCAGCATAGCAGGAGGCAAAATCCAGACATCAACCTATTAGCAGATCACCGAATTCGCATCGATATTTTTTGCAGCTCCACTTCCAGACCGTTAGGAGTTGGACGTACCTGTTTGCCTGATCTGCGTTTGCAGTAGCATCATAAAAGTAAGTGGTTATATATATATAAGTATATAATAAGTATATATATATATATAAGTGGTTTAGGGATATCTCAGAAGCGTCATAAAGCCATTATTACCCAGATAACAATCGTGCGACGCACGAAATCATCACGCGTAATTTTTCGGTGCGATGAGTGCAAAATCGCTCACACGCGTGCGTTTATGTATCCACACGCATGAGTGCCGATCAAAACAATACACAATGCGTCGCACACAAGTAAGAATTACAGAAGGTTATTAATTATTATCCAAGTGTAATATTGGTTCGTTGATCTGAGTTATTTTAAGTTTAGTTTATTCAAGAACAGGTAGTTAAACCTTGGAGTAGAGTGCATTTCCTAGAAAGTGACGATGTTTGTAAAATTGGCGGCAAACTGAAACACACAACATTTGGTTCCCATTTCGGCCGCCAGGGGTATAGGCTATTTTTGTTAAATAGGTTTTTAGTGTTCTTTGGCTATTCATTTTAGAATAATATAAACCTGTCCTTTTTATTTAGAAGCATTTTGCCTTGAAAGTAGTTTTGTGTTTGTTAGTTCCTACAAAGTCCCAGAGAAAGAGCCCAGATCTTATGCCTCCGAAAGAGTTAGATATATATCAGATATCAGGCTGGTAAACCAAATAATTAACGCTACCGTAAGTAAGTCAAGATAGGGGTTGAATTTCAAAATGGAGGACACAGCGTCGGTTTGGGTCGCCATCTTAAACATGTGGTTTAAGGTTAGGTAACTTTAGCGAAGCCCTTACAGTGGGCAGAGGCGGATTTCCCATAAGGAACGTTAGGCACGTGCCTAGGGGCGCGCAAAGGAAAAGGGCGCAATCGCAAGTATTCCCGAGCATGAAAAAAAGCCGACTTAAAAGAATAATTGCGGCGAATAATAATTAATAATATTTTAATGATTTTTTACTGAGATTAAACCTTGGCCCTTTCTTTTTATGCACACCAAATATTATAAGAATTCATCTTAAAATTACAAAGTTAAAGAATTTTGTCCCCAAAAGGTCATTTTTGCCTGTGCGGCGCGGGCGCTGACAATACGCGTATGCGAACACGGTAAACCTAGACACGGTATGCTGGACAAAATTCTTAAACTCGTTCTCCTCGCGCATGACGTCACGTGAGTGACGATTCAAATGAAGGCGGGCAAATTTGGTTGGCTATGCTACGGTAAAAACGTCACTTGAGTGCAAGTGGTTGGGCCAATAATCTGCGCTCCAACCAACCGTGTTTGGGTTTACCGTGTATGCGAATAATAGCAAAGAAATGAGTGAAAAGATAAAAGTGGTTGATAAACTTGACAGCTTTTTTTGGGAGAAATTTCTATTTGCATAATTTAAGGTCTTGGGAGGGGCGCCTCGGCCCTTAAATCCGCCACTGACAGTGGGCTCCCTTCAGTATCAAAGTGTGATTTAAAATAATAATAATGAGAAGGGGCATTACTGTAAAATACTTATTATTTCTGTAATGATTTAAATTGAATTTTTTTGTTGCCCATCTGGCAATTGATTAGAATTTTGTCTAGGGTTGAAGTATTGATATTTTTTTTTAAGTGCCGTAGGCACATTTATTTATTTAGTGTGTAAATATGGTGAGTATTTGTTCCTTTGCATTTTAATTAGTAACCCTGGCATGTGTTTAGAATCCTTTAGCTTCAGAAAAGTTTTTCGTTTGAATAGAATTTCAGCTTTCTCAAACAATGTTTTAGAGAAAGAACCAACCAATAAGCCTTCGTTAAAATTCATTTAGTCCTGGTGCTACCAGATTATTAATAACGTTACCGTAAATAAAAGTGAACTAAATGGGCGCCAGTTGCAAATGGCGGCTACCTAAGTCACGCCAACTAGTGGCGCCATCCGTTTAGATTGGTGTTTAAAATTCAGTCCCTGAATCTTACCCTATCCGACTATGTTACATTTTTACGCGTATGAAAGGAGATAGCGAGAATGTTTTTGTTCGCTATGCGCTGACTTAATTTGATCGCGAGTTTAAAACAACACTGTTGCTGCCTAACTTCCGCTTGCGCGTAGAGCTCACGCATGCCTGTAGAGCAAGTTGTTACTGTAGATTGTAGAAAGAACTAGAATAGAGTATCTTCCATCCCGCTTCTAATGCTGAACAACCTCTCTGTCTAGCTGCAATATAGTTAGTATTACATATATGATAAAATTCCATATAGACTCCATAATGCAACAAACATGTGAAACCAAACTGACTCATTACACGACATGAAATGATTAATATGGCGGACTATGAGTAGGCATAGTGCCACTCATCTTTTTGGTCACAGGAACATAGATACCGACTAAAAGCTCCTGGTAAGAAGAATCTAAAAATAATTTAAAAAATAAATGATAAATAATTTATCGAGGATATTTTTTTATTTTATAGTATATATTCATTATCTATAATATACATATTTAAACGTTGCAATGTAATTTCTTATACACCTGCCACACAATGATACCATTCGGAAGGAGAATGTTTTGGGAATTTTCGTGCATTCCGGTAAAAACGTGATAGGCACCTTCGTGTGACCAGAAAAACATTCATCGCCCATAGAAACCTCGTTTGGTAAACTTATAAGGTTCTTGTTATCGACCATTGTGAGAGTGTAAGTTTTCGGGGCGCAAAATAAATGTTCTGGGATCTTGCCCTTCAATGCGTCTTGCAGACGCTTCTCAAGCATATGAATGCCCACAGTTGTTCCTAAAACAAAAAGAAATCCAGTCTAAAATACCGATTACTGTTATTTTTCAGCGAGAGTTGGCAGGTGCGTCATCAATTCTCGAACCAATCCCAGTTCACTTTTTGTGGGCACCACAACTAAGAAATACGTTACGTAAAATCAAATTGAAAAGTGTACCATACCACATATAAGACTACTTACACACGTAGACGCTGTATGCGAAATTCAGTATCCGGGATACGGAATTCGGCTGAGATGCGACGCAAATACTGATGGGTACTGTATGCGAAGCGGCCATATTTGATAACAGCTGTTTTGTGTCATTTGCGACTACAGTGCCGTGCGGGATAAACATGGATGTAGAGGAGTGTATAACGTTTTGGCGTCTTGCAAGGAAAAATCGCAAAACGAGAACCAGGTGGTTATCGCACATTTCTCTAAATACGGTTACCCAGAACTGCTGTTTCTAGTATTTATTTGAGCAATTACTGTCGGTGGGCAGGCAGGTCATGAGTTCCACCAAGCTTATACATTTTTCATTATCGAAGATAAATCGCTCCATTGTAAAGCTCGCCACTGTCGGTACAGTGCCGTAGTTTCACGGAATAGCACAACAAATTTGTACAATTTTGCAGTATAGGTGACAGCTGCACTCACGATCCAACACCAATAAAATGTGTTTTACTAAATAAGTTATGTTGTATTTCTTTTTATCACCACAAATATTGATACACTGGTTTTTCATAAAAAAATATATGAAAAATTCAAAACTAGAAAAGTTAGATTAGGTTCCATTTCTTTTTGTTTTATAATAATAAATAAATAATAGATTAGGTTAACTTTGCTCCAATTTAATCGTTAATGGGAGCATTAAATAAAAAAATCTGATGTGGCCAGGCACATGACTTTATCATACTATATATAAAATTAATAGTTTAGCTGCATGAGATTCTATTTGATCGAGATCGGCTATGTCTGCATTACAATAAAACTAGTAGAACTAGACAGATATGTCGAATAAAGCTGCGGTCGGATATTGTACTCCGCTGACACAGGGTACACTGTCCAAATGACACTTACGTGTTATTGGGTGTAAAAAGTGTACGGTATACTATATCCGAACGCAGCTTATATTGACAGTAGGTTGTCAAAACATTTGCGTTTGACACTACGTACTGTCATTAGAATCATATCGGACATATAATCTGACATATCCTGGCTACTAGTTTTAAAGGAGTACGACCGATCTCGATGAAATAGAATTTGCTCATGCAGCTAAACTATTGATTGTACCAAAAAATGTCATAGTGATAAATTATTCAGAATTTCATCTTCTTTAATTTATTATATAACTATTTCGACGAAATTCCAGGAATGGCAGCTTATTTACAAAATGTTTCAAAAATGCTAAGACTAAACCTGCAGTTCCTTTGGACCATTTTCAACAGAAAGCTTTTCAGCTCTAAGTTTGGTTATGAAACTTCTAAATATGAAGTTTCGTCCCGATACCTTTAGTAGTTTCTCCGGAATCGTCGCCACAAAAACGGGTACACACATCCACACATACACACACACACACACACACACACACACACACACACACACACACACACACACACACACACACACACACACACACACACACACACACACACACACACACACACACACACACACACACACACACACACACACACACACACACACACACACACAGACATTTTTTTGTACCTTGGTCAAAAATGTTCAGGGGACCCAAAAAGACATATTTCCGCTAAAATCTCAAAAAATTTTTTTGGCACGATTACAATACTTTACATACTGCGTATGATAAAGTAAAAAATATAATGGGTTTGTACTATGTACCCACTGCTTAAACCTACCCCATCGCCACACGCCTATGCTATGATTGAAAACTTTGCGCGGCAATATGCGCGTCTGAACGGCTCCATATATTGCAGTGTAAAAACGGTATCCCGTCACGGATTCCACACCCGGTTACTGAAAAGTTGAAATTCGAAAATTCAGTATCGCGACGCTGTATGCGTCGCGTGTCACCGCGTGAAGGGCTCCATTTGAACACATGTACACATGCTGAATCTCAGACGCGCGTGTCTCGCATACAGCGTCTACGTGTGTAAGCAGTCTAAGCAGGCTAAAAAGTGATGACGCAAATGCCACTACTGCCCGAAAGTAGTGGATTGATCCCTACCCGAATATTTATCCCAGAATATCCGTTCATCACCAAACGTCGAATTAAGTGTGGTTTCTCTAGCAACATCCCACATCATAGTATTCCTATTTGGAATATGCAGATAGATATTTGTAATGAGTGGAATAGCTATGACATTGGCAGGCTCGTTGAGTATTTTGGGTATTATCACTGGAAGGGTAACGGCCACCTTAGGTAATTTACAGTTCGAAATTAGTTTAACCATAAAATGTCCAACGCTATCGTTGAAGAAGTATAAATAATCTACGTAGTGGCAATAAAAACACGTTCCGACGTGAAGAGACACCGTCCCCAACCCTGACTCGTCAAATATTGCTTTCTTACTGTACACTCCTACCCTGTTATAATTCATATACGCGATTTGATGTGTGTACTTGGTCTTATGCAAGAATTCAACTGTTATACTCTCGCCAAACACCAGCTTCATGCCGTACCTGGCTTCTGTCTTGTAGGGTGATTGAACGGTTATATTCACAAGGTGGAATGTGTATAACGGATATGATAAGTTAAAAGTGGAAGTTGGATGGACCAGCTGTGGGATACCGTTGATGCCCAAGCACTTATTTTTTGCGTAGTGGTAACCTCTACATTCTCCACTCAGCAAGATATAGGCGGTAACGGGCTCGATAAATTTAGCATGGTAAGTTATGACCAGTCTTGTAATCCTATGGGGTCGTACAATTAACATGTCACATTCTATAGTAAAGCAACCGTTCTCATTTCCGAATATAATTGGTTTATAGGCTATAGGAAAGTCATTACCGTTCCTTAAATTAATAGATACTGATACTTTTCCTGATAGCTGCGCCTTAAAGTCAATCGTTTCTGTTGGATACATAAATGGTAAACAATCGTAAAGGTATGCAGCAAGCATAAGCATGTGGACGCAGTTGACGTTCACGAAGTTATCAGTGGTTACTGGGAAAGACAAATTCAGCATTTCCCAGCATTTAAGTACAACGATATTGTTGTGATATAACTGATCCTGCCCTACAGGATTCCAGTACAGTTTTTCGTAATACCTCCTTAGGTATGGACAATATGTGGCGGTAACTGCACTTAATACAAGACCATCGTTCATACCATTTCCGAAGACATTGATGTCCTTAAATATAGGACATCGGTTATCCCATAATGTTCCTCTAGCTTCGTCATAGTTGAATTGCAACCATGTATTTAGTAGCAACTCTGTCGTACTGTAGCGATTGTCAATGATAATGCTATCACTTCCCATTGACGACATAAATTTTGCCATTGGGGACAGCTTTACTGTGTTAGTGGAAGTTTTAGTGGTGTTCTGTTTGTTCAGTCTGAACAGATAAAGAACTTTGTACGTTTGTAGTAGTAGGTCACACCAGGATTGCTTTGCAATGTAGAAGAACTGCGGTAATGGTAGTTTCTTATCGGTTAGTGACTTTTCAGGTTTCTTACTGTATACGGTATTACAGAATTCTGCATAATCGTCATACGGTAGTAAAAATTCCGGTTGGAGATAGCTGAATGATGCTCCATTCCTCTCAAGGAAGGTGATAACTTGTTGGTATATGTTGTACAGGAAGTAGACTTGATCTATTGAACGAGTTGGTATGGGACTGAAAAATAAATATGATGAGTAGGACATACTGTTCGTTTCAGTTAAGTTGAGCGGTCTGGGGTGGGGCATAAATTCGCGGTGACGTCAAATCCATAGGCGCGCCGTATAATTTTGTGATGGGTACCGGTAAAATTTAAGTCAATTATAAATAGACAAAATCTATGGTTCTCGAATTATGTCAATACTCTATTGTTACATACTTATCTAAAACATTTAAAAACAGCATTAGCAGCTTTATAGTACATACTAAAATAATTAAATGTCAATGTCAAAATGGCACTTTGAATTAGAAATACATACTCACCACAACATTTGTTATTAACAACGAATACATACGTGACCAGAAACGGACAAACCGCCGCAGTGACAAAAAAAATTTTGACGTAATCCGGTAGCTCGTCCTATTGGCAAACCGATGCGGACAAAATCAAAAAATCGTTTTTTATCACTTGGGCGGTTTTCCCGATTCAGGTGATATATTATAACAGTAACAGAAAATATATACCAACAATACAAATGCTTAAATGACAATAATACTGCCAGGAGGATGTTTGGAAACAAGTGCCAATTTTCAAAATTTGTGCGGTTTATTTGACCATGATAATCACCGGAACTTAATCCGGATGTAAACACAAGACCAGCATTTTCCACAAACCCATCAGCTGATCCGGCATGTACCACTATTAATCGACACGATACTCTAATACCACCAGTAACACCAAACACTTCTTCGATTTTCCAGCACTTTTTAACCATCATGTCATTATCAATCCATGTTTCGTCCAAATAAATCATCATTTTCTGGTCGTCCCGATGTCTTTTTAAAGCCCGCAAATGTTTAAAACGCCCCTTTAGAATTTCTGGTCTATCCATTAAAATTTTTCTTTTATTCTGTCACTTCTTCCAAACAAAACCATTCATGTGCAACGATCCAAATAAAGTACTCGCGGACGTACCATACGGAAACCAAATTCTTTCTTTAATAGCAGCCAACAATCTTTTGCAAGTGGGAACTGCTTTTATTAATAAAAGTTTTCAATTTCCCAGGTTTCAGTTTCAGTTTTCAATAAGCGTGACTTGCCAGTGAAGTAGCAGAATGGCTATAAGTAGAGAACTTTATATGTTTTAATAAACTTTTCTCGATTACAACGTTCCATTTCCACTTCGTGTGGGAAGGAAAATTAGTTGGCCTTACTTTCACATGCCCTTTTAATTTATTTTCAATAGTAATATCACAAGAGAGTGAAAATAAATTGCAAATAATTCGCAGATCTTCCGAGAACAAGAGCCCATAGGGCCACTCAAGTAGGTACTGTTGATAGGCAACAAGTTTTATAGAATCGTTTTCTACTATATTGATCATGCAAAGGATATTTGAAATTTCATTAATTAAAATTCAAATAAAAATACAACTTTTTACAATGTTAAATTGAGATTCATATTTTTCTTTAATTTTTTATTCACAAGAAATATCATCACAATCACCACTGTAAAAATTGTCACTATCAGATTCACTATCATTCTCGAGGGAAATAATAAATGGCTCCATGGTTTCATCAATTAATTGATCGAATGTGCAAATTCTTTCCTCTTCTTTAATAATGTGTTCAACACATCTCTTCCACTTTTCAGCTTCTCGATTAATTTCAAATGCCCTAATCCTAACCTCGAACGTTTTTTTGGTGGCGAACCTGGTTTAGTAGCACTTATACCACTCGTACTCGGCACGGGATTGACGAGATTGCTCATTTTACACACACTATTATTTACAGAAACGATTTAAAAAAAAAATACTAATTTGACATTCACAACAGCAAGCATACACGAGGCGGCTATAGGTAAAACCACGAGAGCTGCAAATGAGTAATCACTTAAAATCGTACGAACAGACGCATGAAAAAGCATGCTGTTTCTGTCTAACGCATCACCAACGTATCACCAAAATAACAGCTGAAATCGGTGACTCATTTGCAGCTCTCGTGATATTACCTATATATGATAATATGAGTCAACTGATGGCCGCCATCTTGGTGAGATTTTTGCATTGTAAGCGCGTCTCTCCGTAAGCCAATCTCGTGCCTCCATTTTGAATATTATTTTCAATTCTGTTCCTCTACTTTTGAGACAAACTATAGCAGGAGTGAGCGGAATCGTTTGTAGTCTTTCTATCATTGTTTTAAGATGTTAATTTTGTTTGCGGATGACACTACATCAATAAATTATGGTGATACTCTAGATTCGGTTCTGCGGGGGACATCGCGGATTCAGGAATGTCTTCAACAATGGTTCAACGCCAGTAAGCTTTCGTTAAATTCCGAAAAAGCTCAGACGGTGGTATTTGCGACACGCCCTATAATTGGGGTTGAGAACGCTGAAAGACTTAAGTTGCTAGGTATTGTAATGGACCCCGCGTTGACGTGGTTCCACCATTGCGATCAAACTGCGAAAAAGCTAACTTCTTTAATATTCCCTTTCCGCAAGTTGGTATCGGCCATCTCTCGCGAGGTATTAGTGAACGCTTATCATGGTGTCTTTGAATCGGTGATGTCTTACGGTATTCTGGTGTGGGGACACTCCGCATCGTCAGGGAGAGTTTTTGGTTTACAGGGGAGAATCATACGTGTTTTATGTGGCAGACGTTACAGGGATGATTCCAAACCGGTCTTCCAATAGTTGGGCATACTCACCTTTCCCAGCATCTATATCTTAAATTGTTTGTGCTACATTAAAACGAACTTAAGTCGTTTTATGAACATCAATACTGTACATCTTCACGAGACACGTCAAAACATAAATATCTATCAACGCTTTAGCAGGCTGAATAAAACCCGTAACGGAGTAAATTATTACGGCATTAAATTTTATAATCACTTACCGCAGGAAATTCGAAACTACCCTCTTATTAAATTTAAGTTAACTGTGAAAAATATGCTTATTACACAAGCTCCTTTCTCTATCGATGAATTTTTTAGTTGTAACCTTGATATGCACGTGTGATCCTATGATACTTGTATGCTAGTTTTATTTTTACCGACTCGTGTAAATACCATTGTATATTTAGCACTCAATAAATATTATTATTGTTATTATTATTATTATAAATGCCGCTTATTCCTTAGACCGCTCAACTTATCTGACACGAACAGTACACTAGTGAAAACAATTAATATTTGTTGCAAAATGCCAGATATTACATTTCCAAAAAAAGGTTTCATTTTGTTGAATGATTAGAAAGGTCACCACAGGCTTACCTTAACGTTAACATATCGTTAATTTGATCACCCACCAAATTAATAAGTCCATTTACAAACGGGATATTTATCTTTGTAACCTTCTTGCCTTTCAGATCTAACTCGTCAAATGATACAGTATTGATTCCGGTAGGTATTGAGTAATAAACAGAACCGAACAGAACCTGCGTACTGAACCATATTTCGGCAGCATCCACAACGCCCAGAAGAAACTTTGTCAATTTCATTTCGACATAATCTTGGGTATCAAAGGTGTCGTCCAACGGAAAGAACGGATATGATGTGAAGAAGCTGGACGTTTGGTATTCTGCCTCTAACAAGATTTTTTTCGAGAGATTTACTGCTTCATCGATATCTGAGTATGCTGATGATGTTCTCTTAAAACACTCAATGTTAGTTATAATAAGATTGCTAAATAGTAATTATATATACCCCCATTGTGAACGCGCGGTTTGAAAAGCTGTTATCATCAAAGAGAAAGGTATCCGCAAATGCATAATTGGTCAGTAAGCAATTTTCAGCGCAGCCCACTATTTCTGACCGCCATACAGATCCACATGAGCAGTACAGCTTGACTATGTTGCGGAATTTAATGTTTGAAGGAAAACAAGTTTTGAACAAACAGTCCATCAGGTATGTTGTGGCATTTATCTTCCTGTAGGTGTCAGGCTGAAGTTCAATGGTTAATTCATCAAGATCAGTATAAGTAAGTACTGTGCATTCTTTAAAATGGTTTGTCAACCTGATTACTTTAGAAATTACTGCTACGTGCTGAAGGGGATAAGGTTTGCAGTAGAATGTAGGAGTCGCTTCTACATCTATAGATGGGGATGCATATTCACCAGATAAATAGACGAACCTGCTGTAGGTCAAACGATCGTCACTTGTAATGAACATTGGGAGGAAAGACTCAGCTATACAGTAGTCATCTGGGTTAAATAATAAATGCAATACTGCCTTGCTGTTGGGTGGCATCGATATTACAATAGCCTTTTCAAGATATCTAACGTGATCGGCTACTATGTTATCTATATGGAATGGCTCTTGAAAGTGATCAGTTCTTATGCAGACATCTTCGCTTACATCTTGATTATTTGTCAATATGAGTTTATTGGCTTGCTTCGAGAGTCTCGGCAGTTGCGGAAAATAGATGAATTTCAGGAATAGACTTGACAATCGTATCTTAGGTTTAGTCGCAAATCCGGCGATTTTAACACATGTGATCTGATTTGGCAAGCTAATTAGTTCTGTGTGGGATGGAGCTTCCCCCAAGTAGAAAGCGACACGAGTTGTTATCGCCTCTGTGTATATCGGCGGTCCTATTATTTCATTTACTATTATTGGAAGATAGAATATTGACGATAACGTTTCGAGTGGAAGGAAATGTAAGTAAAATGCTTTGCTTTCTTTTGTATTTAGGATATAATTGTCTGTTATAACAGGAGCCCAAGAGTTTTCTCCTTCCGATATTTTGAAGTCATGGTTATCGCCCATAGCAAAACTTAAGCTTACTTCATTTTGACTAGTATTAGTAACAATAAATTCAATGGTATCAGTGGTGGAGGCCATTATCTTTCCGAACTTCAGGACTTCCGGTGTTACCTTGATATACGGGTAGACAACATTTCCTTGCATATCTAGTTCTAAAATTTCAGCGTGTATTATTTTAACTTTTAGCTTCACTTTAAAGGTGACGCAGTATGGCATCAAAATCCTGACTGCAAAACGACTTTTTGCCAATGCGGGTATTACGCCATAAACCGGCGCTGCAAGCACTATATCACCTAATCCACAATCTAGTACTTGGAATCCAATCATGTACAAGTGGCGATTATGTATAGTGACATGCCGAACTACTGGTCGGTTTAGCGGCATATCCTTGAATATAAGGCATTTAGACAGCACTGCAACATTTATTGGTCTAATATGGCTTGTTAACTTAATTCGTTGATAATTTATTCGATCGGTTATCAAGTCCAAATCCGTCTGTTGACATCCCTCGACGTGAGGCAACGTCTGGATGATGCATGTCATCAAACCACCAGCCGGCACAAACCCATGCTGTGGATGAACAATAAAGTTTTCTCCCAACCAACTCCATTCGAAACTTAAAGGTACGTTTAAAATATTCTTTAGATCGTAATATTCGTGGGTGATATCATCTTTAAATTCGATTTCGGTTACTGATAATGGTATAATTCCTGGTACCACGTTTGCGACAACTGTAATAGTGACGAACATGCAATCATTAACAACCAAATCTAAAGCGAGCACGTAGTATCCAACTGTACTTTCCATGTATTCAACAGCGATGTCGCAGGTCGAGTTACTTTGTACTTTTCTTCTATTGTCATTAGGGAATTGAACATTTGGCTTGTCGGGCCTAACGTATATACGCACTGAAAATGGATTCTTGTTGGTGATGAGTATTTTAAATTCGCAGCAATGCTCGGCAGCTATCTGTAACAGATTGCCGTTTTTCCAAAATTAATACCGGTTCAGGACCCCTATTCTGAGCTAGCGTTATTTGTCACCGTTCGTTAGAAGACGAACAGCCTAGGATGCAATCAATGCGAAACGTATTCTATGGGCAGTGTCGGCAGTGCAGTGTCCTTTACTACCGGTAGCGTATCAGCGTTATGTTATTGTGCTTGGCGGCATTAACCTACAAATTTTCGGTTACGTTTTGCGTGCGATTACAACTGAAGGATAATCGGAAAACCGACTTGGAGTAAATTGACTAGTAAAGTGTGAAGAAACACTTGGCAAGTAGGAATACATAATTTATGTGTTATGTCTAATGAAGAATCTCTTATAGTTACATGTTGTTATTAAATTTGCAATCAAATGGATAAAATCTACCAAATCCATCTTGTAGAACAGCTAGGAGGAGCTGAAGCTATATCAAGAAACGCTTAATCATGGACAATTTATTAAAATGTTGCGATTAACCAAGAAGTTGTTTACAAACCTTGTTGCGACCATTTCCGAAAGAGCAAGTTAAAGAAACGGATTTGGATGTTGCATTAGGGCATTACCAATTGGACAAATTATTTCATGACTATCACACAATACACAATACGTTTCGCATTGATTGCATCCTAGGCTGTACGTCTTCTAACGAACGGTGAGAAAAAGCGCTAGGTCAGAATGGGGGTCCAGGAACAGAATGGGCACCAATCAAAAAGAATTGTTGCATGAGGTACCTATTTGCTTACTTACACTTCCCGTGTCGATAAAACTGGGCGATATAATGACGTTATTCATTTGGGCAGGTGTTAGCGGAATGCAACTTCCTTCACTGATGCTGAACTTAACGTCATTATTAGCACATTGCACATGGGTACGGGTGCATAACAGTTTTGACTCAATTGTTAATGCGTAGTCAGTGACTGGGTCCAATTGCTTGATCGACATCCGACGCAAACGATCCGCCTCCATTCTTATGAAGTTAGTGTAAAAACTTGCTATTTTTGCTTTAAAGCGCTTCTCCGTGATTGTAATTTCGTAGGTGGCATCTGGTGGTGGAATATACCTTGACTGCAGAGTGAAAATCGTTCTACATCTACGAAAATAGAAAGGGGAAATTGGACAATTGGTCTTACTACTTGTGTCAAATCCTCAAAAGTAAAACTACTTACCGGAAGTTTGATCTCCAAGGCCGTATTGACTGCTGAGTATCGTTTGGAAAGGCAACCAGGTCATCATCTGGTCCATTTAATTCTCCATCGACGGTAATGCACTTGGCTTTAGTTAAAGTGGCATTAAACCTTATATCTTGACAGAATTCTCCAACGCCCCTTAAGTACTTAGGATCTAGTCCAGGATTTAGATTAGGCTTTGGATACGTTGTTATGAGCTGAGTGTCAAACTCAAGTGAAGCACTAACATGACCAATAACAGTGTACGTATCTTCTTTGATCTTTGGGCAATCGTAGAATAAGAGGGCAAAAGCAACCTTCGTCGACACGTGGCCATAGTTATGAGGTGTTATTTGAACGTTTACTTGGACACTAGCCGCCGGTTTCAGGAATATTATTGCTTTTTCGACTTCTACGTAAGGGACCTTCTTGTAGTGGATAATTATTGGCAACCTCTGGGAGTTATTCTTCAATTCTAACAGCCTGGTTGACTTCACACCTAAGTTCAAGCCGGTCAAGGTTATTTTATTTGGTGTTATCAGGACTGAAGGTTCTTCAGGGACCGCGTGGACGTATATCCTAACAAATGGTTGCTCAAAGTGAGCAATCGTTGGCTTGAAGTCAATATAGGATATGTCCGGGATTAGAACTGGATAGACAGTTGAATAGCCTAAAGAAAAATTGTGAAATTTTTGGTATAGTATTTCTTTACATGAACATTTGACTCGACCGCATCGTCAAAGATCTTGTTTAATCTTACCTTCCCCAATTGAGCTTAGCGTTAACACGCTGTCGGTGCTTGTCATGGGCGATGGGTTCATATATACTCCGCCTGAATATTTATGTATAGTAATAAGTTTCAATATTTAACCTATATAAACCTGAGAATCTGCTTGATACGATGTCTTGGCATCTCACCCTATATATTAAAAATGCACATAAATAGAATGTGTCCGGTGATAATTGCTTCCTCTTCTGTGGTTCAAATCTGTAACGATATACGCATGGATAAAATCATTCATATATTACGTTCTAGGTTCTATCATTCGTTTACTCATAGTTAACTACGAGAAACAGCAGCGATATGTATGTGGAATCACTCTGCATGGAACCACCACAACATCAATGTGTGAACGTAGCCTACGTGTTCGCGGTAGTGGGGGGGATGAAGGACTCTGCCATATTACATTATTTGGGCTTGCGGGTGAGGGCGGTTGCTTTGTTGACCGATATTTTGTCTCCGAGAGCAAAGGGTTGTAAATGATGGAAGTCAGTCGGATTTAGTGGGAACCACCATGGGCTGCCCACAGGGCTCGGTGCTCTCCGCCTTACTGTTTAGTATCTACATTAGCTATTTTAAACATCATGCACATGACTGTAACACTCACTGGTACGCGGATGATACTCAGTTATATATATATATATATATATATCTTGTTTTGCGGACGAGGTAGTGGAAGCGTGCATCAAAGTGAAAACCGATATCCGGCGAATGGTTGATGTATCTGTGCGCCATGGACTGGACATTAATGCTAATAAGACGGAACTTATACTTTTTGGACTCAAAAAAGTCAAAGATAGGGTTCGCAACAACATTAATATCTTATACCTTGCCACTGAATAAAAAGGTAAAGAATCTCGGAGTCCTAATAGACGAAAATCTAAGATTTGAAGAACATATCAATAAATGTATTAGCAGGGCTTACACTAGTTTCAAATTAATTTACAGTAACCGTAAATTTATTAATGAAAAACAAAACGTCTATTGTGTGACAGTTTAGTTTTATCTCACTTCAATAATGTCCAGTTTACGTTCTAAGACGCAAACGCAAACGCGAACGCAAAACGCAGAAAGTTACCACATACAGTCCGCGTGTATGGGTTTACGTTCCATGTGACGCGAATGTCAACACGGGACGCAGACGTGAAAAGTTCACCAACTTCAACTTTTCGCGTTTGCGTCCCGTGTGGAGGGTGGCGTCTGGCCAATCCCAGGCAAGCGCGCTGGCACGTGACACTGACACTGACAGGTTACTAATACAAAACGCAGAAGAAAATAGGTACATTTGCATAATTATGAAGATAGACGACGAGAAGCTAGTGAACAGCGTACAGCTGTACTCAGGAATAAACAAACACGGCGATTTGCCGCCAATGGTTTACCGGGTACGTTCGCGTGACGTTAGTTACTCAACCTCTAAAATATAAAATCCCTACTAATGTTGAACTGCCAACCTCTAAATAGAAAATGTATTTCTTTGCGTTTGAGTTTTCGTCTAGTGGAACATAAACTGCATTATTTATGTTCGCGTTTTCTGTTGGCGTCGCGTCTGCGTTTGCGTTTGCGTTCGCGTTTGCGTCTTAGAACGTAAACTGGACTTTATGGCGCGCCATCCCAGATAACAATCGTTCGACGCACGGTGCGATGAGTGCAATATCGCTCGTACGCGTGCGTTTATGTATCCACACGCATGAGTGCCGATCAAAACAGTACACAATGCGTCGCACACAATCCCGGTACATTTCGTCGTGTCGTGCGAGCTATATGCGTGTCAATATGCTGATTTTCGTCATACGTCCGGCACGGTGCGTCGTCCGTGACAAATAAAACGCACACGTGCGAGCAATATGCGTGTCAATATGCTGATTTTCGTCATACATTCGGCACGGTGCATCGTTCGTGACTAATAAAACGCACGGGTGCGAGCGATATGAGTGTCAATAAGCTGATTTTCGTCATACGTTCGGCACGATGCGCGATATGCGCCGCATATCGCCACTAGCCTGAGAATGCGGGCGATATGAACCTCCATTGATGACGCATCTGCGTGATCATATTAACGCACGTGCGGTTGCAATTGCATCATTATGCGTCGCACGATTGTTATCTGGGATTGTACCATCCCTTTCTGTCGAGTGTCCTTAAAAATAAAATCCAGCAAGTACAAAGTTCATGTTTGCAATTGATGTTTGGGCGATTGGTTAAACATGAATGCGCGGCGTCTGGTGCATGCGACACTCCTTTTCCGCAAGATTATTGTTTTTGAAAAACCGGCTTCTCTATTTAGAAAAATCTCATTACGATCAGATGTGCACACGCTCAATATTAGATTTAAGGGTACATTCACTCCACCTATGCATAGAACCGAATTCTTTAAAAACAGTTTTAGCTATCAAATATCAAAAATATACAATTGTGTTTCGGCTAGGGTGGGGTCGTGTACATCTGAGCGTCAGTTTAGGGCGAAGGTTAGAGAGTTTGGGGCGCGGGGTGAACTTGGTTCGATTTGATTTCGGTTAGGGAGGCGGACGGGGGAGAGGGCAGGTTGGTGGACGCATCTTTGTTTTAGGGTTCATGTATGGCTGAGAGTGCTGCGCCTGCGATTTGTACCCGAACTATTGGATATCTTTTTGTTCTGTTCTTTTCATGCTGGAGAATAACAGTATCAGTTGTCGGCTAGAATTATTTTGTTTATTTTTGTGGATGTACATAGAGTTTTCAATAAACGTACCTATTATTATTTTAACCTTTGTGTAAGTTGGACGAGCTAACTGGAGCTGAGTAATCGAGGAGGCTGCATAGATAGCCTAATGGGCACTAGGTGCCGTCGAAGTCAAGTTACCCATCCACGTGCATCAAATAAACATGGCATGAGGGGGAGAAGAGTTGCCTTGGGGAACACCAAGGCAAAGATTATTTATGAATGAAGAAAACTTCAAGACCACAGGTTGATTAGGTACACCTGAACTTACGTACGCGATAACATACTTACACAAATCGGAATAATTTTGTTTCGTACGGTTCAAATCGTCCATCGGTGGGCAATATTTTGAAATGGTTATAGTAGTGGAAGTTTTCTCTGCATTCATCCAGACCCTATTTAGATAATAAAATATATTATATAGTATGGGGATAGAATGGTAACAATACCAGTGATTCACAATTGACTTCGCCCAACACGCAGAACATATTGCAGTGCGAGCTAACGTTCCTAATCATCATATTCCTGGTTGTTTGCACGCCAATGTACGTTGGAGGGAAGTCAATTACTGTGAACGTCTCAGTGACCGTTGGATATATAGGCTCAAACGTCGACTGTATTATCTCTGCTTTCACAGGAACTCGGATTGGTGATTTGCATTTTATCCAGATCTCGGTATCCAAGAATCCGGCTTCGTATGATACTAATTTTATATTAATATCCAAAATAGACATTCCCTGTAAATAATCAACAGCACATGTTAAAGCAACTGATGGATACCTTTCATTGACGATTAATAACTTATTGCTATTTCATCAGCATATTGGATTTCCTTTGTCCAATCAAAAGAATTGCGTTTGAAATGGTTCGCTCGGTAGCTCTGAGTATTTTAGAGTTTAGAGGAATGTATTAAGGAATACATACTGATATTAGGCCTCGGTTAGGGTTGGCCACGAGCTTTGGTTTCTGCTTTGGCAGATCAAGAGCAAAGTGACAGTGGATATTGCCATTATTTTTCAACCTTAGTACTCGAATCGCTGAAGTTAATCCTGCATCTATAGTACCAAAATCGATGTCTTCAGGTGATATCGTTATGTTCTCTTGATAAGGCTCACTGAAATGGAAGTTACAACTTGTATGCTCGTCCAGTGGGATACTTACACTTTAATTTCGTAGTCAAATATGTGTCCGTTAATCAAAATTGGTATTTGTGAGAGGCCGACATTGGGAAAGGAACACTTATATTTAATAGTTCTGGAGATGGATAATCCTGGCGACAGTTCCTCAGCACTTATCATACTCTTAATCTTGACCGCCTACAAATTGGTACGGTTTAAAATGCTAATGTGTGGCATCGATCGAAACCTACCAAAGAAGTTGGCGTGGTTATTTTGATCACCACTTTCACCTTTCCAATGTTCTGTATGGTCAATTTGGCGGAGTATGACCTCCCCTCGTATGCGTTCTTGAATAACATAGTTGATGGTCGTATTCGTACGTTGTAAATGTCCAAATAATCCTTTGGCCCATAATTGTTAGTGGAATTTATCATGTTGGATTCCTAATGTTTTATGATTATACGATATAGTGTGACATAATGTAATGTCCACAAACTGTAATGTCACATAATTGTAATGTATCACTAGTGATGTCACTGTGATGTCAATATACATGAAAGAAATCGACCAAGTAACAACTGATTATGGTGTACTTTTGTTTCGGAAAGTCTAGATCTCAACAAAAATTGCGGAGTATTTAAATGCCAGTATTTTGAGAAAATCATTGCAAAAAAAATCAAAAAACTTGTTTTTTTCTGCAGAAACAATTGAACTGTCTGCCTTCAAATTCAGATGCTACGGAAAAAGCTACCAGAATCAGTTATAACTTGTTTTTGGATCCAAGTTTTGCTGTTTGCCAAGGAAGACAGATAAATTCGAATATTGTATTTTTGCTACAATAGTACCTAATCGGAAATCTGTGAAATGCTCTGATATCTAAACTCAAAAGTTTATCGATATTTCTTTTACCTTAAGTTGTCAATCTTTTCACATGTTGCAGAAATAGTGAACGCATGACAATCGCATCGTAACTAGCTCATTTCACGTGGCCTTCGACCAATCTTGCTACGTCACAACAATCACAGCGCGCTCTGGTCTGAGTCATAATTAAAAAGACGAGATCGATTTTAATATTATCGATTTTATCATACGCAGTATGATGAAAGATATTGATTGCATCATGTGTAGTAGCTAGAATAAGCATCTAAATAAGCCACTAATCTTGTCAAAGACATTAATAACAACAATGGGAGTTAAAATCAAAGTACTACCTGACAATGTCACACAAACATTTTCCAAATTATATGTAGCTATTCTGACATCACAAGATGCCAACTTGGTATTTTTAATTTTAGAAAATTATGAAATTCTATGAAAAAGAAGTTCTTAATAACTTTCTTGCCAAAATTTTGATGGTAGTTTTTCTAGCACAGCCTTGCTTTTTTAAACAGAAAAACTCCAAAGTTAAAAGTTAAAGCTACGCCATGGAATAAAACCTCATACAAATTCACTGAGGTTTTTAAAGGAGTTTTACATTATTTTGTGACATCTCATGTTGATTAAAAAAAGCTAGTTTTATGATATTGCCTTGTAGTATTTCAATTCTACATGCAAATGATAAAATTTCAGATTATATTTTCGAGCCGATTGATACCAAGGTATCAATCGATCAATTAAGAGGCTATTGTTTGAATACGTCAAGATTAAATAACTATATTCTTTACAAAAAAGAAAAACGGTGGAAATGGAGACGAACTGACCTGGCCTCAGTCACTGTTGGTCATTCATTCCAGTGGCGGCTGCTGCCGGGAGGACAGTGGGGCACTGCCCCCCTGATAAATGTCTTTTAATGATACATTAATTATAATATCTAATTTGTATGGTTTTCGGATAAGTTTGATAACAAATAGTAAGTTTTGTATGTTTTTAAGTAAGCAATTAGCAAACGTATGTTTCTAGAAGTAACAATAGCTAATACAATACCTCGTCAGCTAATACAATACCATTCGATCGATCGCAGGCATCGCTGTCGGACGCGAATTTTCACCGGTTCGCGATGTCCGATTCTATTGTTTGCGGTGTGTGTAATAGTTCAATTAAACGTAATTCATCTGTTACGCAGTGTAGCCTGTGTGATTTACAGTTTCATATCAAATGTGTCAAGTTGGATGAGAAAGTTTTAGACTTCGTGGAGAAAAATAAAAACCTGCGGTGGTTTTGTGACATCTGTTCGTCGAATAGAAAATGTGCGCAAAAGACAGTTCTGATGGAAATTTATAACGGTATCAACGAGCTGAAGGCTTCTCTCAAGAAGCAAAGCAATCATTTCGGACAACAAGAAAAATCATTTGAGACTATTACAAGTTCTTTGGAGGTCATGGGTTCTACGGTGAAGAGTGCCAACAGGGAGGTCTTGGACGAAGTTCACAAGGTGTCTTTGCATCAGGAACCTAACACCTATGCTGGCATGGTTAAGTCTAGAGGTTTGAAGAAGTGCGGTCCTGTCGTGATAATCAAACCCAAAGATTCATCTAAGAGCAGTGACGATACCACAAAGACGTTGAGGAATTTAGTCAATCCTATTGATTCTGCATTGATTTCATTGAAAAAGGTTGCGAAGGGCGGTGTTGTTGTTGAATGCAAGGACATGGAACGCACAAAAATGCTGAGCGACGAAGTTGTGTCCAAATTAGGAAATGAATTTGAGGTAAAAATGTCCAGCGGAAGACTGCCGAAGATCAAGTTGATTGGTCTCCGTGATGAGCTGAGTAATGATGACATCAAAAAGTATGTGAAAACTCAAAATGGTTTAAGCGATGACTGCGTTGTGAATGTACTGAAGGTGAATAAAATCCCGAGTAAGTCCGAATTTACTATTATAATTGAGGTAGACGGTGTCACGTTTCGCAAACTTATGTCTGATGGCTTTGTAAGCGTCTTCTGGGATAGCTGCCGAGCGTTTGAGGTTATTGACGTACTGAGGTGCTTCAATTGCTGTGAGTACGGGCACTTATCGAATGACTGCAATAAGAAGGATCCCGTATGCCCTTTATGCGCCGGTCCCCATAAGGTCGATAAATGCGTGGCTAAGAACCGATGCTGTACAAACTGCAAGCTTGCCAAAGACAAGGGCTTGGATATTACGTCTATTGATCATGCTGCATGGGCTTCTGATTGCCCGATTTACAGACGTAAGGCAGAAGTGCAACAACAGAAAATCAATTACGGGGCACATTTTTTACAAGTACGCCAGTCGGTGCAATAGGCGGATCGGGTTCCGACATCGCTCAATGTGCTGACGACGCATCGGACACCGTTAATAGAACACTATTCGTTCACCTCAATGTTAGGTCATTGCCATGTAAATTTACTGATATTAAAAATTTTGCAATTGGCTTAAACTGCGATATCCTAGCAATTACTGAGACATGGTTAAATGAAAATATACCCGATGATGCCGTTTCTATTCCGGGATACAATATAGTACGGAAGGACAGAAGAAGCAGAGGTGGCGGTGTCGCTCTATACATAAAGCAAACCATAAAATACTGTCTTCTCGACGAAATCAATGATCCCGACCCAGATCTTGAACAACTATGGATAAAAATTGTCATTAAAAAAATTACCTTCAGTGTTGCAGTAGTATATCGCCCACCATCCGGAGGTGCATTCTCGCTGATTAGTTTCGAGAGAGCGGTTAGTGAGGCTCGTCGGCATTCGCAACACGTCATTTCGTTGGGAGATTTTAATATAAACATGTTAACTCCCTCAGCGCTTAAAAACTCTTTGCTATCTGTTATGAATGACCACTCGCTCGCTCAGATTGTGGCGGATCCGACTCGAGTCACTCCTGATACCGAGTCACTGATTGATCTCATTCTGATTGATGATAGTATTCACAATGTTGAGAGCAGAGTGATCGAGTGTGACTTCTCCGACCATGAGGCGATTGCTTGTTGGGTTCCACAGGCCGTTCCAGTGGAGCAACGGGCTCCTGTCCGTGTGCGCGACTTCCGAGGATTCTCTCAGGATGCTTTTCTCAGGGACGCGGCGTTTATTCCATGGGATTGCATGTATTCTCTAACAGACTTGGACGAAAAAGTTGATTTCTTCAATCTCTGTCTGACGGATTTATTCGACATTCATGCTCCCTTTAAACTGGCCATACATCGGCGCAAACCTACTGAACCTTGGTTCACAGATACGCTGAGAATGATAAAAAATATGAAGAGCTCCGCTTGGCGTAAATACAAGCGTACAAAATCGACTGTTCATAGAGAGTATTATTGCGATCTCCGCAATTATTACAATCATGCTCTTACCCACGAACGAAGAGCGTACTTTGCGTCCCGGCTCAGTGGTTTGAGCGATCAGCGTCAATTGTGGCAGCATCTCAAATCATGGGGTGTTTCGCGAGGCGGTTCAGTCGATGTCCCGTTGGATCTCCGCGACGCCAGTGCTTTCTGTAACTATTTCGTGAACAGTGTTCCTAATGTTGCATCGGACCCTGTGTACGTTGAGTCATTCGAGCGTGGATCCTGTCCGGGAGTCGGGAAGTTTTCTTATCACCCGGTTGATGTAGTGACCGTACAGCGTCAGATTTCGCGCCTCAAGTCATCGAGCTGCGGTGTGGACGATATTTCTGCAAAGATGTTACAGCTCTCGGTTGCTGTCTGTGCTCAGCCTTTAACCCACATTATAAACTATTCCCTAGAAGTGGGCGCTTTTCCGGTACTTTGGAGGAGAGCGTTAGTGAGGCCAATTCCCAAAAAGCCCTCTCCGTCTGAGTTCAGTGATTTTAGACCTATTAGTCTATTTTGTGTGACTTCGAAGATTGCGGAGTCTGTCATCCACGAGCAGTTGGTGCAGCATCTCGAGTTCAACAGAAATCTGCCAGCGATGCAGTCGGGATTTAGGCGATCTTATGGAACAAGGACTGCACTTCTGCGTGTTCTGGACGATATTGTCACGTCCCACACCAGCCACTCGACATCTGCTTTGGTCTTGCTGGACATGTCAAAGGCCTTTGATAGCGTTTCGTCCGCTTGTATTCTTGCCAAGCTGAAGTACTACGGAATCGAGAATGCTGTTCTGAGCTGGTTTGGGGATTATCTCTGTGGCAGATCGTTTCGCACGAGGCTTAATGACTCAAGCATCTCGGAAGCGGCGACGGTCAACAGTGGCGTGCCTCAGGGATCAGTTCTTGGTCCACTCTTATTCAATCTGATTACGGCGGATCTGCCTAGCAAAGTTCAGCACTGTCGCCTCCACATGTACGCTGACGATATTCAGATCTATGCGCCCATCTCCACGAACAATATGAATCAAGCTTTGACGGCCATCAACGATGACCTGCATCAAATTCATGTCTGGGCAGCCTCGAACTCTCTTTCCTTGAACCCCACCAAGTGCCAGGTGCTCTTCGTTGGGGGACGTGTCGAGGATGTCGCTGCGGCCAGAAATTCAGAAGTCAGGATTCACCTCAATGGCATCAGTCTTCCAATCGTGGACAGGGCGAGAAATTTGGGGGTCATTATCGACAGTGGCCTAACCTTTGAATCCCATGTTGGCAGTATTTGCCGACGCGCATATGCCAGACTGAGGATGCTTTACCAGTTTAAATCTGTTTTTTCTACTAAACTTAAACTCAAACTTGCAGATTCCCTCGTGCTGTCCGGTTTGGAGTATGCGGATGTCGTTTATGGGCCGTTCCTAACCCAGGCCAGCAGTCGCCGCCTGCAAAGCGTCCAATACAGCTGCATGTCATTTGCTGTGGGTTGTCCTCGACGTCAGCATGTCTGGGATTCTGCGGGATCATGGCTGGCTCCGGATGGGTGAACGTCGCTTCCTGCACTACGTTGGCGTTGTGCGATTGGCAGTGGCCCAGGGTCTTCCACCTTACTTGGCCGAAAGAATCCAACTTCGTAACGCCGCCCACGACAGAGATCTTCGACACGTGTCTACCATGGCATCTGTACCGGAGCATCGCCTGTCCTCTTTCAGAAGATCATTCACATACCTTGCCTCATATATTGTTAACTCTGTCCTGAATATGATGGGATTCACTAGTCATTCGGTAATCATGAGGTCACTCAAACGTGATCTCCTCAATCAATCTTTACACCTTGAAGATAGGTTTTAATTTAATTTCAATTTCATGAAGGGTAGTATTTTAAATCACTATTTAGTGTTATACTCACCTTTTGTACCTTAGTATACAATAAACTTTATTTATTTATTTTTATTTATTTATTTTTATTTTATTTTGAAATTTATGCAAGAATTTTTGCAAAAGTTATGGACATTCTGCTGCAGCAACTGAATGAAATACGTTTGCTATTCGAACGGACATTATCGCGATTTAGGGCTTTTTTTCGGGGGGGTAAGACTCTGAGGGTCTGATGGCTACTAGAACTTTTAATTACTTACAATTTGAGGTATGATAGAAATTTATGCAAGAATTTTTGCAAAAGTTATGGACATTTTGCTGCAGCAACTGAATGAAATACGTTTGCTATTATAACGGACATTATCGCGATTTAGGGCTTTTTTTCGGGGGGGTAAGACTCTGAGGGTCTGATGGCTACTAGAACTTTTAATTACCTACAATTTGAGGTATGATAGAAATTTATGCAAGAATTTTTGCAAAAGTTATGGACATTTTGCTGCAGCAACTGAATGAAATACGTTTGCTATTCGAACGGACATTATCGCGATTTAGGGCTTTTTTTCGGGGGTGTAAAACTCTGAGGGTCTGATGGCTACTAGAACTTTTAATTACCTACAATTTGAGGTATGATAGAAATTTATGCAAGAATTTTTGCAAAAGTTATGGACATTTTGCTGGAGCAACTGAATGAAATACGTTTGCTATTCGAACGGACATTATCGCGATTTAGGGCTTTTTTTCGGGGGGGTAAAACTCTGAGGGTCTGATGGCTACTAGAACTTTTAATTACCTACAATTTGAGGTATGATAGAAATTTATGCAAGAATTTTTGCAAAAGTTACGGACATTTTGCTGCAGCAACTGAATGAAATACGTTTGCTATTCGAACGGACATTATCGCGATTTAGGGCTTTTTTTCGGGGGGGTAAAACTCTGAGGGTCTGATGGCTACTAGAACTTTTAATTACCTACAATTTGAGGTATGATAGAAATTTATGCAAGAATTTTTGCAAAAGTTATGGACTTTTGCTGCAGGAACTGAATGAAATACGTTTGCTATTCGAACGGACATTATCGCGATTTAGGGCGTTTTCTCGGGGGGGTAAAACTCTGAGGGTCTGATGGCTACTAGAACTTTTGATTACCTACAATTTGAGGTATGATAGAAATTTATGCAAGAATTTTTGCAAAAGTTATGGATATTCTGCTGCAGCAACTGAATGAAATACGTTTGCTATTCGAACGGACATTATCGCGATTTAGGGCTTTTTTTCGGGGGGGTAAAACTCTGAGGGTCTGATGGCTACTAGAACTTTTAATTACCTACAATTTGAGGTATGATAGAAATTTATGCAAGAATTTTTGCAAAAGGTATGGACATTTTGCTGAAGCAACTGAATGAAATACGTTTGCTATTCGAACGGACATTATCGCGATTTAGGGCTTTTTTTCGGGGGGGTAAGACTCTGAGGGTCTGATGGCTACTAGAACTTTTAATTACTTACAATTTGAGGTATGATAGAAATTTATGCAAGAATTTTTGCAAAAGTTATGGACATTTTGCTGCAGCAACTGAATGAAATACGTTTGCTATTATAACGGACATTATCGCGATTTAGGGCTTTTTTTCAGGGGGGTAAGACTCTGAGGGTCTGATGGCTACTAGAACTTTTAATTACCTACAATTTGAGGTATGATAGAAATTTATGCAAGAATTTTTGCAAAAGTTATGGACATTTTGCTGCAGCAACTGAATGAAATACGTTTGCTATTCGAACGGACATTATCGCGATTTAGGGCTTTTTTTCGGGGGGGGTAAAACTCTGAGGGTCTGATGGCTACTAGAACTTTTAATTACCTACAATTTGAGGTATGATAGAAATTTATGCAAGAATTTTTGCAAAAGTTATGGACATTTTGCTGGAGCAACTGAATGAAATACGTTTGCTATTCGAACGGACATTATCGCGATTTAGGGCTTTTTTTTCGGGGGGGTAAAACTCTGAGGGTCTGATGGCTACTAGAACTTTTAATTACCTACAATTTGAGGTATGATAGAAATTTATGCAAGAATTTTTGCAAAAGTTATGGACATTTTGCTGCAGCAACTGAATGAAATACGTTTGCTATTCGAACGGACATTATCGCGATTTAGGGCTTTTTTTCGGGGGGGTAAAACTCTGAGGGTCTGATGGCTACTAGAACTTTTAATTACCTACAATTTGAGGTATGATGGAAATTTATGCAAGAATTTTTGCAAAAGTTATGGACATTTTGCTGCAGCAACTGAATGAAATACGTTTGCTATTCGAACGGACATTATCGCGATTTAGGGCTTTTTTTCGGGGGGGTAAAACTCTGAGGGTCTGATGGCTACTAGAACTTTTAATTACCTACAATTTGAGGTATGATAGAAATTTATGCAAGAATTTTTGCAAAAGTTATGGACATTTTGCTGCGGCAACTGAATGAAATACGTTTGCTATACGAACGGACATTATCGCGATTTAGGGCTTTTTTTCGGGGGGGTAAAACTCTGAGGGTCTGATGGCTACTAGAACTTTTAATTACCTACAATTTGAGGTATGATAGAAATTTATGCAAGAATTTTTGCAAAAGTTATGGACATTTTGCTGCAGCAACTGAATGAAATACGTTTGCTATTCGAACGGACATTTTCGCGATTTAGGGCTTTTTTTCGGGGGGGGGGGGTAAAACTCTGAGGGTCTGATGGCTAGTAGAACTTTTAATTACCTACAATTTGAGGTATGATAGAAATTTATGCAAGAATTTTTGCAAAAGTTATGGACATTTTGCTGCAGCAACTGAATGAAATACGTTTGCTATTCGAACGGAAATTATCGCGATTTAGGGCTTTTTTTCGGGGGGGTAAAACTCTGAGGGTCTGATGGCTACTAGAACTTTTAATTACCTACAATTTGAGGTATGATAGAAATGTATGCAAGAATTTTTGCAAAAGTTATGGACATTTTGCTGCAGCAACTGAATGAAATACGTTTGCTATTCGAACGGACATTATCGCGATTTAGGGCTTTTTTTCGGGGGGGTAAAACTCTGAGGGTCTGATGGCTACTAGAACTTTTAATTACCTACAATTTGAGGTATGATAGAAATTTATGCAAGAATTTTTGCAAAAGTTATGGACTTTTGCTGCAGCAACTGAATGAAATACGTTTGCTATTCGAACGGACATTATCGTGATTTAGGGCGTTTTCTCGGGGGGGTAAAACTCTGAGGGTCTGATGGCTACTAGAACTTTTGATTACCTACAATTTGAGGTATGATAGAAATTTATGCAAGAATTTTTGCAAAAGTTATGGACATTCTGCTGCAGCAACTGAATGAAATACGTTTGCTATTCGAACGGACATTATCGCGATTTAGGGCTTTTTTTCTGGGGGGTAAGACTCTGAGGGTCTGATGGCTACTAGAACTTTTAATTACTTACAATTTGAGGTATGATAGAAATTTATGCAAGAATTTTTGCAAAAGTTATGGACATTTTGCTGCAGCAACTGAATGAAATACGTTTGCTATTATAACGGACATTATCGCGATTTAGGGCTTTTTTTCGGGGGGGGTAAGACTCTGAGGGTCTGATGGCTACTAGAACTTTTAATTACCTACAATTTGAGGTATGATAGAAATTTATGCAAGAATTTTTGCAAAAGTTATGGACATTTTGCTGCAGCAACTGAATGAAATACGTTTGCTATTCGAACGGACATTATCGCGATTTAGGGCTTTTTTTCGGGGGTGTAAAACTCTGAGGGTCTGATGGCTACTAGAACTTTTAATTACCTACAATTTGAGGTATGATAGAAATTTATGCAAGAATTTTTGCAAAAGTTATGGACATTTTGCTGGAGCAACTGAATGAAATACGTTTGCTATTCGAACGGACATTATCGCGATTTAGGGCTTTTTTTCGGGGGGGTAAAACTCTGAGGGTCTGATGGCTACTAGAACTTTTAATTACCTACAATTTGAGGTATGATAGAAATTTATGCAAGAATTTTTGCAAAAGTTATGGACATTTTGCTGCAGCAACTGAATGAAATACGTTTGCTATTCGAACGGACATTATCGCGATTTAGGGCTTTTTTTCGGGGGGGTAAAACTCTGAGGGTCTGATGGCTACTAGAACTTTTAATTACCTACAATTTGAGGTATGATGGAAATTTATGCAAGAATTTTTGCAAAAGTTATGGACATTTTGCTGCAGCAACTGAATGAAATACGTTTGCTATTCGAACGGACATTATCGCGATTTAGGGCTTTTTTTCGGGGGGGTAAAACTCTGAGGGTCTGATGGCTACTAGAACTTTTAATTACCTACAATTTGAGGTATGATGGAAATTTATGCAAGAATTTTTGCAAAAGTTATGGACATTTTGCTGCAGCAACTGAATGAAATACGTTTGCTATTCGAACGGACATTATCGCGATTTAGGGCTTTTTTTCGGGGGGGTAAAACTCTGAGGGTCTGATGGCTACTAGAACTTTTAATTACCTACAATTTGAGGTATGATAGAAATTTATGCAAGAATTTTTGCAAAAGTTATGGACATTTTGCTGCGGCAACTGAATGAAATACGTTTGCTATACGAACGGACATTATCGCGATTTAGGGCTTTTTTTCGGGGGGGTAAAACTCTGAGGGTCTGATGGCTACTAGAACTTTTAATTACCTACAATTTGAGGTATGATAGAAATTTATGCAAGAATTTTTGCAAAAGTTATGGACATTTTGCTGCAGCAACTGAATGAAATACGTTTGCTATTCGAACGGACATTTTCGCGATTTAGGGCTTTTTTTTCGGGGGGGGGGGGGAGAAACTCTGAGGGTCTGATGGCTACTAGAACTTTTAATTACCTACAATTTGAGGTATGATAGAAATTTATGCAAGAATTTTTGCAAAAGTTATGGACATTTTGCTGCAGCAACTGAATGAAATACGTTTGCTATTCGAACGGAAATTATCGCGATTTAGGGCTTTTTTTCGGGGGGGTAAAACTCTGAGGGTCTGATGGCTACTAGAACTTTTAATTACCTACAATTTGAGGTATGATAGAAATGTATGCAAGAATTTTTGCAAAAGTTATGGACATTTTGCTGCAGCAACTGAATGAAATACGTTTGCTATTCGAACGGACATTATCGCGATTTAGGGCTTTTTTTCGGGGGGGTAAAATTCTGAGGGTCTGATGGCTACTAGAACTTTTAATTACTTACAATTTGAGGTATGATAGAAATTTATGCAAGAATTTTTGCAAAAGTTATGGACATTTTGCTGCAGCAACTGAATGAAATACGTTTGCTATTCGAACGGACATTATCGCGATTTAGGGCTTTTTTTTCGGGGGGGTAAAATTCTGAGAGTCTGATGGCTACTAGAACTTTTAATTACCTACAATTTGAGGTATGATAGAAATTTATGCAAGAATTTTTGCAAAAGTTATGGACATTTTGCTGCAGCAACTGAATGAAATACGTTTGCTATTCGAACGGACATTATCGCGATTTAGGGCTTTTTTTCGGGGGGTAAAACTCTGAGGTTCTGACGGCTACTAGAACTTTTAATTACCTACAATTTGAGGTATGATAGAAATTTATGCAAGAATTTTTGCAAAAGTTATGGACATTTTGCTGCAGCAACTGAATGAAATACGTTTGCTATTCGAACGGACATTATCGCGATTTAGGGCTTTTTTTCGTGGGGGTAAAACTCTGAGGGTCTGATGGCTACTAGAACTTTTAATTACCTACAATTTGAGGTATGATAGAAATTTATGCAAGAATTTTTGCAAAAGTTCTGGACATTTTGCTGCAGCAACTGAATGAAATACGTTTGCTATTCGAACGGACATTATCGCGATTTAGGGCTTTTTTTCGGGGGGGGGGGGTAAAACTCTGAGGGTCTGATGGCTACTAGAACTTTTAATTACCTACAATTTGAGGTATGATAGAAATTTATGCAAGAATTTTTGCAAAAGTTATGGACATTTTGCTGCAGCAATTGAATGAAATACGTTTGCTATTCGAACGGACATTATCGCGATTTAGGGCTTTTTTTCGGGGGGGGGGGGTAAAACTCTGAGGGTCTGATGGCTACTAGAACTTTTAATTACCTACAATTTGAGGTATGATAGAAATTTATGCAAGAATTTTTGCAAAAGTTATGGACATTTTGCTGCAGCAACTGAATGAAATACGTTTGCTATTCGAACGGACATTATCGCGATTTAGGACTTTTTTCGGGGGTTAAAACTCTGAGGGTCTGATGGCTACTAGAACTTTTAATTACCTACAATTTGAGGTATGATAGAAATTTATGCAAGAATTTTTGCAAAAGTTATGGACATTTTGCTGCAGCAATTGAATGAAATACGTTTGCTATTCGAACGGACATTATCGCGATTTAGGGCTTTTTTTCGGGGGGGGGGGGGTAAAACTCTGAGGGTCTGATGGCTACTAGAACTTTTAATTACCTACAATTTGAGGTATGATAGAAATTTATGCAAGAATTTTTGCAAAAGTTATGGACATTTTGCTGCAGCAACTGAATGAAATACGTTTGCTATTCGAACGGACATTATCGCGATTTAGGGCTTTTTTTCGGGGGGGGTAAAACTCTGAGGGTCTGATGGCTAGTAGAACTTTTAATTACCTACAATTTGAGGTATGATAGAAATTTATGCAAGAATTTCTGCAAAAGTTATGGACATTTTGCTGCAGCAACTGAATGAAATACGTTTGCTATTCGAACGGACATTATCGCGATTTAGGGCTTTTTTTCGGGGGGGGGTAAAACTCTGAGGGTCTGATGGCTACTAGAACTTTTAATTACCTACAATTTGAGGTATGATAGAAATTTATGCAAGAATTTTTGCAAAAGTTATGGACATTTTGCTGCAGCAACTGAATGAAATACGTTTGCTATTCGAACGGACATTATCGCGATTTAGGGCTTTTTTTCGGGGGGGTAAAACTCTGAGGGTCTGACGGTTACTAGAACTTTTAATTACCTACAATTTGAGGTATGATAGAAATTTATGCAAGAATTTTTGCAAAAGTTATGGAGATTTTGCTGCGGCAACTGAATGAAATACGTTTGCTATACGAACGGACATTATCGCGATTTAGGGCTCTTTTTCGGGGGGGGGGTAAAATTCTGAGGGTCTGATGGCTACTAGAACTTTTAATTACCTACAATTTGAGGTATCATAGAAATTTATGCAAGAATTTTTGCAAAAGTTATGGACATTTTGCTGCAGCAACTGAATGAAATACGTTTGCTATTCGAACGGACATTATCGCGATTTAGGACTTTTTTTCGGGGGGGGTAAAACTCTGAGGGTCTGATGGCTACTAGAACATTTAATTACCTACAATTTGAGGTATGATAGAAATTTATGCAAGAATTTTTGCAAAAGTTATGGACATTTTGCTGCAGCAACTGAATGAAATACGTTTGCTATTCGAACGGACATTATCGCGATTTAGGGCTTTTTTTCGGGGGGGTAAAACTCTGAGGGTCTGATGGCTAATAGAACTTTTAATTACCTACAATTTGAGGTATGATAGAAATTTATGCAAGAATTTTTGCAAAAGTTATGGACTTTTGCTGCAGCAACTGAATGAAATACGTTTGCTATTCGAACGGAAATTATCTCGATTTACGGCGTTTTCTCGGGGGGGTAAAACTCTGAGGGTCTGATGGCTACTAGAACTTTTGATTACCTACAATTTGAGGTATGATAGAAATTTATGCAAGAATTTTTGCAAAAGTTATGGACATTTTGCTGCAGCAACTGAATGAAATACGTTTGCTATTCGAACGGACATTATCGCGATTTAGGGCTTTTTTTCGGGGGGGTAAAACTCTGAGGGTCTGATGGCTACTAGAACTTTTAATTACCTACAATTTGAGGTATGATAGAAATTTATGCAAGAATTTTTGCAAAAGGTATGGACATTTTGCTGCAGCAACTGAATGAAATACGTTTGCTATTCGAACGGACATTATCGCGATTTAGGGCTTTTTTTCGGGGGGGTAAGACTCTGAGGGTCTGATGGCTACTAGAACTTTTAATTACCTACAATTTGAGGTATGATAGAAATTTATGCAAGAATTTTTGCAAAAGTTATGGACATGTTGCTGCAGCAACTGAATGAAATACGTTTGCTATTATAACGGACATTATCGCGATTTAGGGCTTTTTTTTCGGGGGGGTAAGACTCTGAGGGTCTGATGGCTACTAGAACTTTTAATTACCTACAATTTGAGGTATGATAGAAATTTATGCAAGAATTTTTGCAAAAGTTATGGACATTTTGCTGCAGCAACTGAATGAAATACGTTTGCTATTCGAACGGACATTATCGCGATTTAGGGCTTTTTTTCGGGGGGGTAAAACTCTGAGGGTCTGATGGCTACTAGAACTTTTAATTACCTACAATTTGAGTTATGATAGAAATTTATGCAAGAATTTTTGCAGAAGTTATGGACATTTTGCTGGAGCAACTGAATGAAATACGTTTGCTATTCGAACGGACATTATCGCGATTTAGGGCTTTTTTTCGGGGGGGTAAAACTCTGAGGGTCTGATGGCTACTAGAACTTTTAATTACCTACAATTTGAGGTATGATAGAAATTTATGCAAGAATTTTTGCAAAAGGTATGGACATTTTGCTGCAGCAACTGAATGAAATACGTTTGCTATTCGAACGGACATTATCGCGATTTAGGGCTTTTTTTCGGGGGGGTAAGACTCTGAGGGTCTGATGGCTACTAGAACTTTTAATTACCTACAATTTGAGGTATGATAGAAATTTATGCAAGAATTTTTGCAAAAGTTATGGACATTTTGCTGCAGCAACTGAATGAAATACGTTTGCTATTATAACGGACATTATCGCGATTTAGGGCTTTTTTTCGGGGGGGTAAGACTCTGAGGGTCTGATGGCTACTAGAACTTTTAATTACCTACAATTTGAGGTATGATAGAAATTTATGCAAGAATTTTTGCAAAAGTTATGGACATTTTGCTGCAGCAACTGAATGAAATACGTTTGCTATTCGAACGGACATTATCGCGATTTAGGGCTTTTTTTCGGGGGGTAAAACTCTGAGGGTCTGATGGCTACTAGAACTTTTAATTACCTACAATTTGAGGTATGATAGAAATTTATGCAAGAATTTTTGCAAAAGTTATGGACATTTTGCTGGAGCAACTGAATGAAATACGTTTGCTATTCGAACGGACATTATCACGATTTAGGGCTTTTTTTCGGGGGGGTAAAACTCTGAGGGTCTGATGGCTACTAGAACTTTTAATTACCTACAATTTGAGGTATGATAGAAATTTATCCAAGAATTTTTGCAAAAGTTATGGACATTTTGCTGCAGCAACTGAATGAAATACGTTTGCTATTCGAACGGACATTATCGCGATTTAGGGCTTTTTTTCGGGGGGGTAAAACTCTGAGGGTCTGATGGCTACTAGAACTTTTAATTACCTACAATTTGAGGTATGATAGAAATTTATGCAAGAATTTTTGCAAAAGTTATGGACATTTTGCTGCAGCAACTGAATGAAATACGTTTGCTATTCGAACGGACATTATCGCGATTTAGGGCTTTTTTTCGGGGGGGTAAAACTCTGAGGGTCTGATGGCTACTAGAACTTTTAATTACCTACAATTTGAGGTATGATAGAAATTTATGCAAGAATTTTTGCAAAAGTTATGGACATTTTGCTGCAGCAACTGAATGAAATACGTTTGCTATTCGAACGGACATTATCGCGATTTAGGGCTTTTTTTCGGGGGGGTAAAATTCTGAGGGTCGGATGGCTACTAGAACTTTTAATTACCTACAATTTGAGGTATGATAGAAATTTATGCACGAATTTTTGCAAAAGTTGTGGACATTTTGCTGCAGCAACTGAATGAAATACGTTTGCTATTCGAACGGACATTATCGCGATTTAGGGCTTTTTTTCGGGGGGGTAAAATTCTGAGAGTCTGATGGCTACTAGAACTTTTAATTACCTACAATTTGAGGTATGATAGAAATTTATGCAAGAGTTTTTGCAAAAGTTATGGACATCTTGCTGCAGCAACTGAATGAAATACGTTTGCTATTCGAACGGACATTATCGCGATTTAGGGCTTTTTTTCGGGGGGGTAAAACTCTGAGGGTCTGATGGCTACTAGAACTTTTAATTACCTACAAGTTGAGGTATGATAGAAATTTATGCAAGAATTTTTGCAAAAGTTATGGACATTTTGCTGCAGCAACTGAATGAAATACGTTAGCTATTCGAACGGACATTATCGCGATTTAGGGTTTTTTTTCGGGGGGGGGGGGGGGTAAAACTCTGAGGGTCTGATGGCTACTAGAACTTTTAATTACCTACAATTTGAGGTATGATAGAAATTTATGCAAGAATTTTTGCAAAAGTTATGGACATTTTGCTGCAGCAACTGAATGAAATACGTTTGCTATTCGAACGGACATTATCGCGATTTAGGGCTTTTTTTCGGGGGGGTAAAACTCTGAGGGTCTGATGGCTACTAGAACTTTTAATTACCTACAATTTGAGGTATGATAGAAATTTATGCAAGAATTTTTGCAAAAGTTATGGACATTTTGCTGCAGCAATTGAATGAAATACGTTTGCTATTCGAACGGACATTATCGCGATTTAGGGCTTTTTTTCGGGGGGGGGGGGGGTAAAGCTCTGAGGGTCTGATGGCTACTAGAACTTTTAATTACCTACAATTTGAGGTATGATAGAAATTTATGCAAGAATTTTTGCAAAAGTTATGGACATTTTGCTGCAGCAACTGAATGAAATACGTTTGCTATTCGAACGGACATTATCGCGATTTAGGGCTTTTTTTCGGGGGGGTAAAACTCTGAGGGTCTGATGGCTACTAGAACTTTTAATTACCTACAATTTGAGGTATGATAGAAATTTATGCAAGAATTTTTGCAAAAGTTATGGACATTTTGCTGCAGCAACTGAATGAAATACGGTTGCTATTCGAACGGACATTATCGCGATTTAGGGCTTTTTTTCGGGGGGGGGGGTAAAATTCTGAGGGTCTGATGGCTACTAGAACTTTTAATTACCTACAATTTGAGGTATGATAGAAATTTATGCACGAATTTTTGCAAAAGTTATGGACATTTTGCTGCAGCAACTGAATGAAATACGTTTGCTATTCGAACGGACATTATCGCGATTTAGGGCTTTTTTTCGGGGTGGTAAAATTCTGAGAGTCTGATGGCTACTAGAACTTTTAATTACCTACAATTTGAGGTATGATAGAAATTTATGCAAGAATTTTTGCAAAAGTTATGGACATTTTGCTGCAGCAACTGAATGAAATACGTTTGCTATTCGAACGGACATTATCGCGATTTAGGGCTTTTTTTCGGGGGGGTAAAACTCTGAGGGTCTGATGGCTACTAGAACTTTTAATTACCTACAATTTGAGGTATGATAGAAATTTATGCAAGAATTTTTGCAAAAGTTATGGACATTTTGCTGCAGCAACTGAATGAAATACGTTTGCTATTCGAACGGACATTATCGCGATTTAGGGCTTTTTTTCGGGGGGGGGGGGGGGGTAAAACTCTGAGGGTCTGATGGCTACTAGAACTTTTAATTACCTACAATTTGAGGTATGATAGAAATTTATGCAAGCATTTTTGCAAAAGTTATGGACATTTTGCTGCAGCAACTGAATGAAATACGTTTGCTATTCGAACGGACATTATCGCGATTTAGGGCTTTTTTTCGGGGGGGTAAAACTCTGAGGGTCTGATGGCTACTAGAACTTTTAATTACCTACAATTTGAGGTATGATAGAAATTTATGCAAGAATTTTTGCAAAAGTTATGGACATTTTGCTGCAGCAATTGAATGAAATACGTTTGCTATTCGAACGGACATTATCGCGATTTAGGGCTTTTTTTCGGGGGGGGGGGGGGTAAAGCTCTGAGGGTCTGATGGCTACTAGAACTTTTAATTACCTACAATTTGAGGTATGATAGAAATTTATGCAAGAATTTTTGCAAAAGTTATGGACATTTTGCTGCAGCAACTGAATGAAATACGTTTGCTATTCGAACGGACATTATCGCGATTTAGGGCTTTTTTTCGGGGGGGTAAAACTCTGAGGGTCTGATGGCTACTAGAACTTTTAATTACCTACAATTTGAGGTATGATAGAAATTTATGCAAGAATTTTTGCAAAAGTTATGGACATTTTGCTGCAGCAATTGAATGAAATACGTTTGCTATTCGAACGGACATTATCGCGATTTAGGGTTTTTTTTCGGGGGGGGGGGTAAAACTCTGAGGGTCTGATGGCTACTAGAACTTTTAATTACCTACAATTTGAGGTATGATAGAAATTTATGCAAGAATTTTTGCAAAAGTTATGGACATTTTGCTGCAGCAACTGAATGAAATACGTTTGCTATTCGAACGGACATTATCGCGATTTAGGGGTTTTTTTCGGGGGGGTAAAACTCTGAGGGTCTGATGGCTACTAGAACTTTTAATTACCTACAATTTGAGGTATGATAGAAATTTATGCAAGAATTTTTGCAAATGTTATGGACATTTTGCTGCGGCAACTGAATGAAATACGTTTGCTATACGAACGGACATTATCGCGATTTAGGGCTTTTTTTCGGGGGGGTAAAATTCTGACGGTCTGATGGCTACTAGAACTTTTAATTACCTACAATTTGAGGTATGATAGAAATTTATGCAAGAATTTGTGCAAAAGTTATGGACATTTTGCTGCAGCAACTGAATGAAATACGTTTGCTATTCGAACGGAAATTATCGCGATTTAGGACTTTTTTTCGGGGGGGTAAAACTCTGAGGGTCTGATGGCTACTAGAACTTTTAATTACCTACAATTTGAGGTATGATAGAAATTTATGCAAGAATTTTTGCAAAAGTTATGGACATTTTGCTGCAGCAACTGAATGAAATACGTTTGCTATTCGAACGGACATTATCGCGATTTAGGGCTTTTTTTCGGGGGGGTAAAACTCTGAGGGTCTGATGGCTACTAGAACTTTTAATTACCTACAATTTGAGGTATGATAGAAATTTATGCAAGAATTTTTGCAAAAGGTATGGACATTTTGCTGCAGCAACTGAATGAAATACGTTTGCTATTCGAACGGACATTATCGCGATTTAGGGCTTTTTTTCGGGGGGGTAAGACTCTGAGGGTCTGATGGCTACTAGAACTTTTAATTACCTACAATTTGAGGTATGATAGAAATTTATGCAAGAATTTTTGCAAAAGTTATGGACATTTTGCTGCAGCAACTGAATGAAATACGTTTGCTATTATAACGGACATTATCGCGATTTAGGGCTTTTTTTCGGGGGGGTAAGACTCTGAGGGTCTGATGGCTACTAGAACTTTTAATTACCTACAATTTGAGGTATGATAGAAATTTATGCAAGAATTTTTGCAAAAGTTATGGACATTTTGCTGCAGCAACTGAATGAAATACGTTTGCTATTCGAACGGACATTATCGCGATTTAGGGCTTTTTTTCGGGGGGGTAAAACTCTGAGGGTCTGATGGCTACTAGAACTTTTAATTACCTACAATTTGAGGTATGATAGAAATTTATGCAAGAATTTTTGCAAAAGTTATGGACATTTTGCTGGAGCAACTGAATGAAATACGTTTGCTATTCGAACGGACATTATCGCGATTTAGGGCTTTTTTTCGGGGGGGTAAAACTCTGAGGGTCTGATGGCTACTAGAACTTTTAATTACCTACAATTTGAGGTATGATAGAAATTTATGCAAGAATTTTTGCAAAAGGTATGGACATTTTGCTGCAGCAACTGAATGAAATACGTTTGCTATTCGAACGGACATTATCGCGATTTAGGGCTTTTTTTCGGGGGGGTAAGACTCTGAGGGTCTGATGGCTACTAGAACTTTTAATTACCTACAATTTGAGGTATGATAGAAATTTATGCAAGAATTTTTGCAAAAGTTATGGACATTTTGCTGCAGCAACTGAATGAAATACGTTTGCTATTATAACGGACATTATCGCGATTTAGGGCTTTTTTTCGGGGGGGTAAGACTCTGAGGGTCTGATGGCTACTAGAACTTTTAATTACCTACAATTTGAGGTATGATAGAAATTTATGCAAGAATTTTTGCAAAAGTTATGGACATTTTGCTGCAGCAACTGAATGAAATACGTTTGCTATTCGAACGGACATTATCGCGATTTAGGGCTTTTTTTCGGGGGGGTAAAACTCTGAGGGTCTGATGGCTACTAGAACTTTTAATTACCTACAATTTGAGGTATGATAGAAATTTATGCAAGAATTTTTGCAAAAGTTATGGACATTTTGCTGGAGCAACTGAATGAAATACGTTTGCTATTCGAACGGACATTATCGCGATTTAGGGCTTTTTTTCGGGGGGGTAAAACTCTGAGGGTCTGATGGCTACTAGAACTTTTAATTACCTACAATTTGAGGTATGATAGAAATTTATCCAAGAAGTTTTGCAAAAGTTATGGACATTTTGCTGCAGCAACTGAATGAAATACGTTTGCTATTCGAACGGACATTATCGCGATTTAGGGCTTTTTTTCGGGGGGTAAAACTCTGAGGGTCTGATGGCTACTAGAACTTTTAATTACCTACAATTTGAGGTATGATAGAAATTTATGCAAGAATTTTTGCAAAAGTTATGGACATTTTGCTGCAGCAACTGAATGAAATACGTTTGCTATTCGAACGGACATTATCGCGATTTAGGGCTTTTTTTCGGGGGGGTAAAATTCTGAGAGTCTGATGGCTACTAGAACTTTTAATTACCTACAATTTGAGGTATGATAGAAATTTATGCAAGAATTTTTGCAAAAGTTATGGACATTTTGCTGCAGCAACTGAATGAAATACGTTTGCTATTCGAACGGACATTATCGCGATTTAGGGCTTTTTTTCGGGGGGGGGGGGGGGTAAAGCTCTGAGGGTCTGATGGCTACTAGAACTTTTAATTACCTACAATTTGAGGTATGATAGAAATTTATGCAAGAATTTTTGCAAAAGTTATGGACATTTTGCTGCAGCAACTGAATGAAATACGTTTGCTATTCGAACGGACATTATCGCGATTTAGGGCTTTTTTTCGGGGGGGTAAAACTCTGAGGGTCTGATGGCTACTAGAACTTTTAATTACCTACAATTTGAGGTATGATAGAAATTTATGCAAGAATTTTTGCAAAAGTTATGGACATTTTGCTGCAGCAACTGAATGAAATACGGTTGCTATTCGAACGGACATTATCGCGATTTAGGGCTTTTTTTCGGGGGGGGGGTAAAATTCTGAGGGTCTGATGGCTACTAGAACTTTTAATTACCTACAATTTGAGGTATGATAGAAATTTATGCACGAATTTTTGCAAAAGTTATGGACATTTTGCTGCAGCAACTGAATGAAATACGTTTGCTATTCGAACGGACATTATCGCGATTTAGGGCTTTTTTTCGGGGTGGTAAAATTCTGAGAGTCTGATGGCTACTAGAACTTTTAATTACCTACAATTTGAGGTATGATAGAAATTTATGCAAGAATTTTTGCAAAAGTTATGGACATTTTGCTGCAGCAACTGAATGAAATACGTTTGCTATTCGAACGGACATTATCGCGATTTAGGGCTTTTTTTCGGGGGGGTAAAACTCTGAGGGTCTGATGGCTACTAGAACTTTTAATTACCTACAATTTGAGGTATGATAGAAATTTATGCAAGAATTTTTGCAAAAGTTATGGACATTTTGCTGCAGCAACTGAATGAAATACGTTTGCTATTCGAACGGACATTATCGCGATTTAGGGCTTTTTTTCGGGGGGGTAAAACTCTGAGGGTCTGATGGCTACTAGAACTTTTAATTACCTACAATTTGAGGTATGATAGAAATTTATGCAAGAATTTTTGCAAAAGTTATGGACATTTTGCTGCAGCAACTGAATGAAATACGGTTGCTATTCGAACGGACATTATCGCGATTTAGGGCTTTTTTTCGGGGGGGGGGGGGGGTAAAATTCTGAGGGTCTGATGGCTACTAGAACTTTTAATTACCTACAATTTGAGGTATGATAGAAATTAATGCACGAATTTTTGCAAAAGTTATGGACATTTTGCTGCAGCAACTGAATGAAATACGTTTGCTATTCGAACGGACATTATCGCGATTTAGGGCTTTTTTTCGGGGTGGTAAAATTCTGAGAGTCTGATGGCTACTAGAACTTTTAATTACCTACAATTTGAGGTATGATAGAAATTTATGCAAGAATTTTTGCAAAAGTTATGGACATTTTGCTGGAGCAACTGAATGAAATACGTTTGCTATTCGAACGGACATTATCGCGATTTAGGGCTTTTTTTCGGGGGGGTAAAACTCTGAGGGTCTGATGGCTACTAGAACTTTTAATTACCTACAATTTGAGGTATGATAGAAATTTATGCAAGAATTTTTGCAAAAGGTATGGACATTTTGCTGCAGCAACTGAATGAAATACGTTTGCTATTCGAACGGACATTATCGCGATTTAGGGCTTTTTTTCGGGGGGGTAAGACTCTGAGGGTCTGATGGCTACTAGAACTTTTAATTACCTACAATTTGAGGTATGATAGAAATTTATGCAAGAATTTTTGCAAAAGTTATGGACATTTTGCTGCAGCAACTGAATGAAATACGTTTGCTATTATAACGGACATTATCGCGATTTAGGGCTTTTTTTCGGGGGGGTAAGACTCTGAGGGTCTGATGGCTACTAGAACTTTTAATTACCTACAATTTGAGGTATGATAGAAATTTATGCAAGAATTTTTGCAAAAGTTATGGACATTTTGCTGCAGCAACTGAATGAAATACGTTTGCTATTCGAACGGACATTATCGCGATTTAGGGCTTTTTTTCGGGGGGTAAAACTCTGAGGGTCTGATGGCTACTAGAACTTTTAATTACCTACAATTTGAGGTATGATAGAAATTTATGCAAGAATTTTTGCAAAAGTTATGGACATTTTGCTGGAGCAACTGAATGAAATACGTTTGCTATTCGAACGGACATTATCGCGATTTAGGGCTTTTTTTCGGGGGGGTAAAACTCTGAGGGTCTGATGGCTACTAGAACTTTTAATTACCTACAATTTGAGGTATGATAGAAATTTATCCAAGAAGTTTTGCAAAAGTTATGGACATTTTGCTGCAGCAACTGAATGAAATACGTTTGCTATTCGAACGGACATTATCGCGATTTAGGGCTTTTTTTCGGGGGGGTAAAACTCTGAGGGTCTGATGGCTACTAGAACTTTTAATTACCTACAATTTGAGGTATGATAGAAATTTATGCAAGAATTTTTGCAAAAGTTATGGACATTTTGCTGCAGCAACTGAATGAAATACGTTTGCTATTCGAACGGACATTATCGCGATTTAGGGCTTTTTTTCGGGGGGGTAAAACTCTGAGGGTCTGATGGCTACTAGAACTTTTAATTACCTACAATTTGAGGTATGATAGAAATTTATGCAAGAATTTTTGCAAAAGTTATGGACATTTTGCTGCAGCAACTGAATGAAATACGTTTGCTATTCGAACGGACATTATCGCGATTTAGGGCTTTTTTTCGGGGGGGTAAAATTCTGAGAGTCTGATGGCTACTAGAACTTTTAATTACCTACAATTTGAGGTATGATAGAAATTTATGCAAGAATTTTTGCAAAAGTTATGGACATTTTGCTGCAGCAACTGAATGAAATACGTTTGCTATTCGAACGGACATTATCGCGATTTAGGGCTTTTTTTCGGGGGGGGGGGGGGGTAAAGCTCTGAGGGTCTGATGGCTACTAGAACTTTTAATTACCTACAATTTGAGGTATGATAGAAATTTATGCAAGAATTTTTGCAAAAGTTATGGACATTTTGCTGCAGCAACTGAATGAAATACGTTTGCTATTCGAACGGACATTATCGCGATTTAGGGCTTTTTTTCGGGGGGGTAAAACTCTGAGGGTCTGATGGCTACTAGAACTTTTAATTACCTACAATTTGAGGTATGATAGAAATTTATGCAAGAATTTTTGCAAAAGTTATGGACATTTTGCTGCAGCAACTGAATGAAATACGGTTGCTATTCGAACGGACATTATCGCGATTTAGGGCTTTTTTTCGGGGGGGGGGGTAAAATTCTGAGGGTCTGATGGCTACTAGAACTTTTAATTACCTACAATTTGAGGTATGATAGAAATTTATGCACGAATTTTTGCAAAAGTTATGGACATTTTGCTGCAGCAACTGAATGAAATACGTTTGCTATTCGAACGGACATTATCGCGATTTAGGGCTTTTTTTCGGGGTGGTAAAATTCTGAGAGTCTGATGGCTACTAGAACTTTTAATTACCTACAATTTGAGGTATGATAGAAATTTATGCAAGAATTTTTGCAAAAGTTATGGACATTTTGCTGCAGCAACTGAATGAAATACGTTTGCTATTCGAACGGACATTATCGCGATTTAGGGCTTTTTTTCGGGGGGGTAAAACTCTGAGGGTCTGATGGCTACTAGAACTTTTAATTACCTACAATTTGAGGTATGATAGAAATTTATGCAAGAATTTTTGCAAAAGTTATGGACATTTTGCTGCAGCAACTGAATGAAATACGTTTGCTATTCGAACGGACATTATCGCGATTTAGGGCTTTTTTTCGGGGGGGTAAAACTCTGAGGGTCTGATGGCTACTAGAACTTTTAATTACCTACAATTTGAGGTATGATAGAAATTTATGCAAGAATTTTTGCAAAAGTTATGGACATTTTGCTGCAGCAACTGAATGAAATACGGTTGCTATTCGAACGGACATTATCGCGATTTAGGGCTTTTTTTTCGGGGGGGGGGGGGGTAAAATTCTGAGGGTCTGATGGCTACTAGAACTTTTAATTACCTACAATTTGAGGTATGATAGAAATTTATGCACGAATTTTTGCAAAAGTTATGGACATTTTGCTGCAGCAACTGAATGAAATACGTTTGCTATTCGAACGGACATTATCGCGATTTAGGGCTTTTTTTCGGGGTGGTAAAATTCTGAGAGTCTGATGGCTACTAGAACTTTTAATTACCTACAATTTGAGGTATGATAGAAATTTATGCAAGAATTTTTGCAAAAGTTATGGACATTTTGCTGCAGCAACTGAATGAAATACGTTTGCTATTCGAACGGACATTATCGCGATTTAGGGCTTTTTTTCGGGGGGGTAAAACTCTGAGGGTCTGATGGCTACTAGAACTTTTAATTACCTACAATTTGAGGTATGATAGAAATTTATGCAAGAATTTTTGCAAAAGTTATGGACATTTTGCTGCAGCAACTGAATGAAATACGTTTGCTATTCGAACGGACATTATCGCGATTTAGGGCTTTTTTTCGGGGGGGGGGTAAAACTCTGAGGGTCTGATGGCTACTAGAACTTTTAATTACCTACAATTTGAGGTATGATAGAAATTTATGCAAGAATTTTTGCAAAAGTTATGGACATTTTGCTGCAGCAACTGAATGAAATACGTTTGCTATTCGAACGGACATTATCGCGATTTAGGGCTTTTTTTCGGGGGGGTAAAACTCTGAGGGTCTGATGGCTACTAGAACTTTTAATTACCTACAATTTGAGGTATGATAGAAATTTATGCAAGAATTTTTGCAAAAGTTATGGACATTTTGCTGCAGCAATTGAATGAAATACGTTTGCTATTCGAACGGACATTATCGCGATTTAGGGCTTTTTTTCGGGGGGGGGGGGGGGGTAAAGCTCTGAGGGTCTGATGGCTACTAGAACTTTTAATTACCTACAATTTGAGGTATGATAGAAATTTATGCAAGAATTTTTGCAAAAGTTATGGACATTTTGCTGCAGCAACTGAATGAAATACGTTTGCTATTCGAACGGACATTATCGCGATTTAGGGCTTTTTTTCGGGGGGGTAAAACTCTGAGGGTCTGATGGCTACTAGAACTTTTAATTACCTACAATTTGAGGTATGATAGAAATTTATGCAAGAATTTTTGCAAAAGTTATGGACATTTTGCTGCAGCAATTGAATGAAATACGTTTGCTATTCGAACGGACATTATCGCGATTTAGGGTTTTTTTTCGGGGGGGGGGGTAAAACTCTGAGGGTCTGATGGCTACTAGAACTTTTAATTACCTACAATTTGAGGTATGATAGAAATTTATGCAAGAATTTTTGCAAAAGTTATGGACATTTTGCTGCAGCAACTGAATGAAATACGTTTGCTATTCGAACGGACATTATCGCGATTTAGGGCTTTTTTTCGGGGGGTAAAACTCTGAGGGTCTGATGGCTAGTAGAACTTTTAATTACCTACAACTTGAGGTATGATAGAAATTTATGCAAGAATTTTTGCAAAAGTTATGGACATTTTGCTGCAGCAACTGAATGAAATACGTTTGCTATTCGAACGGACATTATCGCGATTTAGGGCTTTTTTTCGGGGGGCTAAAACTCTGAGGGTCTGATGGCTACTAGAACTTTTAATTACCTACAATTTGAGGTATGATAGAAATTTATGCAAGAATTTTTGCAAAAGTTATGGACATTTTGCTGCAGCAATTGAATGAAATACGTTTGCTATTCGAACGGACATTATCGCGATTTAGGGCTTTTTTTCGGGGGGGAGGGGTAAAACTCTGAGGGTCTGATGGCTACTAGAACTTTTAATTACCTACAATTTGAGGTATGATAGAAATTTATGCAAGAATTTTTGCAAAAGTTATGGACATTTTGCTGCAGCAACTGAATGAAATACGTTTGCTATTCGAACGGACATTATCGCGATTTAGGGGTTTTTTTCGGGGGGGTAAAACTCTGAGGGTCTGATGGCTACTAGAACTTTTAATTACCTACAATTTGAGGTATTATAGAAATTTATGCACGAATTTTTGCAAAAGTTATGGACATTTTGCTGCAGCAACTGAATGAAATACGTTTGCTATTCGAACGGACATTATCGCGATTTAGGGCTTTTTTTCGGGGTGGTAAAATTCTGAGAGTCTGATGGCTACTAGAACTTTTAATTACCTACAATTTGAGGTATGATAGAAATTTATGCAAGAATTTTTGCAAAAGTTATGGACATTTTGCTGCAGCAACTGAATGAAATACGTTTGCTATTCGAACGGACATTATCGCGATTTAGGGCTTTTTTTCGGGGGGGTAAAACTCTGAGGGTCTGATGGCTACTAGAACTTTTAATTACCTACAATTTGAGGTATGATAGAAATTTATGCAAGAATTTTTGCAAAAGTTATGGACATTTTGCTGCAGCAACTGAATGAAATACGTTTGCTATTCGAACGGACATTATCGCGATTTAGGGCTTTTTTTCGGGGGGGGGGGGGGGGGGTAAAACTCTGAGGGTCTGATGGCTACTAGAACTTTTAATTACCTACAATTTGAGGTATGATAGAAATTTATGCAAGAATTTTTGCAAAAGTTATGGACATTTTGCTGCAGCAACTGAATGAAATACGTTTGCTATTCGAACGGACATTATCGCGATTTAGGGCTTTTTTTCGGGGGGGTAAAACTCTGAGGGTCTGATGGCTACTAGAACTTTTAATTACCTACAATTTGAGGTATGATAGAAATTTATGCAAGAATTTTTGCAAAAGTTATGGACATTTTGCTGCAGCAATTGAATGAAATACGTTTGCTATTCGAACGGACATTATCGCGATTTAGGGCTTTTTTTCGGGGGGGGGGGGGGGGTAAAGCTCTGAGGGTCTGATGGCTACTAGAACTTTTAATTACCTACAATTTGAGGTATGATAGAAATTTATGCAAGAATTTTTGCAAAAGTTATGGACATTTTGCTGCAGCAACTGAATGAAATACGTTTGCTATTCGAACGGACATTATCGCGATTTAGGGCTTTTTTTCGGGGGGGTAAAACTCTGAGGGTCTGATGGCTACTAGAACTTTTAATTACCTACAATTTGAGGTATGATAGAAATTTATGCAAGAATTTTTGCAAAAGTTATGGACATTTTGCTGCAGCAATTGAATGAAATACGTTTGCTATTCGAACGGACATTATCGCGATTTAGGGTTTTTTTTCGGGGGGGGGGGTAAAACTCTGAGGGTCTGATGGCTACTAGAACTTTTAATTACCTACAATTTGAGGTATGATAGAAATTTATGCAAGAATTTTTGCAAAAGTTATGGACATTTTGCTGCAGCAACTGAATGAAATACGTTTGCTATTCGAACGGACATTATCGCGATTTAGGGCTTTTTTTCGGGGGGTAAAACTCTGAGGGTCTGATGGCTAGTAGAACTTTTAATTACCTACAACTTGAGGTATGATAGAAATTTATGCAAGAATTTTTGCAAAAGTTATGGACATTTTGCTGCAGCAACTGAATGAAATACGTTTGCTATTCGAACGGACATTATCGCGATTTAGGGCTTTTTTTCGGGGGGCTAAAACTCTGAGGGTCTGATGGCTACTAGAACTTTTAATTACCTACAATTTGAGGTATGATAGAAATTTATGCAAGAATTTTTGCAAAAGTTATGGACATTTTGCTGCAGCAATTGAATGAAATACGTTTGCTATTCGAACGGACATTATCGCGATTTAGGGCTTTTTTTCGGGGGGGAGGGGTAAAACTCTGAGGGTCTGATGGCTACTAGAACTTTTAATTACCTACAATTTGAGGTATGATAGAAATTTATGCAAGAATTTTTGCAAAAGTTATGGACATTTTGCTGCAGCAACTGAATGAAATACGTTTGCTATTCGAACGGACATTATCGCGATTTAGGGGTTTTTTTCGGGGGGGTAAAACTCTGAGGGTCTGATGGCTACTAGAACTTTTAATTACCTACAATTTGAGGTATGATAGAAATTTATGCAAGAATTTTTGCAAATGTTATGGACATTTTGCTGCCGCAACTGAATGAAATACGTTTGCTATACGAACGGACATTATCGCGATTTAGGGCTTTTTTTCGGGGGGGGTAAAATTCTGAGGGTCTGATGGCTACTAGAACTTTTAATTACCTACAATTTGAGGTATGATAGAAATTTATGCAAGAATTTGTGCAAAAGTTATGGACATTTTGCTGCAGCAACTGAATGAAATACGTTTGCTATTCGAACGGAAATTATCGCGATTTTGGACTTTTTTTCGGGGGGGGTAAAACTCTGAGGGTCTGATGGCTACTAGAACTTTTAATTACCTACAATTTGAGGTATGATAGAAATTTATGCAAGAATTTTTGCAAAAGTTATGGACATTTTGCTGCAGCAATTGAATGAAATACGTTTGCTATTCGAACGGACATTATCGCGATTTAGGGCTTTTTTCGGGGGGGGGGGGTAAAGCTCTGAGGGTCTGATGGCTACTAGAACTTTTAATTACCTACAATTTGAGGTATGATAGAAATTTATGCAAGAATTTTTGCAAAAGTTATGGACATTTTGCTGCAGCAACTGAATGAAATACGTTTGCTATTCGAACGGACATTATCGCGATTTAGGGCTTTTTTTCGGTGGGGTAAAACTCTGAGGGTCTGATGGTTACTAGAACTTTTAATTACCTACAATTTGAGGTATGATAGAAATTTATGCAAGAATTTTTGCAAAAGTTATGGACATTTTGCTGCAGCAATTGAATGAAATACGTTTGCTATTCGAACGGACATTATCGCGATTTAGGGTTTTTTTTCGGGGGGGGGTAAAACTCTGAGGGTCTGATGGCTACTAGAACTTTTAATTACCTACAATTTGAGGTATGATAGAAATTTATGCAAGAATTTTTGCAAAAGTTATGGACATTTTGCTGCAGCAACTGAATGAAATACGTTTGCTATTCGAACGGACATTATCGCGATTTAGGGCTTTTTTTCGGGGGGGTAAAACTCTGAGGGTCTGATGGCTAGTAGAACTTTTAATTACCTACAACTTGAGGTATGATAGAAATTTATGCAAGAATTTTTGCAAAAGTTATGGACATTTTGCTGCAGCAACTGAATGAAATACGTTTGCTATTCGAACGGACATTATCGCGATTTAGGGCTTTTTTTCGGGGGGCTAAAACTCTGAGGGTCTGATGGCTACTAGAACTTTTAATTACCTACAATTTGAGGTATGATAGAAATTTATGCAAGAATTTTTGCAAAAGTTATGGACGTTTTGCTGCAGCAATTGAATGAAATACGTTTGCTATTCGAACGGACATTATCGCGATTTAGGGCTTTTTTTCGGGGGGGGGGGGGGGGGGTAAAACTCTGAGGGTCTGATGGCTACTAGAACTTTTAATTACCTACAATTTGAGGTATGATAGAAATTTATGCAAGAATTTTTGTAAAAGTTATGGACATTTTGCTGCAGCAACTGAATGAAATACGTTTGCTATTCGAACGGACATTATCGCGATTTAGGGGTTTTTTTCGGGGGGGGGGGTAAAACTCTGAGGGTCTGATGGCTACTAGAACTTTTAATTACCTACAATTTGAGGTATGATAGAAATTTATGCAAGAATTTTTGCAAATGTTATGGACATTTTGCTGCGGCAACTGAATGAAATACGTTTGCTATACGAACGGACATAATCGCGATTTAGGGCTTTTTTTCGGGGGGGTAAAATTCTGACGGTCTGATGGCTACTAGAACTTTTAATTACCTACAATTTGAGGTATGATAGAAATTTATGCAAGAATTTGTGCAAAAGTTATGGACATTTTGCTGCAGCAACTGAATGAAATACGTTTGCTATTCGAACGGAAATTATCGCGATTTAGGACTCTTTTTCTGGGGAGGTAAAACTCTGAGGGTCTGATGGCTACTAGAACTTTTAATTACCTACAATTTGAGGTATGATAGAAATTTATGCAAGAATTTTTGCAAAAGTTATGGACATTTTGCTGCAGCAATTGAATGAAATACGTTTGCTATTCGAACGGACATTATCGCGAAATAGGGTTTTTTTTCGGGGGGGGGGGGGGGGGGGGGTAAAACTCTGAGCGTCTGATGGCTACTAGAACTTTTAATTACCTACAATTTGAGGTATTATAGAAATTTATGCACGAATTTTTGCAAAAGTTATGGACATTTTGCTGCAGCAACTGAATGAAATACGTTTGCTATTCGAACGGACATTATCGCGATTTAGGGCTTTTTTTCGGGGGGTAAAACTCTGAGGGTCTGATGGCTAGTAGAACTTTTAATTACCTACAACTTGAGGTATGATAGAAATTTATGCAAGAATTTTTGCAAAAGTTATGGACATTTTTCTGCAGCAACTGAATGAAATACGTTTGCTATTCGAACGGACATTATCGCGATTTAGGGCTTTTTTTCGGGGGGCTAAAACTCTGAGGGTCTGACGGCTACTAGAACTTTTAATTACCTACAATTTGAGGTATAGAAATTTATGCAAGAATTTTTGCAAAAGTTATGGACATTTTGCTGCAGCAACTGAATGAAATACGTTTGCTATTCGAACGGACATTATCGCGATTTAGGGCTTTTTTTCGGGGGGGTAAAACTCTGAGGGTCTGATGGCTACTAGAACTTTTAATTACCTACAATTTGAGGTATGATAGAAATTTATGCAAGAATTTTTGCAAAAGTTATGGACTTTTGCTGCAGCAACTGAATGAAATACGTTTGCTATTCGAACGGACATTATCGCGATTTAGGGCGTTTTCTCGGGGGGGTAAAACTCTGAGGGTCCGATGGCTACTAGAACTTTTGATTACCTACAATTTGAGGTATGATAGAAATTTATGCAAGAATTTTTGCAAAAGTTATGGACATTTTGCTGCAGCAACTGAATGAAATACGTTTGCTATTCGAACGGACATTATCGCGATTTAGGGCTTTTTTTCGGGGGGGGTAAAACTCTGAGGGTCTGATGGCTACTAGAACTTTTAATTACCTACAATTTGAGGTATGATAGAAATTTATGCAAGAATTTTTGCAAAAGTTATGGACATTTTGCTGCAGCAACTGAATGAAATTCGTTTGCTATTCGAACGGACATTATCGCGATTTAGGGCTTTTTTTCGGGGGGGGTAAGACTCTGAGGGTCTGATGGCTACTAGAACTTTTAATTACCTACAATTTGAGGTATGATAGAAATTTATGCAAGAATTTTTGCAAAAGTTATGGACATTTTGCTGCAGCAACTGAATGAAATACGTTTGCTATTCGAACGGACATTATCGCGATTTAGGGCTTTTTTTCGGGGGGCTAAAACTCTGAGGGTCTGACGGCTACTAGAACTTTTAATTACCTACAATTTGAGGTATTATAGAAATTTATGCAAGAATTTTTGCAAAAGTTATGGACATTTTGCTGCAGCAACTGAATGAAATACGTTTGCTATTCGAACGGACATTATCGCGATTTAGGGCTTTTTTTCGGGGGGGTAAAACTCTGAGGGTCTGATGGCTACTAGAACTTTTAATTACCTACAATTTGAGGTATGATACAAATTTATGCAAGAATTTTTGCAAAAGTTATGGACTTTTGCTGCAGCAACTGAATGAAATACGTTTGCTATTCGAACGGACATTATCGCGATTTAGGGCGTTTTCTCGGGGGGGTAAAACTCTGAGGGTCCGATGGCTACTAGAACTTTTGATTACCTACAATTTGAGGTATGATAGAAATTTATGCAAGAATTTTTGCAAAAGTTATGGACATTTTGCTGCAGCAACTGAATGAAATACGTTTGCTATTCGAACGGACATTATCGCGATTTAGGGCTTTTTTTCGGGGGGGGGGGGGAAACTCTGAGGGTCTGATGGCTACTAGAACTTTTAATTACCTACAATTTGAGGTATGATAGAAATTTATGCAAAAATTTTTGCAAAAGTTATGGACATTTTGCTGCAGCAACTGAATGAAATTCGTTTGCTATTCGAACGGACATTATCGCGATTTAGGGCTTTTTTTCGGGGGGGGGGGTAAGACTCTGAGGGTCTGATGGCTACTAGAACTTTTAATTACCTACAATTTGAGGTATGATAGAAATTTATGCAAGAATTTTTGCAAAAGTTATGGACATTTTGCTGCAGCAACTGAATGAAATACGTTTGCTATTCGAACGGACATTATCGCGATTTAGGGCTTTTTTTCGGGGGGGGGGGGTAAAATTCTGAGGGTCTGATGGCTACTAGAACTTTTAATTACCTACAATTTGAGGTATGATAGAAATTTATGCAAGAATTTTTGCAAAAGTTATGGACATTTTGCTGCAGCAACTGAATGAAATACGTTTGCTATTCGAACGGACATTATCGCGATTTAGGGCTTTTTTTCGGGGGGGGGGGGGTAAAACTCTGAGGGTCTGATGGCTACTAGAACTTTTAATTACCTACAATTTGAGGTATGATAGAAATTTATGCAAGAATTTTTGCAAAAGTTATGGACATTTTGCTGCAGCAACTGAATGAAATACGTTTGCTATTCGAACGGATATTATCGGACATTAGGCCTTTGATAGCGTTTCGTACGCTTGTATTCTTGCCAAGCTGAAGTACTACGGAATCGAGAATGCTGTTCTGAGCTGGTTTGGGGATTATCTCCGTGGCAGATCGTTTCGCACGAGGCTTAATGACTCAAGCATCTCGGAAGCGGCGACGGTCAACAGTGGCGTGCCTCAAGGATCAGTTCTTGGTCCACTCTTATTCAATCTGATTACGGCGGATCTGCCTAGCAAAGTTCAGCACTGTCGCCTCCACATGTACGCTGACGATATTCAGATCTATGCGCCCATCTCCACGAACAATATGAATCAAGCTTTGACGGCCATCAACGATGACCTGCATCAAATTCATGTCTGGGCAGCCTCCAACTCTCTTTCCTTGAACCCCACCAAGTGCCAGGTGCTCTTCGTTGGGGGACGTGTCGAGGATGTCGCTGCGGCCAGAAATTCAGAAGTCAGGATTCACCTCAATGGCATCAGTCTTCCAATCGTGGACGAGGCGAGAAATTTGGGGGTCATTATCGACAGTGGCCTAACCTTTGAATCCCATGTTGGCAGTATTTGCCGACGCGCATATGCCAGACTGAGGATGCTTTACCAGTTTAAATCTGTTTTTTCTACTAAACTTAAACTCAAACTTGCAGATTCCCTCGTGCTGTCCGGTTTGGAGTATGCGGATGTCGTTTATGGGCCGTTCCTAACCCAGGCCAGCAGTCGCCGCCTGCAAAGCGTCCAATACAGCTGCATGTCATTTGCTGTGGGTTGTCCTCGACGTCAGCATATGTCTGGGATTCTGCGGGATCATGGCTGGCTCCGGATGGGTGAACGTCGCTTCCTGCACTACGTTGGCGTTGTGCGATTGGCAGTGGCCCAGGGTCTTCCACCGTACTTGGCCGAAAGAATCCAACTTCGTAACGCCGCCCACGACAGAGATCTTCGACACGTGTCTACCATGGCATCTGTACCGGAGCATCGCCTGTCCTCTTTCAGAAGATCATTCACATACCTTGCCTCATATATTGTTAACTCTGTCCTGAATACGATGGGATTCACTAGTCATTCGGTAATCATGAGGTCACTCAAACGTGATCTCCTCAATCAATCTTTACACCTTGAAGATATGTTTTAATTTAATTTCAATTGCATGAAGGGTAGTATTTTAAATCACTATTTAGTGTTATACTCACCTTTTGTACCTTAGTATACAATAAACTTTATTTATTTATTTATCACTAATAATGCAAATAATATCGAGTACCTATGCAATGAAGTACATATATTTTGTTTAAACAAGTACCTATGTTTTGATCAAAAGTACAAAAATTTAAAGGAATATGTGATAATGTGAAATAAAATCTGTATAAAAAACTATAATTTTTGTGTTAAATTTGTCGTTTTGCGTCTTTTGCAAAGACGAATACCCCCCCGCACACAGGACGCTACCGTCCCCCTTTACTACAACAAAATTCTTGTCACCTTACCCATAGCTCAAGATGTCTTTAGCGCGAGATTTGAGACTTTTCTGTATCCGCCACTGGTCAGAGCCAGCGGCAACTTCGAATGTTGCGAGCCGGGGCATCTCGCACATTGCCCCGCAACAGCTATAGCGGAGTCGACTCAGACGGCGGCTGGGTGGTGGGGATAGAACGCGATTTTAGTCTGCCAGCGGGACATTCTCTAGTTTGCCCCGCTTAGCGCTTAGCAGTGTGAATGACTTGCGTGTGTTTATTTCCCGTTGCTTTTTGACGTTCCAAGTGTTTCAACAATGAACTCAGTAAATAACATTATCGACCTGACCAAAAATAATGCTCTTTTTCATGAAAAGCAGTTACTGACGTCGACACCAAACTTCAATGAATTGGTTATTAACTATTTATTAGCTCACTCCAAGGAACGGCGAATGGATTTTATTTTCAAACAAGTTAATTAAATAAAATGGTGAGTTTTTTTTCTGTACTTAATTTTCGATATTAAACATTTTAAAAATGTGATAAAATTGAAGCATAAATTCCGGCCTCTCCGCATTACAGACCCTCCGGTGCCCTCCCGTCCGAAGAAGTCACGAGCCGCCACTGATTCGTTCAATGTAACGTCCACAAAAAATGCATAAAAGAGCATACACAACGCTCTGTTACGTTTGACGTTTGATATTAATGCTACCAACTTTACATAGCTAAAAGTTACTAAATCCTATCATCTAAGCAAAGTCAATTAAATTTCCAAGGTTAATGATTTTTTATTTTATACGTTTTACGTTTGACGTTTGATATCAATGCTACCAACTTTACATACCTGAAAGTTACTAAATCCTATCATGTAAGCAAAGTCAATTAAATTTCAGAGGTTAATCATTTTTTATTTTATAGCGTACACCTCATTATCATCTACATATCTAAAACTTGCAATGTAGTTTCTTATACTTATGCCACACAAGGATACCATTTGGAACGAGAATTCTTGCGGAATTTCGGTGCATTCCGGTAAAAACATGACAGGCACCTTCGTGTGACCAGAAAAACATTCATCGCCCATAGAAACCTCATTTGGTAAACTTATAAGGTCCTTATTATCGACGAGTGTGAGGGTGTACGTTTTCGGGCTGCAAAATACATTTCCTTCGTCCCTCATTTGGGCCCCTTCATGTATACGCATCTCAAGCATATGCATGCCCAGAGTAGTCTCTAAAACAAAAAGAACAAGATTTCTGAAAAGCGACCAATAACTATTGTTTAGCATAATTAACAATTAATTGCTTCAAGCACGATGAGGTTTATGATAATACTATCACTAATGAACGACAGAAGTATCAATACAAAACCAGGTCGACGAAGAATTGTAAATAACTCTTTGTAACTTCCTGCTTGTTTTTAACTTTGTACTGAGATACAACCTACTCGACGTTATAAATAAATATAATAAATAGACAGTTATAAATAAGTACTTAGTGAATAGTGTTAGAATAATAGAATAGTGTAGTAGGAGTAGCCATACTATTATGGTTAACTTCACCGCCGTCCATCATTGTGGTATATATACAGTGTGTCTCACGTGACGTTGGATTGTATGGGTACTTTTGATATTATTAGCGATAGAAAGTCGGTTAAATGGACAAAGTAGTGCATATTTATGTGCTCTTTCATAATCTGTTCAGAAAACAGTTGAATTCCAAACGGTTCCCAAGCTATTTTGAAAAAACAAAAAAAAATATTTTTTTATTTATGGTCATAACTTCTTTATTTGTGATCCAAACAAAAAAGCTTTTTGACATTTTAAAGGCACTTTTTTGTCTACAATTTGATTATGTCATTTTAAAATATTTTTCGCCCGTGAATTCGTCAGAAACAAACGAAACTTTTGTTTTTCTTATGGACGCCATATTGGTTTTATACATGTTTGGATTCATCATTTCTTTCTGAGTAATTTGGTATGCCACATGCCATGTTTTTAATACAATAAGATAATATAATTGACTGACAATTGTACACTTCGAGAATTGCTGAAAATCGCATGGTGCCATGGAAGAGATTGTGTGAAACAATGTGATATCTACCCATCTGTACCCATCTATTGAACAAAAACGGTGAAAACCCAGAATTTTATTAAAAAAAATATTATGGTCCGATGAAACATATTTTCTAACTGCGGTATGTTCAACTGAAAGAAGACGCACTACTAGGTACTGGGCCCGCGAAAATCAGCACCTTTTTGTACCGCGCCATAATCAGGTGTGGTTTGGTTTTAATGTATGGTGCGGTCTAGTGGCCAACTGATTACTCGGACCAATTTTTTATAACAAAAATTTAACTTCAGAGAGGTATCGGTAATATTTCTCTCTGAGGACGTGGAAGAAACAATGGACGATATACAGTTGGCCTTACGCTAAGGTATGTGGTTCCAACAATACGGAGCACCTGCACATAATGCCAGAATTGTGAGGAACTATTTAGATATAAGACATAAACGGAGAGTAATTGTTACCTATTCAGAAGTATCATGACCACCAGGTTGCCGGATCTTACCCTTTGTGATTTTTATCTATGCAGTGACTTAAAAAATATGGTGTATGGTGTTTATAATTTTGGAAAGTTTGGGGAGTTACGTGACACCGTCATCGTCGCTTTCAATTCGATTGACAGAAGAACCCTCGGTAAGGTCACCGTATTATGGAATGCTATGAAAAATGCCTCCACAAAAATGGCGAGATTTTTGAAAACATTATTTAGTTTGTTAAAATGTTGTTAGTTTTTTATGTTGTGTAGTTAGTACAAATAAATACATTCCAAAATTTTACTGTAACTTGACTATGGGCACATGAATACTGTATCACTCAAATGTGGTTTTCATGGCACCATGCGATTTTCAGATATTAAAAAGAAACTTCAATTTTGTCGGCTTATTGTGTTCTAAATATGACATGTGGCATACCAAATTACTCAGAAAAAAATTCGGAATCCAAACATGTATAAAACCAATATGGCGTCCATAAGCGTTTGTTTCTGACGAATTCATTGGAGAAAAAATTTTAAACTGACATAATCAAATTGTAAATAAAAAAGTGCCTTATATAATGTTAGAACGCTTTTTTGATGGGATCACAATTAAAGAAGTTATGACCATAATTAAAAAAAGTACATTTTTTGGTTAGCTTGGAAACCATTTCGAATTCAACTGTTTTCTGAACAGATTATGAAAGATCACATAAATATGCACTACTTTGCCAATTTAACCGACTTTCTATCTTTAATAATAACAAAAGTACCCATACAATCCAACGTCCCGTGGGACACACTGTATAGTAATACATATGCAAACAAACTCATATTTTATTACAACAAACATTTCCGTATTTTTGTCTAATTCTACACATAGTCTGCTGACTACGTGAAGAACGTCAAGAAACCATTCATTACATTAAATTCCCTTGTAGGAAAATGAAGGGGGGATATTTTCTTTTTGTAATAATTATATTTGTTACCATTTGAAACAACAAAATTTTGTCCTACCTGAACATTTGTCCCAGAATTTCCGCTCTTCGCCATAAGCTAAATTACGTGTGGATTTTTTGACGATATCCCAGACCAAGGTGTTCCTATTAGGGATATGCAGATAGATATTTTTAACGATCGGGATAGGTATGTTATTGTCGTTGAGTTTCGTGTGAATTATCACTGGTAGCGTAATTGCCACCTGCGGTAATTTGCACTCCGAAATTAGTTTAACCATAAAATGTCCAACGTCATCGTTGAAAAAGTATAAATATCGCACGTAGTTTCTGAAAAAGGCAAATGACAAGTGAAGATTAACCGTCCCGAGTCCTGACTGGTCAAATATTGCTTCCGTACTGATCACCGCAATCCTGTTATAATTCTTGAACGGTAATTCATGGGTGAACTTAGACCTTTGCAAGAAGTCAAAAGTTATATTCTCGTTCAAAACCAGCTTCAAGCCGTACTTGGCTTCTGTCTTATAGGGCGATTGAACGGTTACATTCAAAACGTGGAAACTGTATAACGGGTATGATAAGTTATAAGTGGAAGTTGGATGGACCAACTCTGGGATACCATTGATGCCCAAGCACTTATTTTTTGCGTAGTGGTAACCTCTACATTCTCCACTCAGAAGTATATAGGCGTTAACGGGCTGGATAAATTTAGCATGGTAAGTTATGACCAGTGTTGCAAAGTTATGCGGTGGTACAACTAACTTGTCGCATTCTGTAGTAAAGCAACCGCTCTCATTCCCGAAGATAATTGTCTTGTAGGCTATTGGAAAATTATTACCGTTCTTTAGATGAATCTCCGCTGTTTTCTTTTGTGATAGATGTGCGCGAAAGTCAACCGTTTCTGTAGGATACATGAACGGTAAACTATCATAAAGGTAAGCAGCAAGCATTAGCATGTGGATACAGTTGACGTGCATGAGGTTATCAGTGGTTACTGGAAAAGACAAATTCAGCATATCCCAGCTTTTAAGTACAAGGAGATTATTGTGATATAACTGATCCTGGCCCACAGGATTCAAATACAGGTTTTCGTAATACGTCTTTAGGTACGGACAGTACGTAGCGGTAACTGCACCTAATACAAGACCATCATGCATACCATTTCCGAAGACATTGATCTGCTTGCATACATGACACCGGTTATTCCATAATTCGTCTTTGGCTTCGTCATAGTTGAATTGCAACCATTCAATTAGTTGCAACTCTATTGTACTGAAGTAATTGTCAAATTTAATTCCATCATCTCCAATCGACGACAAAAATTTGGCCATTGGAGACAGTTTCACCGTGTTCGTGGAACTTCTGGTGATATTCTGTTTATTCAGTCTGAACAGACAAAGAACTTTGTACGTTTGCAGTAGGAGGTCACACCAGGATTGCTTGGCAATGTAGAAGAATTGCGGGAACGGTAGAATCTCGTCGGTTAGTGAGTTTTTAGATTTTCTACAGTATACGGAATTACTGAACTCTGCATACTTATCGTACGGTAGTAAATATTCAGGTACGAGATAGCTGAATGATGCTCCATTCCCCTGGAGGAAGTCCATGACTTGTTGGTATATTTTGTACAGGAAGTAGGCTTGCTCTACTGGATCAGTTGGAATAGGACTGTAAAATAAAAATAATGGGTAGGATAGATGCTGAAAACAATTACTACTTTTTGCAAAAGACCGGGAGCCTTATTCTGCAGAACTTAGCGATATCGCAATACGATAGAAAATATAGCAAAAGCGATATCGATAGCCGTATTCTACCGTTTTGGTCGATATCGACTGACGTCATGACATTCCGACGTCGCTAAATTTAACGACAGCTTCGTAGGTGTCGATAAGTTGATTCGATATCGATATGCGCATGTAACCTCACTTTACGTTCATGGTGTCCGGAATGTGTGAACCCAGTGACAACCAGTGTGTCAAAGGTGTAGAATATCCAAACACAGCTAATAATGGTTCAGCAGTGTGTTGCGTATGGTTGCATCAATGAGCATAATCCACGACAAAAATTATATTTTACAAGTAAAAAGCGACAAGCGTTTTAGTCAAATAGTAATATAATAGGTTTGTTCGAGCAGCACCAAAATAAGTGCAGAAAGCACTTATTCTTACTCTTGCGCATGCGCAATGGAGATTTTGCCTTTCGAAAACCTTCATTGCGCCTGCGTAGAAGAATAAGTAATTGTTTTGATTGTTGCTAGAACAAACCTAATAATTCTGAATAGGTTGAAGATTATCAGTATAGTAATGAATTTACTATTATAGTTTAATATTACATTCAAAACTATGTTATAGGTTCCCGTTTAAACGTCAAGAAGCTTTAAAACGGTGGATTATAGCTATCCGAAGAGATAAGTGGTATCCTTCTAGACCCAGTAGGAATTGTGTACAACATTTTTTAGACACTGATTACAAATCAAACAAAGATGTAGCAAGAAATTTTTGAAACTTGATTCTTTACCAAGTGTCATAGATGATACGTGGTATTGAAGCTAGTCCGTCGAATTATATTGTTAATATTGTTAAGTTAAACTAGTAAAATAAGTTAGAATTAGGTTACTCATTAGTCAATTATGACTAGATTGTAATGCATTTATGAACAATAAAAAAAAATATTGTTAATAAGAACATTGCTTTTTATATTGTTAAGTAAGTAAGTATTGTAGTTTTAAATAACAACATTGTGAATAAATAAAAATTTGGAAAATATTTTTTTATTTATAATTAATATTATCCAATAAATATAATCAGCATCATGTGGACTACTTTTTATATGAGAATGCGTTTCCTTAATTCAGTAATACAAAGAGCAATTAGTCATTGGATTGAACTACTAATATATAATTTGAGAGTACCTATATGTAGACAGTAAATTTTATTTAGCCGGAATATATGAATAAAATATACTTTTTATTATAATATAGTATTATGTATTATCTAGTTTATTGAAGTCTCTGCAAAAATTAAACTTGATTAATTTGTTGCAATTTAATTGAAAAAGGATATTACAAATAAAAATGTGTAATTCGGCCGTAGTACTGAATGAAATACAAAGAGATGGCTAGCCCACATCACTGCGAATTGCATACCAAATGCATTTTCGTCACTTATTGACCATTACGGGTCCTTTCCAGTAAATACGTAGTATATACATTTCACTGCCTCAAACGTACAACATAACATCCTGACCACGAATCGGAACTGCTGTCACATCTGACAGCAAATGTACTGTCAGTAAGGTATTTTTTTACCGAATTTTAGCGATATCGATACCCGTGACGTCATGTCGAATCGAAACGGTATAGCGATGTCGCTAGTCGCTATAATTGTAGAATTTAGGCCTCTCGTCCACTGGAAGAGACTACGCGCGACTACAGGATGGATCACGCTACTACGTTCGTAGTAGCGCGACTGATCCCAATACAAATATCACAACGGAACCGCGTCCATTGCAAGCTACCTTGAGCAGCCGACTTTACGCGACAATAAACGACAACAGGCGAGAAGCGACAGTTCCCGCTCAAATGGGATTTGACGCCTGTAGTCGCTTGACACATTACTGCTCGTGCTGCAAATTGACATTATGGATATATGTAGAATGTAGATAATGAGCAACTAATTAGTGCGGTTTGTGAAAAGCCATCACTATGGAATATGATGGACAAAAAGTACCATTCTCGCGATATTCAACGTAAACTATGGGGAAAAGTTGCAAAAGAAATCGGTGTAAATGGAGAGATACCCGCCAACACAGTTGCGCAGTAGTGCAAGTGAGTGCAAGGCGCATAGTGTTTTGTTGGCGATATGTCAGCAGCGTATGTTCGATCGTTTGTTTTGAAAGCGCGTCGAAGGCATCAAAATGGGCTATAAGTGTTGCGTGGTGTCAAACGCATATAAAGGCTTCTTAAAGTTTACACCTAGACCTAACAACAATTTGCAAAAACAATGTAATAATTTGAATTGACTACTCCACTTGACTACAGATAAATGTAACATCTAGTAGGAAAATGCAATATTTGCCCCACGTGCACAAGTACCGCCAACAACTGGTAGAGGTGCCATCATTGCCCACGCGGCCGATAGAAGAATAAGAATAAATTTAAGTTTCTTTGTTATTTTTGATAATAAAGTTTCCTGAACACAAAATTAATCTGGCTTGAGTCACAACTTAAACATTCCATAAGTTATTGTTTTGAAATCCGACATTTTGGAGATTGATGGCTTTATTGCAGTCAATTTTTAGTGAACAGTCTAATTGCGCATGCAATAGTAATCTAGGGACTTTCTCTTAATTGTCATGCATGTGCTGGAATTCTCCCATTGACTATCTTTTAGTATTGGATTTACCCAATACCTGTTTTTCCTTTTACGAGTTTGCGTTGGTCGAAACGTAAGATTTACTTCATAAAGTAAAGTAAATCCTCAGCATTCATATTAATAGTTTATAATACCTGCAGATCAACTACGGTAACACACTTTAAATAACTCTGTCGTCTTGAAAAGTGTATGAGCTGAACACTACAGAGCTCTGACAGAGGTGACAGTCGTGCAAAGTTCCCTTGCAGTGGACGACCCCGGCGTGCATAGTCGCACAACTCATAGTCGGCTGTAGTCGCGTAAACATGTAGTCGCGCGTAGTCTCTTCCAGTGGACGAGAGGCCAAGGCTCCCATTCTCACATTTCCAAAAAACTTTACATTGGTTCAATAATTAGGAACACCAACACACGCTTACCTTAACGTTAACATGTCTTTAATTTGATCACCCACTAAATTAATAAGTCCATTTACAAATGGGATGTTTATCTTTGCAATCTTGTTGCCTTTCAGACCTAACTCATCAAATGATACAGAATTGATTCCGTTAGGAATTGAGTAATAAACAGAACCGAACAGAACCTGCGAGCTGAACCATATTTCGGCAGCATCCACAACGCCCAAAAGAAACTTTGTCAAATTCTTTTCGATATAATCTTGGGTATCAAAGGTGTCGTCCAAAGGAAAGAATGGATATGATATGAAGAAGCTAGACGTTAGGTATTCTGTTTCTATCACGATTTTTTTCGGGCCTTCTATTGGACCAAACAGCTCCGAGTATACCGATGATGTACTCTTAAGACACTCAATGTTAGTTATAATCAGATTGCTATTAAGAAATGATATATACCCCTATTGTGAAGCAGTGCTTCGAAACGCTGTGATCATCAAACAGAAACGTATCCGCAAAAGCATAATTGCTGAGTAAGCAATTTTCAGCGTAGCCAACTATTTCTGACTGCCATACAGATCCACATGAGCAGTACAGCTTGATTATGTTGCGGAATTTAATGTTTGATGGAAAACTTGTCTTGAACCAACAATCCATCAGGTATGTTGTGACATTTTTCTGCCTGTAGGTGTCACGTCTAAGCTCAATGGTTAATTCAAGAAGATCCGTATAAGTACTCACTGTACATTCTTTAAAATGGTTCTTGAACATGATTACTTTTGAAATCACTGCTAGGTGCTGTAGAGGATAAGGTTTGCAGTATAATGTAGAAGTCCTTTCTACATCTATCGATGGTGATTTATATTCACCAGATAGATAGATGACCCTGCTGCGATTCAAACCATTCTCACTTTTAATGTACACTGGGAGGGAAGACTCAGCTATACAGTAGTCATGTGGGTTAAATAATAAATGTAATACTGCCTTGCTGTTGGGTGGCATCGAAATGACAATAGCCTTTTCAAGATAGTTAACGTGATTGGCTTTTATTTTGTCTATATGGAACGGCTCTTGCAAGTGATCAGTTCTTATGCAGACCTCTTCGTTTACATCTTGATTATTTGTCAATGTGAGTATATTGGTTTGTTTCGAGAATCTCGGCAGTTGGGGAAAATAGATGAATTTCAGAAATAGGCTTGACAAGAAAATGTTGGGTTTAATCGCAAATCCGGCAGTTTTAATACACGTGATCCGGTTTGGCAAGTGAATTATTTCTGTATTGGATGGGACGTCCAACAAGTAGAAATCGACCCGAGCTGTTATCTGATCCGTGAATATCGCCGGACCTAGTATTTCATTTACTATGATCGGTAGATAGAACATGCACGATGACGTTTCGAGTGGAAGGAAATGTAAGTAAAATGCTTTGCTTTTTTGTGTGTTTAGGATATGAGCTTTGGTTATGGCAGGAGACCAACAATGTTCCTCTTCCGATATTTTGAAGTCGTGGTGTTCGCTCATATCGAATTTTAAGCTTACTTCATTTCGACTAGTGTTAGTAACAATAAACTGTTTTGTGTCAGTGGTGGACACCATTATCTTTCCGAACTGCAGTAGCCCGGGTGTTATCTCGATATACGGGTAGACAACATTACCTTCCACATCAACTTCTAAAAGGTGGGCGTGTGTTATTTTAATTTTTAGCTTCGTCTTAAAGGTGACACAGCATTTCGACATAATCCTGACGGCGACGCTAAATTTTGCCAATGGGGGAATGAGACCATTAACTGGCGCGACCAGCACTACGTCACCTAAACCACAATCCAGCACTTGGAATCCGACCATGTACAAGTGGCGATTATGTATAATGACATTCTGAACCACTGGTCGGTTGAGTGGCATATCCTTGAATATAAGGCCAGTAGACAGCAATACAACATTAACTGGTGCAATGTGGCTAGTCAGCTTGATTCGTTGACAATTCACTTGATCGGTTATCAAGTCCATATCTGTATGCTTATATCCCTCGACGTGAGGCAACGTCTTGATGATGCATGTCGTGAAGCAACCAGCTGGTACAACACCAATTTTTGGGTGAGCCGAAAAGTTCTCTCCTATCCAACACCATTCGAAACTTATTGGTCCGTTTAAAATATTCTTTAGATCGTAATATTCGTGGGTGATATCATCTTTAAAGTCGATTTCGGTTATTGATAATGGTATAATTCCTGGTACCACGTTTGCCACAACTGTAATAGTAACGAACATGCAATCATTTACAACCAGATCTAAAGCGATCACGTAGTATCCAACCGTGCTTTGAATGTACGCAACGGCGATGTCGCACTCCGTGTTGTCTTTTACTTCTCGCCTATTACCAGCAGGGAATAAAACATTCGGTTTGTCAGGTCTAGCGAAGATACGCACTGGAAATGGATTCTTGTTGGTGATGTCTATTTTAAACTCGCAGCAGTGATTTTGAGCTATCTGTAATGCGAAAATAAAACCAGATATGGATATGATTGCATGCCAATTATATTGGTATCTTTCCCTCATTTATCTGAAGGTGCTCCCACACGCAGTGCCAACGGGGGCCATCATTGGCCATCGGAATGCTTCGCGTAGCGAGACCCAACTGTGTCAATGCACATCGCCAATACGTCGACGTTGTCCGCTTTATTTCATTCTGTTTTAGCATTGTATGTGCTACTGATGAAAAGTTTAGTTATCTATCTATGTTTTATCATATATACTCCATTATTCATGTTTGTACGTACTTTTTGTAACATTTTGTAAATTTATCCACAACAATTATGGTTCTTATAGGCAGTACTAACCTTACAATTACAATAAATTAACAAGCAAAAAAATAATATTCTGAAGACAATATTGAAGTCGTTATAACGGGTGACACAAGGCATATCGTTTAATTTTTGTGTTTATGACGCTGACGGAATGACCGAAAATGCCAATTTATGGGATGGTCTTGAGGTTAGTATGACTTCCGGGTTTTCCGAAATGATCATTTAAATATTAAAAATGAATTCGCACACTGGGGACTCATACGGTATGACGGTTCCGGGATTGCGGTCAACCATATTCGCCAGGGTGGGATGGGAAGGAAAGGTGAGGGAGGGGGTTGGAGGGAAGCGGAATATGAATCTACATACGATGGGGAGTCATACGGTATAGGGGTCCAAGGAATGCGGTCAACCCTCTTCCCTAGGGAACCTGAACAGACAGACAGACCATGTTATTCTTTATTATAGAGTGTGGTAAACGTAAGACTACAATCAAACAAAGTTGCATTTATATAATTAACTTATAACAATTTATAGATTATTTTAAGCAGGAAATTTAAATAATGTGATGTATTTAATGTATTCAACAAAGTTTAAAAACTCTACTGGATGCTTTTCTTTATTTTGCTTATCAGAAAAATTACAAAAAGTATATCTGTTAGTAAAAATATTGGGTTGATAATAAATATACCTGCATATATATTAAAACATGTATGTAAGGGTTCTCAATTCTTCTTTGTACCAATCTTATTATAAATAATTTCAAGTTTATTATATAAATCATTTTATTTGAAATCAAAATTATGAATTCATTTGACTGAAATGATATATTTATATAAAGAAACGACACAAATTAACAGGGCCCTGCATAAAAATATAGACCACTCAGTGTATCAGATCTGATCCCATCTTATTCCGCATTTGTTGCTTGAAACATAAAGAAAATAAAAATGGAGATTTTTGTAATGTCATGTGGCAAATATAAAATACTAAATAATTTAATTTCCTGTATTGCTGTATAATTGTATTTCTTAATGTATTTAATATTCTCAAACGTACTGTATAAATAATGACAGAAAAACATGTTTAATAATTTAACAACCTTATTAAACAGTGTCCTCTTTCGAGGGTAACTTTTTTTTATTTCTAAGCCACAATGCACTGCATAAAAATAACGGAAGCGGCAACAGCAATGATATCGTCTTCACTGTCCATTTTTAATTCGCTACGGTACGCTACGAGCCTTCTACGATACACATAAATACCTTGCGCTCAATGCCAACACGTTGGCGAAGTGAATGCGCGCACTACGCGCAGCGTGTCACATCACCGACGTTGGCGAGACGTTGGCACTGCGTGTGGGAGCACCATGAGGGTAGCAACAATTTAAAAAAATAATAAAAGAATCACTCCAGCCAACGTAATTGACGTACAATCCTTTAAAGATAGTTTACAAGTTTGTGTAAACTTACACTTCCGGTGTCGATAAAACTGGGCGATATAATAACGTTATTCATTTGCGCAGGTGTAAGGGGAATACAACATCTATTACTGATGCTGAACTGAGCGTCATTATTGGAACATTGCTCATGGGGGAGGGCGCATAACAGTTTTGAGCCAATTGTTAATGCGTAGTCAGTGACTGGGTCCAATTGCTTGATTGACATGCGACGCAAACGAGCCGCCTCCTTTCTTATGAAGTTTGAGTAAAAATTTGCAACTTCCGTTTTAAAGTGCTTCTCGATGATTTTAATGTCGTAAGTGGCATCTGGTGGTGGAATATACCTTGCCTGCTTAGTGAAAATGGTTCTACATCTATAGAAATAGAAAGGGGATATTGTAAGATAGGTCTTTATTCTATGTATTTGTTGCAAATCCTCAAAATAAGATAACTTACTGTAAATTTGATCTCCAAGGCCGTATTGACCGCTGGGTATCGTTTGGAAAGGCAACCAGGGCATCTTCTGGTCCATTTAGTTCTTCATGGACGGTAATACACTTAGCTTTATTTAAAGTGGCATTAAACCTTATATCTTGACAAAATTCTCCAACGCCCCTTAAGTGCTTAGGATCAAGTCCAGAATTTAGATCAGGCTTTGGATATTTTGTCAGGAGGTGACTGTCAAACTGAAGTGAGGCACTAACATGACCAATAACAGTGTACGTATCCTCCTTGACTTTTGGACAATCGTAGAATAAGAGGTCAAAAGCAATCTTTGTCGACACGTGCCCGTATGTGTAAGGAGTTACGTAAACAGCTATTTCTTGTTTAGCCGACGGTTTCAGGAATATTATTGCTTTTTCGATTTCCACGTAAGGTACCTTCTTGTAGTGGAGAATAATTGGTAACCTGTTGGAGTTGTTCTTCAATTCTAGTACCCTGGTTGCCTTCACGCCCAAGCTCAAACCGGTCAAGGTTATTTCGCTTGGAGTTACCCGGACTGAAGGTTCTTCAGGCACCGCGTGTAGGTATATCCTAACAAATGGTTGGTCAAAGTGGGCAATCGTTGGCTTGAAGTCAATATCGGATATGTCTGGGATTAGAACTGGACAGGAGTCTAAAGAAGAATGTTAATTTTTGCTTCAGAACTTATTAATACAATAATTTTTCACCCCAGACATGTTGGTTAGGTCATGTCCTCAAATATCCTGTTTAATCTTACCTTCTCTATCTATGGTCATAGACGATACGCTGTCGCCCTGTATCTTTGGCGTTTGGTTCATAAATACTCCGCCTGAATGTAGGTATATGTTGAGTAACAAATTTTAATATTAAACCTATATCAACCTGAGAATCTGCCTGATACGATGTCTTGGCATCTGATCCTATATATTAAAAATGCACATAAATAGAACGTATCCGGTGATAAATTCTTCCTCTTCTGTGGTTCAAACCTGAAATGATATACTCATGGATAAAATCATTGATATATTATAGGAACTACCAGTTGTTTACTCATAGTTAAATACGAGCAATACCAGTACAATGTACAATCACGCGCCATGCAACCAGCACAACATCAATGTGTGAACGTTGCCTACGTGTTAGCAGTAGTGGGGGGACGTCAGTCACGCCTCAGTAGTGTGTTTGTTTTAGGCAGAGTAGAATAAGAGTTGCCATAAGAGTAGTAGAGTATAGTTAGCAGGTGCGGTTGTGCTAACTATAGAATAAGCTGTGTGAGCTGGAGTTTTGTATATTTGTTTGATAATAGAGTGATTTTGGTGACCGTTGTTTCTCTGCCTGAATCCCATATGTATTTTAGCCTTTGCCTAGGTTGGCCTAATGGGCACTAGGTGCCGCACTATGGCGAAAATACCCGAAAAGCTGGCCAAAACCTAATATAATGAAAATGCTGCAATTGTCTAAAATCCACTTCAGTTACCAATGCATAAGTGGAACACAAAGAACTTGACTTCTAGTTGAAACTAGTTCGTAGAACTAGGTCCAAAGTCGACTTGTTGCGCGAGAGAAGCATTCTTGACTGTAAGTACAATAATTCAATACTGCTTACAAGTGCAATTATCTTTGTATTCATGGTTATGTAGAATTTTTTTTTACAATGGACATTCTTCCTGGAGGTTTGTACTTACTTAATGCTCTTTAATAATAATGAAAAACATTAAACATTTCGTTATAATTTAAATTGGAAAATCAGCGGGGTCGTATTTTTAATTATCGTTGCGTTTATTTAACTTTAAGTATTGGAAAAGTACATATTCCACTCAATCCTGCCGAATGGTGCATACTACCAAATAGGTAGTATATACCTACCTTTAGCTTTCAGATAGTATGAAAATGTCATCCCACTTCATCCGATTTTATATGAAATGCAATATATTTCTATTGAGTTGCAAACTAATATATATCGCAGTTCAACCCGGACACTGAATGATGTGGCATAATTGACCTTCTTGGGTTATTCTTATTGGTGTCACTGATTCTAAATTTGTACCATTTTATTTTCTTATTTAAAATGACGGAGTCAATTCGCGAATTCGTGCGAAACTTCCTCCTGGGATACCTCAGCTCCGTGATACCAAATATGTCAGATTTAAGCAATTCAAAATGGCGGATTAAATATGACTACCAAAAATGTGAAAGCTATGGATTCGCATGATACTTATTTGCTATCGTATTTTAAGCTTCCTGATTCCAAATCTCATGGCAAATTTTGTAAATTCAAAATGGCGGATTCAATATGGCGGACCCAAAATCAAAATATATTCAGATTCACATGTAATTTTTTTCCTGCGACATTTGATGATCTCTAATTGCAAATCTGTTCTCAGATTTTCAAAATTCAAAATGGCGGATTTAATATTGCAAACCAGTCTAGAGACTGTCGGATTTAATTGACACTTATTTCCTGTGATATTTAAGCTATTTATTTCTAATCTAATGTCATATTTTCAACAGAATTCACAGGTTGATAAATCGAATTGAATTTACTTTTATAAGCATTTAGAAAAACTTTGGAAAAACGCACAATAGTGCAATAGTAACTTGCTTTGTGAAAACGATTCATAAAATGTAACAATATACATGGTGATATTTTACATTAATATTTTTTCAACAATCAGTACACATATAATGTTAAGGTCTTTCACATGTTCATATAAGCCCCAACAGCAAAGACTTGTAATATTGCAGAAGTCTTGTAATATTGCAGGATATAAGTTTCATGCAATTCGGTAATTGTTTACATTTTCGGTCGTCATATTGAGTCCGCCATTTTAATTTCAAAAATCTGTTATCAGATTAGGAATGAGGACTATGAGGAGTCTAGCAATATTGCAGGAAATAAGTTTCATGCAAATCGGATATATTTTATCATTTTTTGTCGCTATCTTGGTTCCGCCATTTTGAATTTCGAAAATCTGATATCATATTTGGACTCAGAGACCCCAAAAACCTCTTATGAACATGTTGCATACGTGTTTCAAAAGCCCAAGCTTATTACGAGTTTTGGCCATGTTTTCGTGATTTCTCGCCACTGTGTGCCATCGAGATCGCGTTACCCACCCACATGCATCGTACAAAAGTGGCAGGAGGGAGAGAAGAAGTAGGAAACACCAAGGCAAATATTGTAGGATGGCCTTTGAGAACGAATGACACTTCAATTCAGCCCACTGTTTGATTAAGTAGGTACACCTGTAGTTACGCCAAAATATACTTACACAAATTGGAATAATTTTGTTTGGTGCGGTTGAAATCGTCCTTCGGTGGGCAATACCTTGAAGTAATTATAGTAGTAGAAGCTTTCTCTGCATTTCTCCAAAGCCTGGTAAGTTAAAAACATGCATCTAGTGTGTAGCTAGTTAGCAGGGGAATAAAATGGTGATAATACCATAGATTGCCGATTGACTTCTCCCGAAACGCAGAACATATTGCAGAGCGAGCTAACGTTCCTAATCATCATGTTCCTGGTTGTTTTCACACCAATGTATGTTGGAGGGAAGTCAATTACTGTGAAGGTCTCCGTGGCTGTTGGATATATTGGTTCAAAAGTCGACTGTATTATCTCTCCTTTCACAGGAACGCGGATTGGTGATTTGCATTTTATCCAGATTTCAGTATTCAAGCTATCGGCTTCGTAAGATACTAATTTTATGTTAATATCCACAAATGACTTTCCCTGTAACTGATCATTAGTAGGATATATGAGGGATGCTTGGCACTCCTTACTGCTATTTGACCTCTGATAGGTTCAACCACGAGCTTTGGTTTCTGCTTGGGCAGGTCAAGAGCGAAGTGACTGTTGATATTTCCATTATTTTTCAACCTTATTACCCTAATTGCTGAAGTCAATCCTGCATCTATAGTACCAAAATCTATGGCTTCAGGTGATATCGTTATAAGCACCAGAGAAGGCTCACTGAAATGGAAGTTACAACTTGTATGGTGGTATAGCAGGCTACTTACACTTTAATTTGATAGTCAAATATGTGTTCGTTGATCAAAATTGGTATTTGGCAGAGAGCCACACCGGAATAGGAGCACTTATATTTGATTATTCTGGAGATGGACAATCCAGGAGACAGTTCCTCAGCACGTATCATACGTTTAATGTTAAACGCCTGCAAAAGGGTATAATTTATATTTTTAAATATGGCGTTGATCTAAACGCACAAAAGAAGTCGGTGATGTTATCTTGATTACCACTTTCACCTTTCCAATGTTCTGTATTGTCAATTTGGCCGAGTACGACCTACCCTCGTACGCATTCCCGAATAACATCATTGATGGTCGAATCCGAACGTTGTGAATGTCCAAAAAATCCTCTGGCCCATATTCAACAGAATTTATCATGTTGCATTCCTAATGGTTATTTTGTGATTGTCATGTGACACTACTAATGTGTAAACAATTTTCAAATGACATTTGAACCGTAGATTATTCTACGTTCACGAATTGAACAGAGAGATAACCATGAGATGCCACACGAATGTCTCAATTCATTCAGATTGACAAATCGGAACAAACCTACTGACACATAACCTAAACATGGTAACTTGACGTTCACTGAGCGTGTCATGAGTATCCAGGCCAATTAAACGGAATAAAAGCCTGGGTATATGTATGAGTAATAAAGTATTGTTATCTAGGCTTATGATGGTGCCGTTTAATAAACATCAACGCTTTTTGGATCTGTATAATTTTCCGAATCATGGCATGCGTAATTTTTTACAATATCTGACTTTTTATTATCCACAAATACAACTGAACATGGAGCAATTGAGCACTTAGTATACCGTTCTCTGAAGGTGTAAACAATAACAGAATACACAGACAAACACACAGAACAAATTTAAAATACGTCACGTGTGAATAATGTGTCCGTAGCGTTAATGTAGCCCAAGCCTCAGGTAGAGGAAGCACGTGGAAGAGGTGGGGGCAAGGGCGGAGAGGACAACAAGGACTCTCTTGAGGCTGATGCCAAGGTTGCGGGCCCAACGGCAGCGAAGAGGAGAGTACTCGGGTTCGTGGCTGCGTTGGTGATGCTATATACGGCACCGGTCTGGGCGAACGACATAGAGTTCGCAAACAGAAGGCAGCGGCTCCTACGAGTGCAAAGGTGAGCGGCAATCGGAGTGAGATCGGCGTACAGAACCGTATCTACCGTGGCAGTTCTGGTAACTGAGTCACTGGTGCCCCTACATCTAAAAGTAGAAGAAAGAAGACAACGGTATGATAGAAGAGGGCAGGAGGGTGGTACCCGCGTTACCGAGCGAACAGCCACAATAGAGACATGGCAGAGAGAGTGGGCCGAGGATGAAACTGTACGATAGACCCATCGCCTGATACTCAGCCTATCGGGGTGGGTGACTAGAAGGCATGGTGAAGTCAACTACGAGCTCACTTAGGCTTAACCGGCCACGGATGTTTCGGGGCATACCTGCATCGATTCAAAAGAAGGGACAGCCCAGAATTCGGGTACTGCGGGGAGAAGGATACACCCGAGCATACTCTTCTCTGACGCGAAAGCGCGTGTCCATGTCAGGAAGACCTCAACGAGGAAGGGATGGTCCGGCGCATGCTGAATGGACCGGAGGAGTGGCGGCGGACCGCAAACACCGTGGGAGAGATTCTAAAGAACGAAGAACGCCTTGGTTGTTAAGGAGTACGGATGGTCCCGGGGACGGATGGAGCAAAAGCGGGAAAGGCAGAATAGCAGCCGGAAACCAGCGCAGGAAAGATTCCGGAACTACCGAAGTGAGTAACGTATAGGGTTCTGGAAATCCGGACCAGACTTCAGGACGACCATACAGGCGAGGGACCAGTGGTCATACAGTGATCCCAGAAGAAAAAGACAAGGTGGCGGTGTCCCATGTTAGAATTGTGGATTTGAGTACGCAACGGTGGTGATGGTAGTTATTAGGTGGTAGCAGCATAAGTAGCATAGAAGGAAAGGCGACTGGAGAAATGTTGGAAGATGTCGCTGCAGAAAGTATGCTCTTAATGCGATGCCGTTCAGGGGTGGTGAGTTCTTCCCTCCCCTCGCCTAAAAAAAGTGTAGCCGAAACATTGGTGTCGATTGCAAGTGTTATATTTACTATTCAATTTACTACTTAAATATTACTTCCAAGTTAATACATATATTATTTAATTACGGAAAATAGATTACTTGATTCCAGAATTGATATTTTATTCTTTACTAATGTTGCTTGTTGTGATTGATACATAAATATACTTACGTAACGAATACTTATTAAATAAGTATTCGTTAGCATCTATGACGGTGGCCCTGAGCAAATGTGTGATAAACTGCTGCAAGTTCTGAGGCAGGGAATGGATAAGTGCTTCCCAGTCAATATATGCAAACACCCGGCAAGTTTGCCAACCTTTTCGACGGATGTCCAGGAAAGGAAGGAAGTACTGAAGTTTTTGTGCCGGCTGCAAGCAGACCGGGGGACTGAAGAAACCCAAGCCGTACTTGACAAAGTCAAACGCAACTACATTCGAGCAGCTGAGGAGGAAAGAAAAAAGAACAACTTGAAGAGAATAAAAGAAGCAGGCAACAAGCCAAAGGTCATATGGGACATAATAAACAAGGAAGCAGGACGAACAATTAAATCCCGGAATGAACAGACACCTCCTTGTGGAGAGCTGAACTCATACTTTGTCAACATCGGCAATATTATTAACAACAGTACTCATAGCACCGGCGGAGAGAGAAACTCATTCACTACCAAATCAACACAGATCATTAGGTTCGATGAGACGACAGCGGAGGAAATTGTGGAGATAATAAAAGGACTGAAAAATAAAACTGCCACAGACCATTACGATATGAATACGAGGATCATTAAACACGTAGACAATATACTTGCACCAACACTGTCAGTACAGCTTAACGCATGCTTAAATCAGGGGACATTTCCAGATCAGCTAAAAATTGCAAAAGTACGCCCCATTTTCAAAAAAGGACATAGAGCAATATGCGAGAATTACAGACCTATCTCTGTGCTGCCTGTACCTACTGTCCAAGATCCTGGAAGTATCCATAGAAGACTGAACATGTACTTTACATGTAATGACTATTACACTAACAGTCAATTCGGATTCATATGTGGAAAAAGCACAGAAGAAGGCTCACTGGACTCACTGTACATCCACATCTGCTGTGAAATTAACGACAAGAAAAAAACTACGTCCTATGTGTGTGACCTGAGCAAAGCTTTCGATTCCATGTCTTACGATATACTGCTTGAAAAGTTAAGACGGTACGGAGTTGCAGATAAAGTGTATTGTATGTTGCAAAGCTACTTGGAGAACCGACAACAATATACCTTGGTACACGGTCAGAGAAGTAAGACATGCGCAGTCGCAAGAGGTGTTCCCCAAGGATCTATACTGGGGCCGTTATTTTTTGTAATATACACAATGATCTTCCAGAACGTAGTCAAGCACACGTCACAATGTACGCAGATGTCACCACACTCACAGCAAGCGGCAGAACAACGAACGAACTAAACGCAGAGATGGAGAATTCTCTTAAACAAGCAGATGCCTGGTTTCAAGCTAATGGGCTTTTGCTAAATAGGGAAAAAACCTGTCGGATCACCTACACCACAGTCAAGCTGCTTGCTGTAACGCTAGATTCTCGACTTACCTGGAAGGCTCATGTAGAAGACCCCAGCCTATCATTATCCAAAGTAACCTATGGCATCAAGAGGATTCAACAAACATCAGGAGAAGAAGTAGCTAAAACTGCTTACTATTCTCTATTTCATTTCAGGTTAAGCAATGCAATAGAAATATGGGGCCATACAAAGCATCTTGATAAAATTCTCATAGAGCAGAAGAAGGCAGTGCGAAGCATAGCGAATGTAGGCAAGCAAACTTCCTGTAGGCCACTTTTTGTGGAATATAGTATTCTCACTGCCCTCTCATTATACATCTTCAAAACCCTCACAGATATTCATACGGAAAGGCATTTTAGTCTGACGACAAGAGGTGCCATACATGGCCACCTAACAGGAAACCATGATGAGCTGCAAGGTGTCAACAGCAGATTAACAGCAACCGATTACCTAAACAGAGGAATCGAATGCTACAACCTGTCCACGGAATGGATGGAGGGATGAGGGATTCATCAATAAACTTAAAAGCTTTCTGAACTCACATACGCTCTATAGTGTACAAGAATTTGTTATATCTATACAAGCCGAGATGCCTTAGTTATTGCATGTTTTATGGTATTGTATTATTATCATTGTTATATTGACGACTACTGCACAGTACAATAAACTTATTTCATTTCATTTCATTTCATTTCATTTCATTTCATTTCATTTCATTTCATTTCATTTCATTTCATTTCATTTCATTTCATTTCACTTCATTTCATTTCATTTACTTGGAATCTTTATTCATTGTATAGTTTCCAATACTACTGACTGTAAGTATCCCTGTAAGTGTTCTAATTAATATAAATAATGCACAATTGAACAACAACGTATATGACATAATATAATATAATAATATACTACACAATATAACACAAATTGCATTAATAAAATTAAAGTAAATTAAAAATAAATTAAAAGTAAAGTAGTTTCTTAGTTATTGTGTCCAATCTAAGCCCTCTCCCTTGGCCGAACAGTTTCAGAGACATTAAAATTAATTTTTTCTCCAGACCTAGCAGTGACGAATTTCACAAGGTAGTGCCTTCTGCAATTACCACATGTTGAGATTAGTGTTAATGAGAATATTTTGGGTATCGATGTGCAATCGGGATGAAATGTGATTGGCAATTTTACGTAGCCTTCGCTACATTCGTTCGTAATGGTGATCTCTTTCGGTACAATAATGTCTTTGTTGTTTACAGTAACAGCATATGTCTTCGTATTGCAAAAGAACGATGATGCAGTTTTCAAATAATGACATTCTATGTAGAACTTCACAAGCAAATGCTTCCCCACTGGCTTACCTAAACAAAAAGAGTTTGTTTCGACTGAAAAAATTATTTTGACTATACTTACCTGCATTTTTCTCCCAAAATTTCTTCTCGTCGGGTAGTGATAGGGTTGTTATGGCTTCAGAAATAATTCTCCAGATTGATTTATTTTGAGCAGGTATATTAACGTAAACTTGCTTGAACATGGCCACGTCGTCCTTTTGGTATTTTCTCGATACTGCCGCGTACAGCTTTTCATCGAAATTCGGATGAGTTACCTTTGAATCCACCCTTACCATAAAGTCACCAACATCCGGATTAAAAAAGTATAAGTAACGAGGCGACGATACCACGAAGACTGTCGTTACGAAAATCGGAAGTTTCCCAATTCCTTTACTGTTGAACTCTGCTTCTTTGCAACGTATTCCTACTTTGTTAAAATTTATATAACACATTTGATACGTGTATTTTGCCTTTTTCAGTTGTTCATAGGATATTTGTACGTCCCAAACTAACTTCATCAGGTATTTAGCTTTTACTCTGTATGGTGACTGGATGGACAGATCCAACTCACGGAAAGAGTACAATGGAAAAGTAAGGTTATATGTTGACGACGGATGAAGTAAATCCGGACTGCCTGTGAGTGTTAAACATTTACTGTTTGCGTAATGGTAATTTCTGCATTCACCACTTAGTAGAAGGTATGCTTTTGCAGGCGTTGCAAATTTGGCATAATAAGTTACTGTGATCGCAGCTGGTTTCTTGGCAGGAATTACCAGCGTCTTTCTATCGGTGGCAAATACATCATCGGCGTCACTAAAAATAGTGGAAATATACGAAATGGGAAAGTCATTTGTGTTGTTTAATTTGATCGTGACAGATGTCTTGCTTGATAATGGTGCTTTCATATCTATCGTGCTAACCGGATGCATGAACGGTAGTATATCGTACAGATACGCGACCAGCATAAGAATCTTGACGCAATTTGGTTGCATTAGGTCTTCCGGTGTTACTTTGTATGTATAATGCAGCATATCCCAGGTTCTTATGACGGTGAGGTTGTTATGGTACAGCTGGTCACGCGACGATGCGTCCATGAACATACTTTTGTAGTACTTTCGCAAGTAGGGACAGTAAGTGGCTGTAACAGCCGCAAAGATAAGACCATCTTGTAAATCCTTTCCAAAAAAGTTGACCTCCTTCTGTTGGTAACACTTTCCTCCCCACAGCTCCCTTTTAATTGTGCTGTAGTGAAATTCTAACCAGTTGATCAGCACTAGCTCCGTAGTGCTGAATAAATTGCAATGTCTGGCTAGATTCTTAATAGACAAATGATATCTGGACATTGGTGATAGCTTAATAGTGCTCCTTGAGGCCTTAGATAGGTTCTGAAGAGTCAATCTTTTCAAGTACAGTACCTTGTACGTTTGCAGGAGTAGATCAGTCCAAGACTGCTTTGAAATGTGATAGAACAGCGCGACCGATTGTATCTTCCCTGTTATCGGAGACTTCACTGTTTGGTATGGGAGCACATGCTTTTGGAATAGCACAAAGTCATTGTAGGTTAGTAAAAATTCCGGTTGCAGGTACGTGAAAAAGGCTCCCATGCCATTCAAAAAGTTGATCGCCTCCTGGTAAATATTATAGAGGTAGATGACTTGTTCGACGGAATCTTGTGGTATCGGCCTAAAACATAAACTATCAAACTTTAGAAGTAAACACAGTCTCAGTAGACCTCAGTGGTAAGTAATCCATAATCTGATCGCCGGCCAAGTTTATCAATCCAGTAATGTATGGGATTAACGTGAATCCGGGCTCCTTTTCAGACCGGTCAGCACGTTGAAATTGGACGGTGGTTATGCCCCATGGAATTATGTAGTAGGTCGTGCCGAATAGCGCCTGAGTGCAGAACCACAACTCAACCGCTTCAACGACACCCAATAAGAAGGATGTCAGCTTTTCATCTGAAGTATTGTCCGTGTCAAATGCATCGTCCAGAGGGAAAAATGGATATGATGTAAAAAAGTCAGAGGTGTGGAACTCCTCCTCAATATAGATCTTCCTCGAGACGTCATCCAGCATGGACATCGTGGAAGCTCTAGACTAGAAGACAAGAGATATGATTACATTTATTATTAGTTTTAAATTTAGATATTTATAGCTATTCATAAGTCCATGACAAGTCAATGGGATTTCAGGGTGAACGCATCAACCTTAGATGCCCTCGTCAGTATAATCTGAACAAATCACAAATCCATTGGCAAACACAAGAGAGCGAAGAACACTACAACAGCTTGATATGAAATTGGCCAATACCAGCACACCTCATGTATCTCAACCCCCCTATCTGGGATTTCAGTTTGATAGGATTTTCAAAATGACCGAGCATCTAAAGATCATGGTCAAAAAGTGGAGTAAACGACAAAGGGTTTGGAGAGAGTTCTTTCAAACATCGGAGGACCAAGGGCTACTATAGGAAGTATTCTGCTTGTTACCCCAGTCTCCATAATTATGTACGTATGCCAATCTGGGGAACTGGCTTGCAATTGAAGAAATACTGGAAAATGGTATTGAGACCCCAATGAAGGCTAGCGATAAGAAACAAGACCGTGTCTACCAAAACAGTGTTGCCATCTAGCTCAAATCTAAAACTAATGTTGAGACAAAACCCTTAAGAACTTGTTTTGGCGTTAGGTATTGCCTAAAACTCTGCTTTTGCATTATAACACACCGTGACGTTGTAAGTTGAAAATCCAAAGTTTAAGCATTCATTCCAGCCTACTTATAAAATGCTATAAGAGGCCGGTATTTTGTTGAAAGGCATCAATTAGTGCCATTTGGTACAATTTGGTACAACATTTCTTTTTAATGTGAATAAAGTGAATTTAAGTAGGCTCAAATGAAATTTTTAACTTTGAGCTTTCAAGTTATAAAGCAAGAAGCCACGTGACAACTTTTTGATGTGAACAAATCGTTGCTACCCGACTTCGCATAATTGGCACATACCTTTGGCTCCCTCGTTTTAAAACGTAAAGTTTAAGCTATCATTAGTTCTAGAGAATCTAGTGTACCATAGGTTTTTGAAACAGAAAATAGAAAATACCACTTCAAAGAGTTTCCACGTACACTTTAGAGTTATAATCAGACCGCGGTGAAAATATTAAGCTAGGTGCTGGTCTTTACAGCTGAGGCGGGACAATCGTCTACCGGCTGTGTCACTCAACTGAGTCTCGCCTATTCTCCTTCTCCTTCTCTAGGCGGAGCCACGTGATTGGTACCGCCTCAGCTGTAGAGACAACAACCTAGCTTAATTATTGTGCCTCGCGAACATTCAAGCTTTCAGCCTACAATGGAAAAATTTACAGTAGGAATAGTTGGTCGAAATAATACACCAATTTTAATGTAATTTTTTCTACTTTGCGTTCGTTATAAACTCAAACGAAACCGCTTTCTGTGTCGTTATGAAAACACTAGATCACAAACTTTTAGTAACTTTTAGTTTTCCAGGATTGATGATATTGAAGTCAAGTGTCAAATAAGGCTGACATCTCAATCACTATTGGCTCGCGTCAATCGTATTTGTGAATTTTACGTATAAGTATGTAACAGTCGTTTTATAAGACGTATTGGCGCACTCGTTTCATTTGGAACATTTGGAACAACTCGTGCGCCAATTTCTGTCTTATAAAACTTGTATTATAATATACTATTATATGGTCACCCGTAATAATATTATATCAACTGTAATTTAGTGTAATTTAATATGAAATATCGATAATTCTACATTGACTTCAATGCAATATTATAGTATATTATAATACAAGTTTTATAAGACAAAAATTGGCGCACGAGTAGTTTTGGGCACGACGAGCGTAGCGAGGAGTGCCCAAATGGAAGGAGTGCGCCAATACGTCTTGTAAAACGAGTGTTACATACTATTTTTTCTACTTTGCGACATTAATTTTACAGAAATTTCGAAAATTGTGGTTGTCATCTTACAATCTAGCGTAGTTTTATATTCAACAGTTGGCACTTGACGTAAAATTCACAAATACGATTGACGCGAGCCAATAGCGATTGAGATGTCAGCCTTATTTGACACTTGATCATCAATCTTGAAAAACTAAAAGTTACTAAAAGTTTGACATCTAGTGTTTTCATAACGACACCGAAAGCGGTTTCGTTATGAGTTTATAACGAACGCAAAGTAGAAAAAATACAATATGCAGTAATTTGTTGCCAGATATTTGGACATGTTGATAGTGTGTGCCAATTTTTCTTAAAAAAATGTTACGTGACCTTTGTACCGAGTCCAGAGTCATCGAAACTTACTCACCTATCATGACTTTTCTGACGAAATATGTTGAAGATAAAAAAAATCCTGAGTGTCTCAAAAACTGAACACCATTTATTTTTACAGAAAATGTGGTTTTTAGTAAACGTGATCAGTTATTATGTGTGTTGGAATATGCAAGAATCTCGTCCATTTGTTATTGTTGTTGTGTGGACGAGGTTCTTGTGCAGATATACCAAGTTAGAAGTTCCAACACGCAAGATTATCAGAGCCTTGAATCGGTATTCCAGTATTATTATATCAATCTGATTATTGTATGCTTTGTAATAATTACCATAATTCTATCGCTTAGAAAGGTTGGGTCATTGTCTAATTGGTCTGGAAGGAACGTATCCGCGAAAGCATAATTCGTCAACAGGCAATTTTCTGCGCATCCAATGATATTTGCTTGCCATTCAGAGCCACAGGTGCAGTATATTTTGATGGTGTTGCTAAACTTGACACTGTCGGTAAAGTGTGTGGTGAAGACGCATTCTCTCTGGTATTCCCTCTCAGATATCTTCTTTTGAGGCTGGAGACTCATCGTTATCTCATGAAGATCGGTGTACGTCGATACTTTGCAGTTGTTAAAGTGATTCTTAAACGTTATAGTCTTCGAACTGATAGCTGTATACTGGAGGGGATACGGTCTGCTATAAACGACACTCTTGCCACCAGAAATGATAGGAAGTCTATAAATTCCTGATAGATATATGGCAGAGTAATAATCTGTACTGGGTTTGCTGCTGATGTAGATTGGAAGAAGTGCATCAGCCTCGCAGTAGCTGATTGGTTCAAAGGACAAATTTAAGATTGCCTGTTCTTTTGGGGATAAAGTAATCTTCATAGAGTTGTCTAAATATGCGACCTGTTTAGCTACAATGTCTTTGATATAAAAATGATTCTCCAAATGGTCTAGTTGTATAAAAATATCTTCTGTTCGATTTTGGTTGTTTGTCATGATTACCTTCTTTGTAGACCTGGAAGGTCGCGACAACTGAGGAAGGTATTCAAACTTGAGAAGCAGATTGGAGAAAAGAATTTTTGGCTCCAGGGCAAGAGCGACCACTTTGACGGCAGTGATCTGAATCGGCAAGGGAATCTGTTCCATTAATGGTTCATCTACTTTGAGATAATAATTTGTTCTAGTTGATAACGGATCAGAATAGATCGGTGGCCCAATCACACCATTGATAATCATCGGAAGATAGAAGGTTGATGAACACATCTCTAGAGGTTTGAAGTGAAGGTAGAACATTTTTGTTTTCAGTACCTCGATAGTAATCTCCTCTGTGACAGGGGGAGACCAAAAATGGTTTTCACTGGATATGCTGAATGCTTGAAGCTCGCTCATGCTAAATTTAACGGTGACAATATTCGCACTCGTATTGGTGATTTTAAACGGGATTTTACTAGTTGTCGACGCTGGAATCCTCTTAAACTGCAACGTCCTTGGGTGGACGACAATTTCAGGATATACCACGTTTCCTTCTAATGGTATCTCCAGCACGCTGCCATTTACTATTTTCACCCGTAGCTTTGTTTTAAAGATAACGCAATAAGGCATTTGTATCCTGATGACAATTGCCGTCATAGAGTAAGCTGGAACAACACCGCAGATTGGTGCTACCTGAACTGAATCTCCTAAACCGCAGTTCAAAACTTGATACGTGATTTGGTACATGTGGTGATTCTCGATGATAGTTTTTCTAGTAACCGGTTGGTTTAACGGCATGTCCTTGAACTCAATCATTGTATCAATTAGGTGAACATCGGTTGGGTATATGTCTGTAACTAGCTTTATACGTTGGGTGTTCACTTCGTTAGTTACCAAATCTAAATCGGCAACTGGCATGCCTTCGACTTGCGGAAGATTTCTGATTAAACACGTTAAGACACATTTCCCAGGGACGAAGCCACGCCTGGGGTGAACGCTGAAGTTATCTCCTTGCGACTGCCATTCGAAGCTGATGGGTACATCCAAGCTGTTGGCCAAGTCAAAATAGTGATAAGTCACTCCACGCATAAATTGTATTTCGAATGATGATATTGCTATGACGCTCGGTACGACGTTAGCTAGCACAGTGACAGTAGTGAACATACATTCGTTCACTATTAGATCCAAGGAGATAATATAATAACCAATATGCTCAGGCAGATACGCCACTGAAATTTTGCTACAAGCTTCACCCTTTACGTCTCGCCTATCTCCCCTTGGAAAAAGTATCCGATGGTTTCTGTTCGGTCTTGCAAATATCCTTATGGGGAATGGGTTAGTGTTATGGACATATATATTAAAGTTGTGGTAGTGGTTTGCGGCAATCTGAAAAGAAAAAATAAATTCTCTTTTAAAATCTAAATCATTCAACATAAATCACAAAACCATACACTGCCCGTATTTATAAACGTCGGGGCGATTTGGATATTGTTCATTTGTGCTGGAGTTAACGTCATGTAACTCTCGTCACTGATGATGAACTTGAAGCTACATGTCATCTTGCATAAAGTCAAGTCGGTACATAAAAGTTTTGAACCGTCCGTTAAGGTGTAATCAGTAATTGGATCAAACTGCCTTATTGACATCTGCTTCACACGTTCGGCTTCGTTTCGTATGAAGTTTGCGTAAAAGTTTGACATCTCTTTCTTCAACCGTTGGTCGGTTATCGTTGTTTCATATGTGGTATCCAGTGGTGCTATATATCTTGGCTGGTGGGTGAAGAGCGTCCTACAACTTAGAATGAATATAAAATAGAGATAAGCTGTTCAATTTGGAAAAAAGAAATAAACCCAGTGGAATTTCTATAGTCGTTTAGTCAATATAGATTTGGGTAGACTTATAAAACGGCAGCCTAAAAAAATGCCAAGAGATTCAGTACAATGTCATCAACATAATATCTAAATGAAAAAAATACTTAAGGTTTGATGATATTATTATTGAATTCACGCAGTCCCAGCCAGAGACAATTCAATGACAATTGATCAAGATGACCTCAGTTGCAGTCAGGCCACTGTTGCTAAAAAAATACGGCGTTTGGTATAAAACAAATGGTACAGTTCTAACAACTCTACTAGGATGCGACCACGATGACGATCTCAATATGGCAATATAGACCAGACAATAGAAATTTTTGCGTGACAACAATACTAGCAGGAAGCCGACGACCCCAGGTCACGTGGAACAGTCCGTAGACGTATTGTGATGTGTTTTCTACTCGCAAATATCATTCCTTAATTTGTTATACACAAAAAACCGCAAAAAATCGTGTTTTTTTGGTTTCTCGCTTGCAAAAACTGAACTGATGGAGCAATCTTGATGCTGTCATCAGACGAATTGTAGAGAATGAAAAGACGAAAAAAATTAACCCTGCACGGACTCGATTGAATTAATATTAACGGAGGAAATTCGGAAAACCCGGAAAAATCTGAGTTTTTTCAAAAATTCATAACTCCGCCATTTTCAAAGCTATAGCGGAGGCTTTCCGCGTGAAAGTAATAACACTGGCCAACAAAAAAAAATTGCCGGACAAATGACAACTGATTCGGATAGAGTTTTTTCTCAGGAATCCGAATCTGAACGCAGAAATACTGAATTGGCTCTAGTTTTTTCGAAAAACAGTGTTAAATGTGCAAAAAAGACGCTTTTTTGCTACTTTTGCAGACATGCCAAACAATAACGTAATGTAGTAGAAGTTTGTAATTAGGATCAAATAATACTTTGAACCTTCTGCTTTAAGAATATATAGCGCGAAATGGGATGGCATAAACTTTGAACATTTTACACCACTTTTTTTATGAGGAGCACGCCAATTGCAGCACCGCACGGAGCACACTGATTGTTCCTTTATTTATACATTGCACTGGTCAAATAAAAAGTTGCCGCAAAAATGAAAACTGATTTCGATAGGATTTTACCTGTGGAATCCGAATCTGATAAGAGAAATAGTGAGTTGGCTCCAGTTTTAGCGCAAGACAGCGTTAAATTTGCAAAAAACGTGTTTTTTACTTCTTGAAATTCCTAAACACATGCAAAACAATAACTCGACGTTATAGAAGTTTCTGTGTTGGTCAAATAAAACTTTGAAGCTACTGCTTTTTGATAATGTAAACTGGTGTAAAACTGGTCACGTGGTGTAAACTGCAGTTTTGGCTCGCATTTTAATAGGAGCGCGTGTCAATTGAAACGTTGCACACTTTTCCTAACGGCAGAGGCGGACACTGCTGTCTTCGTTTAGTATTCGTATTAGATTTAAATATAGGGTGATTTTATGTTGTTGATTCCGAATTTGATAACAGTTTTAGAACATTTGCTTTAATTTTAGACATGAATTTTAGACAGAAAGCATGAAAAGAGAATAGAACTTTTTTTACAAATTTATTTCTATTTACAAATACCTAATTCAAACACACTATTATGATATTTACTTAAGATTTAGAAAAACTCCGCTTGTAAGATCTTCTTCTGTGTTCTTTAGAACAGTCACGTTGGAGGTTCCAACAATAGTCCGCCATCATGTGCACATCCCATCTGCCTTGATATCTTTCCTCCATGACCTTTATATCCTGATGAAACCGTTCCCCTTGTTCCTCACTAAAATCGCCAAGGTTTTCTGGAAATCTGTCTAGGTGGCTATGAAGATAATGTATTTTAATGCTCATATGAACACCTAGTTTATCAAAATTATGGAGCATGGTTTCTACTATGTCTTTGTAATTTTCTGCTTTGTTGTTGCATAAGAAATTCTTTACAACTGAGACAAAACTGCACCATGCAGAAGCTTCAATATCAGTCATAGATTTTTTGAAGCCTAAATCCTAGAATAATTTTTTCCCTAGCAATCAATGACTCCTTCACAACGTTTGCTACACCAACGGTCATGCTCTCTCTTAATGGCCAATCCTTTTTTGTCCAATGATCCTTTGCTCTACTATCCCACAGACAAATAAAGCAAGGATACTTGGTGTATCCACTTTGTTGTCCAAGCAAGAAGTTCACCATCTTTAAGTCAACGCAAACAGGCCACTGGTGCTCTTGATAACGGATCTTCTCCAAAACAATTTTTATATTTTCATATTCTTCCTTTAGCTTTGTTGAGTGTCCTATTGGAATGGATGCATACCGATTTCCATTGTGCAATAAAACACATTTTAAGCTTCTTGTAGAGCTGTCAATAAAGAGCCGCCAGTCTTCTGGTCGATATTCCAGCACACCCATGTTTAACAGAAGTCCTGCGACATCATGACAATAAACAAACTCTTCATTTTCACTAAAATATGGTAGAATTGCCAGCTCCCTTGTTCTGAAAGCTGTTATTTTAACTTCTCGGTGTAGACATTTCTTTACTTTTAATCTGGATGCTAAAATTTCAGCCTCTTCTTTTGACAGCCTTAGATCTCGCACCAAATCATTTAACTCATTCTGAGAAAATTTTTCTGGAGTCTCATCTTCGCTTTCGCTGCCCGAATAAATCGTACTCTCTGCGTTAGGGAATACTTCGTCATCTGACCATGGATACTCTCGCTGTGACATAACAATTGGTACTTGTGGTATTGGCATGTCTTCTCTGTGGGGCATGGGACGCTTAGCTGACTCCAAAATAGGATATTCCCAAGTACGTTTCTTGCTTCCATTAAAGCCTTTCACATCCACAGCGCAAAAATAACAATCATCATGGTGATTTCTCGGTTCTGACCACATCATAGGAAAGCCAATGTTTATATGTCGCCTGTTTCCCTTAGTCCATTGTCGCAGCGACTCCACACACACTTTGCAAACCTTGTGGGGAACCCAGTACTTATCCTGTTTGCTAATTGCAATACCAAAATAAGCAAGATATGCTTCTTGCACAAATTCAGTAATGTTTTTTCTATACTTTTTCAAAGTATATACCCCAGAAATAAAGCAGAATACATCTGGATTGTTAACGCAGGCTTCTCTTGACGAATTCATATTTATGCGAAACTTTAAGGCAACAGAGCTTAAACTACACAAAAGTGAAGAATCACGTTTTTCTTCCACAAACCAAGCGGATTGGAAAGCATATGCTAGGAGTTCCAGGAGCGTAAGTTATATATGGCCAACATATACAAACAAGTAGCTAAATAACTACTTAATAAGTAGTTATTAAGTATGTATAAATGGGCAACCAAAGGCTGCTTATTTTTGTTAAGTAAAAGGTTGTTTTCGGTAAAAATGTTAAAACTTGCTTAATCCGTTCTTAATTAGCTACTAACAGAAAATTCACATTAATTTTCAATTACTAGTGGGATAGGTGAATAAAACCTAGACAATAGTAGTAACTATATTTGTCCAGGTAATATATTATCCTGTTATCTTTATAAATCAGTTATTAAGTATTTGTTGGCAAAATATACTATAAAAAGATTTACCTACTATATATTACACTGACCCTATAAATCGTTAGGGGTATTTTATTCTGAAACTTGTAAACCAAGGGATATTAAATAATTTACCTTATTGTTGTAGCGTTTTGCATTTTTCACACTACCTCTCAAAAAAAAAAAAAAACTGTAGCCAATTCATTATTTCTGGTTTCAGATTCGGATTCCATGGGAAAAATCCTATCGAAATTAGTTGTCATTTTTCCGACAACTTTTTATTTGGCCACAGCAATTTATAAATAAAGAAACAAGCAGTGCGCTCCGTACGATACGGTGCCGTAATTGGCGCGCGCTGCTATAAAAAGGTGGTGTGAAAAGTTCAAAGTTTATGTCATCCGATTTCTCGCTATATGCTCTTAAAGGAAAAGGTTCAAAGTTTAATTTGATCCTACTTACAAACTTCTACTACATTACGTTATTGTTTGGCATGTCTGCAAAAGTAGCGAAAAAGCGTCTTTTTTGCACCTTTAACACTGTTTTTTGAAAAAACTGGAGCCAATTCAGTATTTCTGTGTTCAGATTCGGATTCCTGAGAAAAAACTCTATCCGAATCAGTTGTCATTTGTCCGGCAATTGGAAGTCGGTCAAATTTTGTTGGCCAGTGTAATTGATGGGTACTTTGACTTTGGACAACCCAGGCGTTGTCTGATGATTAGTTTTTGCACAATTGCGATTTGAATATTTGTATGCAATATGATTCGGCGAGTCTGGATGAGTCGGAGGTGGTACGCTTTTAATTCTTTTACGTATATCTAAATTAGAAGTATTGTGCTACAAAACGTCTATTCTGATTTTCCGTTAAAATGTTGCGAAATAGGTAAAAAATGCTTGCAAACATGACCGAAAACTGCCGCGCGCTCCAAACCGGTGGGGTAGTGGGGATAAGCGGTCGACGCGGGGAAGCGCATATCTATAGTAATACAAGCACGCTGTGCGCGCGTATTACTATATATATACGCTTCCCCCCTAATCGCACACTTCCCCCATCACTCGACCACTCTAGAGGGCGTGGGCGTTTTCGCTCATGTTCTCAGTAGTTTATTACCCACTTAAACAGGTCTTATCGAAAAATCAGAATAGACGTTTTGTTGCTGTTCACGTCTAGTTTCTAAATCCGTTTTTTAAATTGTAATCGGACGACCTCAAACGCATTCAGAAATATTGCCAAAAAAAATGAAATGAGGATTGTGCGAAAACTACAAATCCGACCGAATCCAGATTTTGCACACTTAAAGTGCCTGTGAAGAACCTCTGTGCAAAGTTTCAAAAATGGCGGAGTTAAAAATTAAAAAAAAAACTAAATTTTCCGGTTTTTCGAGGTTTTCTCCGGTTCTAATTATCCGATCGGATCGTTTGACCTGTCACTCTCGTCGTAACTTAATTTTCTACAGTTCACAAAAAACACAAAAATTGCCATTTTCGAGTAGGAAACATAGTGGGAATATACTACGGACAGTCCTGCACAGAATGGCACAGGCGGCTTCCTGCTAGTCTTGTCAAAAAAGCAATCATTTGTAGCTCTCTAGCTTGGCCTAATATGGCAAAAATAACCACCAATAGGTACCAAGATATTTCCAGAAAAGTAAATTTTGCCATCTTTGCCATTGAATAACTCGTGATGCAGACCTGACATTGATGATGACTTTTTGCAGCTAATTATCCTGCAAAAAAATGTAAAATAGCACGCAAAGAGTAACAGAAAATTTGTAGGTTAGAGTCATGTCAAACTGCCACCAAGTACAATATCGCTGCACTCCTCCATCGACTATTGGTTGCAAATGAAAACTAGCCCACAGAAAACGTTTCCAACAGAGTGGTATAAACTCGGGTGGGTGAATTGGTCTCACGGGATTTTAATGCAACTGTGTTTATATAAGGCAAAGCTTCTCTTAGCTGCTCTGGCTATTGCGGATCGCCTGTACTGCGTACATACTTACTTGATGTTTGATCTCCACGGTCGTAAAGACTGAATAGTATCATTCGGTAAGGCAATCAGTTCACTTTTGGGTCCAGTTAAAGTTCTGTCGACCGTGACACATTTTGAATACTTAAGCGGAGTGTCGAAACGAAGATCTTGGCAATACATGCCAACACTCCTAATGTACTTGGGATCCAAGCCGGGATTTACGTCTGGCTTGGGATATTTCGTTATAAAGTACGTGTCGAAACGTATTGGAACAACGACATGCCCGATTACCTTGTATGTGTCCTCAGTTTGCTTCGGACAGTCGTAAAATAAGATATCGAAGATAATTTTCAAGGACACCGGTCCGCGTTTATAAGGAGTGATATTGACAGCGACTTGGCAACTGCCTCCTGGCTCCAGAAATATAGTATCTTTGTCGATGTCGATGAAAGGTATTTTCTTGGAATGGAGAATGATTGGTAATAGACTGGAATTATTTTTAAACTCGAGCGTCCTGGTCTCCTTTCCTCCTAGGCTTAAATTAAGCAGCGTAAGCTCCGTTGGGACCACATCCACGGAAACATCCTCCGTGGTTGCGTGAAGATATACTCTCACCAGCATTTGCTGATCAAGAGCTGTTGCTTGCATCTTCACGTCCGTTTCCGACAAGCTATCCAATACAGTCGCATTTGAGTAAGCTATAAAGGAAGTAAGAGGTCATTATACGGAAATTCGGATTAAAGAAATCAACATACCTTCATTGTTTAATGTAGTAGCAGCTGTTGAAGGGGCTTCACTATGGCCAGGAGGTTGTTTCTTCAAGAAAAGTTCACCTACAATTGAATTGTATCACGTCAGGTGTGCATATCAAGAAAGATAACCTTTGTATCTATCAGCTTCAATGTCTTGACAGCGTACTCTGCATATTAGAAACGTGGATAAGAAATATTCGTCTTCAGACCTTCGTTTCTTTCTTGGTTCAAAGCTGCAAGTTAATAGTTAATAGTAATAGTAATAATTAATACAGCTGAAAGTTGGAGAAAATCAGCTACCACTTACGTAAACTGAAACAGTCTGCTTTCATCTGGTTCAAGTCGACCTTCGGATGGATTTACATGAAAATATTTGTAGTGGTGATCTTGTTCAATACATGACTCCAGGCTCTAAGCAAAAGGTGAAAGTGGAAACAATCGATATACAGAGCTTCTGAAAAAGCTATCCCTGAAGGAGCATATTATGCCAAGGTAGAGAAGAAATTTTGTTTAAATAACGTGTATCCAGTCAATTTCAAAGGTTTTCTGTGTATCTATCTATCTATTACACTAAACGTGACTCATATTCAGCGAAAATGTTTACGGATAAAATAAGGTCCCATCTTTTATATTTGTTTTCCACTAATTTGCTAAGTTTATGGATTTTTAATTGGGATTGTACGTGGGCTCGAGCTTCTGGCCGGTCAATAAAATTACGGATAATGGACGTACGCGCATCCGGAGTGTTTTCCGACTTTTGGAGATGAGTCTGCTCCGGAAGGACAGTGGAAACGGCTACGCCGCCATTATTGCGTTCAGAATTCCGTTCTGCATTGCTTAGGACTGTCGGATCGCCGAATTTAAGCGCCCTTTTCGGGATCGTTGAGTAAAAATCGATGTATGGTGAAGCTGGATTGAAAATCGACGCACGCGCGCCGGGAGTGCGAAATCCTTTGACGTCGAAACGGGATTGCGCTTTCTATCTTCTAATTATATTAAATGTGATTATTCTACCGGCTTCGGCGGCCAACCTAGATTAGCAGGCCTATTAGGTCTGCTTAATTTACAACCACTTTTACTAAATAATCAACAAATCGTCTGTCCCGGCTGTTGTACCCTATAAGGTACCATCAATTGTGTAGTAAGACTTGACGCAGGACAATAATAATTTGGATAAAAAAGGTAAAAATGTCTCATCCAGGGAAAAAAATGCCAGACTAAATCAAGTCCAATCAGGAATCAATAATTCCGATATAAAACACGAACAAAATAAAATTTCCGCTATAGGTACAGCTGTACTCACCTAATCTACTGTTGAAAGTGTAATCAGTGATAGATTTGATTTTTCTCATTGCATAAGAAATAATAAGAGCTCTTCATGGAGGTCTGTCTGATTACAGAACGTGCCCATAAAGCGACCATCAACTGTTCGACTAGCTTATTCTTTTGTGGGTTGCTTTGTTCATTATGCAGATAGGCAGGGAGTATTGTTGTTCATTCGTGACTGAGTAAACAGAGACGAGCGTTTAGGCTTATTGTGTATTATGTCGCATTGAAAACTGCTTGAAAGTCACGTTGCTGTGGGACCATTTATTTATTGCTATCCTGATTTTGGGAATTTCTGAGAACTAGGCTGGAGCACGTGTTGAGTTATGACTGGGCAGAACCACGACGAGAGGGGCGGTTCCAGAGAAACATTTCGTTCTGCAAATTTCTCTTTTTTGGTTGATTAGACTTTTGTCGCTATGATTGGATGGTTTTAAGCATAAATGTTTCAGCCCATGTCTTCTAGGGGGTTGTGAAAACGTGTGGTTATGCTCACCGGTGCTCCGACAGTTATTGGACTTTTGTGAAGGATTTTGTGGAAGCAGAAATCTGAAATTTGCACAGCAGCGAGAAATAAATTTGTAAATTCATGTAAATTTAAATTTACATGAGAAAATGCATGGGAAGAAGACATTTTTTTGGTATTTTTCAAATAATTGTTCGAGGTGTGGAAAAACTTAAGATTACTTAAGGACTTGTAGACGACTTTCCAAGGAAGAATTTGACCTATTATAGATATGAATTTGACGGCCCCCCAACCCATCCCCATAGTGCCCTGAAAACTACCCTTAAATGAAAAAAAGTACATTCTTCAGATAATTGATCCTTCTAATCATTTCAGTTTTTTTTGTCATAGAAATTATTACTACACGTCTAGTGGAATATTTATAAATATTTGTCAGTTAAATTACATTTGTTTAAAGTAATTCTATTTGTTTAAATAATTCGTTTTTCTCGAAAATCAGTCTGAATTCTGTTTTCTGAGTTCGAAATGGCAAATTTTTATCTTACAGTGACATTATTCATTAAAAAATTTCTTCCTATTGTTTAAACAATCAAATATTAATTTTCAAATTTTTACTTTATCATACGCAGTATGTAAAGTATTGTAATCATGCCAAAAAAATTTTTTGAGATTTTAGCGGAAATATGTCTTTTTGGGTCCCCTGAACATTTTTGACCAAGGTACAAAAAAATGTCTGTGTGTGTGTGTGTGTGTGTGTATGTGTGTGTGTACCCGTTTTTTGTGGCGACGATTCCGGAGAAACTACTAAAGGTATCGGGACGAAACTTCATATTTAGAAGTTTCATAACCAAACTTAGAGCTGAAAAGCTTTCTGTTGAAGAGGGTCCAAAGGAACTGGAGGTTTAGTCTTAGCATTTTTCAAAGATTTTGCAAATAAGCCGCCATTTCTGGAATTTCGTCGAAATAGTTAAATAATAAATTAAAGATGAGGAAATTCTGAATAATTTATCACTATGACATTTTTTGGTACAATCAATGGTTTAGCTGCATGAGCATATTCTATTTCAACGAGATCGGTCGTACTGCCTGAAAACTAGTAGCCAGGATTTCTCAGATTTTTTGATTCTAATGACAGTAATTAGTCTTGATGTCAAACGCTAATGCTTTGACAATAACTTCTGTCAATATAATAATTTCGCATATTGCATTACACTTTTTACACCCAATAACACGTAAGTGTCATTTGGACGGAACGCACCTTCACACTTTCTACACCCAACAACACGTGTCATTTGGACGGTGTACCCGGTGTCAACGGAGTACAATATCCGAACGCAGCTTTATGCGACATATCTGTCCAGTTCTAGTAGTTTTATTTTAATGCAGACATGGCCGATCTCGATCAAATAGAGTCTCATGCAGCTAAACTATTAATTTTATATATAGTATGATAAAGTCATGTGCCTGGCCACATCAGATTTTTTTCTAATTATGTTAGAAAAGTCAGCTTCTTTGTGAAATTAACTTATAAATTTCATGTTCGAGATATCTAACAAACCTACTATCTATATTATCTAATAAACCCACATTTGATTAAACAAATTCCATTTGTTTAAACAATTTTTGTTTCATTTTTTAGATCGGTCTGGACAACTGTTATTCTCAAGTGCAGCATTTATATTTTGGGATGATTTCCATTGTTTAAATAATAAAATATTATTCATTGTCAATATCATTTATTCGAAAATGATGAAAATGAAATGATTTCAAATGCCCTTTTTGGGAAATTGGGGAGTTACATTTCTTTTGAAAATATTGAATTTCCTAAAGTCAACAAATTTTATTAATCACATTTCTTTCTCCATTTCTTATTCTGATTTCCTACCACTGTGTGTCGCAAGACTGTGTGTCGCAAGATAATGTTGATTTGTTGCTGTCTGGAATCTGTTCCCTGAATCTGTCTGGAATCTGTTCCCTGAATCTGTGTGATGAAATATTTAAAACAAATATTATTTTATTATTCAAACACTGGAAATCGTCCCAAAATATAAATGATGTCACTTCAGAATTACAGTTGGCCAGACCGAACTAAAAAAAATAATTTTAGGCGAATTGCAAAAAGAAAAGCTTTAAAGACATGGCATTTGTTTAAACAAATGTGGTATTATTAGATAATACAGACTAAAAATGTCGAACATGAAATTTATAAGATAGTTTCACAAATCAACTGACTTTTCTCTATAATTAGAAAAAAGTTGAAAAAGAATTATAATTGTTGTTTAAACAATAGGAAGAAATTTTGTCATGAATAATGTCCCTCTAATGTAATAAACTGCAATTTCGAACTCAGAAAACAGAATTCAAACGGATTTTCGAGAAAATTGAATTATTTAAACAAATACAGCTAAACTATTAATTTTATATATTGTATGATAAAGTCATGTACCTGGCCCCATCAGATTTTTTGGGATGTTGGATTGATTTGGAGGGGATCGTTGATTTCTAAATAAAAATAACTGCCCTAGTGTCCATAAGGCAAAGAGTGCTATGTAATAAACATAATACCAAAATGCGGAAGGGGGGGGGGGGCAGCTGCCCCCCTTGCCCGCCCACTGGGTACGCCCATGTCTCAGAGCACGTTTAATCTAAGCATTTCTCGTTGCTCACAAACCGGGATCAGTAGCTTTGAGTATTTTTGGTTAGTCAAATAATCAAGTTATTGTGATTAAAAAAGATCAAAGTAAACAAGCCTCTAACCTAACCTAACATTTTGCTTAGAGTTGATACGCTCCTTCAAGGCCTGCACTTATTTCAGATACACTCTGCATTAGATTACTATCGCAGAATACCATTGTTTCTCTATCAATTTCTCCCATAACGCAGAACATGTTGCACATTGAACTGAAGTTTCTAACCAGCATGTGCTTGGTCGTTTTCACACCGACATATGTGGGAGGAAAGTCAATAACTGTGAATGATTCGGTAGCTGTTGGGTGTATAGCTTCAAACGTTGACATGATTATTTGTCCTTTCACTGGTATTCTCACTGGGACATTAGTCTTAATCCATATCTCACTATTCAAAATTCCTTCCTCACAGGAGACCAACTGCACATTGATAACAATACATGATTTAGGCTAAAAAGAATGGTTACAGGAACTATTTGGGGCTCGAGACTACTCATATAAGACTAGCATTTTTGAAGTAGTATTATACGAGAACGTTGTGGATAAAATTGCTTACCAATATTTTACCTCTGGCCGGATCAACAATAAGATGTGGTTTTCCTTTAGGTAAGTCCACATAGAAGTTGGTAAGACCACTTCCAGCGTTCACTAACCTGATCACCCTATGAGCTGAGGTTAACCCAGCGTCAATTATGCCAAAATCTATAATGTCTGGAGTTACAGATACTCTTGGTACCGAGATATTCCTACAAGAACAATCAATCAATGGCCGTTTGAGTGGATTCATTACTTTCATTACACTTTAATTTCGTACTCTACTGTATTGTTGTCAATTTCAATTGGAATATGACATTTAGCCACGTTTATACGTGAATATGTGTACTTTATTGTCCGGAACATGGATAGTCCAGGGCAGAGTTCTTGAGGACGGTCCATGGACTTAATGTGAAACGCCTAAAATGACCAACTTCAGTGTGATATCACTAAAGTTCACCATGCATGCATGGTGAAGAGGAATTGTGAACGTACGTATGATGATGGTGGTGCTAGTTTGATTGAAACTTTCACCTTTCCAATGTTCTGTATTGACAATTTTGCTTTATACGATCTTCCTTCAAAAGCGTCCTTGAATAATATCATAGACGGACGAATGCGGACATTGTAGATATCTATAAATTCCTTTGGTTCGTCTTCATCGCTCAAATTTAACATTATTTGGACACAATATATATATGGGAAAAAATGACGTTGACACACACAGTTTTAATTATTACTACATGTACTGACATGTACTGTAACTATTGTAACACCATCGAGATAGTATAGAAAGGAGACGCTATGACGACGTTTTTCTTATACTGAAAACTGCGTCAGTAGGTGTGGCTTATGTGGGCTTAAGGCTGTTCCACAATGAGTCGTCCCGTTGTCGTTAGTCGTTGTCGGAATGCGCGGTAGACCACTGCGCACGTCATTACTGTCACCTTTGACAGTAATCGTATGCGCACTGGGCAACTGCGCATTCCGACAACGACAAACGTATCCGTTGCGACTTGATGTAGAATTGACCTTATGGAACTATACGACGGTCGGTCTGCACAGGCACGGACTAATTATTAATTAAATATTATTATTTATCCTTTTTCTGTAATATTGCAGACAGTGCAATATAGCATATATTAACTATATTTGTTTAAATAAAGAAAGTAAAAATATATAATAAACACAAAAATATGCTAACAAATAATGTAAAATAAATGTTATAATTGTTTAAGTTAATGTAAAATAAAACTTATAAGTGTAACATAAATATGAATATGAACAAAATAAGTATTATATATTTTGTAACCTACTGGCCATTAAACAAAACCATATTATTAATTTTATATCGAATGCTGGCGGATTTATATATTTTTGCTTTTCTGGTGTAATACATTCGAATATGTGTGTACCTATTTATAATACTTTTAATTAATAACATTCTGTGACTATCCAATAAATCTTGATCGAAACTTAGTTTTACTAAAATAGAAAATATATTTAATGCGATTTGGTGATGTTCTATATCGGTAAAATGCTTCGAACAAACAACACTGGACTTTGTCGGCTTCCAATTACATCGGTCTACAAACTGTATGCATAATTCCTGCTGGGCAGGAATCTTTGCAAACCCACATTTAATTGTTAAATAAACCAAAAATTAAGTCAAATTTTATTCGATACGGGGCTGTTCATTGTCACTTGACTGACATCTAGCGTCACTTACCGATGAAACTTAATTCCCGCTGATTTATTGCAGCCAGGCCACTTTCTGCTGCGACAGCTTCTTACATCACATACTGTCTTGCTAATTGATTATAAAAAAAATAGTTATAGCGCACTACAAACCACTTAAACCTATATAATGTATCGGCTTGTCAATTTGACGTTATGGGACTAACGGACGGTATGATTTGACATAAAGTGGTCCCAATTGTAAGCTCATATAACTCCTCCTCTTTTATACTATCTCGATGTGTAAGACTGACGGCTTCCATCCTAGAGAATTCAGAAGGTGGCGCTGCGAACAGAGCGTCCGTATCACACAGCACAAACATAGGTTGCCGGTAAATAGGGTATTCCGGTGTTTTTGAAATTGTTATTTTTTACAAAGTATGTGTGCTACTGTTTGCTACTTCACAAGTAAAATATCAAACATTGTTTTAAATTAAGAGAAATCGTTGTTTGAAGTTTGAATTAGGATTGGTCTTTGTGACGTCACAAAGACCGCTCAAACTGAGCGACTTGACAACGTTGCTATATCTAGGGTGCACGTAGTAAATTTGTCTCTTCTGTTGTGTCAACGATTAGAATCGCTCGTTTGTTGACACCTACTTTGGTTATTGAGGTTATATCAAACACTTGTTCTAAATGTATAAACTCCAACGCCGACATTGTTCTGTGCCGGGCTGTAACAGCAGTAGAAGAGTAACTTCTGATAAGATTTTTTTTTACATTGCCGACTAGCGAGATGAGAGATGTTTGGCTTCAAGTTTCAATGATCAAATCATCTCTCAAAAAAGTTACCTTTATTGGTTGTCAAACAACAGGGTCGCCAACCGTCAACTTGGCCGATCAGCTGTTCGAGAGCTGTCCGCTGTTGCCACCGCTACTAGGGATCGGTAATCATCGTGTATTTCCGAGGGTGGTCGGTGAATTCAAACGAAATGCACTTTTAATTGCAATTATCGCATAGAAAAACTAAATAAAAAAAGCTCATAGCTTAACTTTATGAATCCTCATAAATTGTACAATAGGTTAAACCGAATATCTGCTTAAATTTTGACATGACCGGAATACCCTATTCAAATGTTGGTTATGAATTTAGCAGACATGATAATTATTTAGCTGACATGAATGTAATCACGAAATAAGCTTTTGCTTAAGTGTTCTAAAAATATATTCAGATGTGTAACGTATTTCCTGAAGTATCCGTACGAAAAATCAGAAGAAACATTTGTCAGAAAATGCTGTTATGACCTATGTTTGCATCAATAGGTGTGTTTCAACACAAAGAAAATACCGTTTAGGTACAATTCAATGTCTTAGACCATATGTGTCAGCGCTAGTTTTTATTATTGAACTATCAATCGTAACATAAGTGGTCAATCACAATACACGATAGCTGAACGGTTACTTAATGTTAAAGTTAATAGAAAAAAATTACCAATGCACTTTAGAGATTTGTCAAAAACAACAATAATCAAGCTGTGACTACTATTCTGATGTGCGTTTCTTCGTAGCATCTGAATCTGAAGACAGAAATTTTGACTTAAGCCTACTTTTCGAGAAAAACAGTGCTAAAAACTGCAAAAAATGCATTATTTTAAAAACTAGACAATTTGGAATTTCTGCTTTGAAATTCAGATTATGCAAGAAAAAAGGAATAAAAGAAACAGTTTTCACTTGTCCGATTTTGTTCTTTGCTAGCCAGGATAGACAACTTAGGTATTCTATTTTTAACAAACTAAGTACTTGGAACTACGTGAGGTACAGTGATATCTAATCTTAAAAGTATGTATATGGATTTGTTTTTATATTGAGCATTAGCTCAATAAAAAAACAAATAATATGTACCAAAGTTATTAAACTTTGGTATGTAAATTTATTGTGGAAAAACACAACAAATTTTTTAATTTCTTGGTATTTTTCCTTTACCATACTCACATGCAGTGGCGGCTCGTGGATTGGATTGCAGGTTTGCGCAACCCCCAAAAATAACAAGGACACAAAAAGAGTTTAATTGTATGTAAATAATAGTGTAATAGTCAATACGCAACGATCTATAACATATAATATAGTAAAACATCGAGCATTTTCTCGAGAATTCCAAGCGCAAGTCGGCTATACGGCCTAGAGCCGCAGCAAGGCCGCAACCGTCTGCTACCGTTCCACTACGTATCGACGCCTGCATTCCAGCCCGCGAGCGAGCGAATTGGGCCGCGTCGATTGGTTCGTTTACTCTGAAATGGTTGCAAGTATCCAGTACACCAGAACTACTGGACCACGCCCCCAGTGGTGTCTAGAAGCGAAGCGACGTCATGCTTACGCGACAGGCGACGTGCATTATTGCATTCTGGTTGTAGACGGTTGACTCTTGACACTGTGTTGTGTGTTGTTTTGTTGCCCGTGAAGCGCTTATTACACGAAATTAAAAACAAATAATGAATTCAGTGCAGAGTTTATTAGCTCGACCATTAAAGCAGTCTAAATTGCATCGATAAGAGCGAAATAAATAGGCTTTGGAGGCCTACCCCTAATTTAGTGATAAAACAATGCGTGTCGACCAAATCTCGGTCATTTACAAGGACATTTAATGCTGATGTTTACAGCAAAAATGAAAGGATGTGAATGTGACGTCAAAAGTGTTTTTTTGCTTTCCTTGTCTATTGTTTGGAGCCGATGGCCGGTGGACAAAAACAGGTATTACAGATTTAACTCATTTAACCGACCGTTTAAAATATCGATTCGTTAATATTTCAAACGGCTGTAACTGCTTAATGAATTGAAAAAACATATAAGTCCATATGAAACTTTTTAATCAGTATGAACATTTACTATCTGAAAAAAAAGTTGTGGGAAAAAAAGTGGGACACCGTAGATAGTACTAAATAATAACAGGGATTTAAGACCCATGGGTCGTAGCAGCCAAAGATAATTAAAATTAGAGTATTTAAGAATAAGAATGAGTCATTTGTTAGTGCACAAATAAAAATATTTTTCTATAAAACATATATAAAACTGTCATATAAAGCTGGTAGGTACTATCCGCGCCAAAAGAACGTCGTACAGCTAAGTTTGACATCATGTAATTCTGGCTTGTCAACTTGACAGTTAGTGCATGTTTCATACCGATTAATATCAGAATGACAGCGAATAGGTTATAAAAGAACAATTTACAAAGCTACAAGGTGTACGACTTTTTTTTGCGCGCATAGTACCTGAAAGTTGGAACCCCCGTTTTTCTAGATCACGAGCCGCCACTGCTCGTATGACAAAGTATTGTAATCGTGTCGTTTTTGTGGCAATGATTCTGGAAACTACTAATAGTGTAAGCAAATTAGTTCGAAAAACAAGGAATAGCAGAAAAAATTTATAAAGTTTTGAAATTTTGGTTATGAACTCTCAGTACGAACCCAAATACAGATCCGAAGAGTTCCCACCTCTCTGGTGGGAGCTTCAACCCCTTTTGCTAAAAAAACTACCCCCAATCGTGACTTCGCGGTCTTTTTCGGCGTTTTGCTCTTAAACCGCAATTTTTACGAAAAAATGTTAGAGTACTTTTTATATTCTCCATTAAATTCTCTATAAAAATGTCTCTTACTATTTTTTGCGTATCTCCCACCCAACGCTCGTAAATGACCTTGGAATATATAGTGTAGGAAAATTAGCTTTTTTTAGAGGAAAAAATTTATAAAGTTTTGAAATTTTGGTTATGAACTCTCAGTACGAACCCAAATGCAGATCCGAAGAGTTCCCACCTCTCCGGTGGGAGCTTCATCCCCTTTTGCTCAAAAAACTACTCCCAATCGTGACTTCGCGGTCTTTTTGGGCGTTTTGCTCGTAAACCGCAATTTTTACGAACAAAATGTTAGAGGACTTTTTATATTCTCCATTAAATCTCTATAAAAATGTCCCTTACTATTTTTTGCGTATCTCCCACCCAACGCTCGTAAATGACCTTGGAATATAGTCATAGTTTCAGCGCGAAGAGAAAAATGAGCCCAGCGCCGTTTTTTGCGGCGATTATCTCTAAAAATGTTAGTCTAATTAGCAAAAATGTTAGTCTAGCTTAGACTAACATTTTTAAAGATAATCACCGCAAAAAGCGGCTTGGGGCTAGTTTATTGAGCAAAAGGGGATGAAGCTCCCACCGGAGAGGTGGGAACACTTCGGATCTGTATTTGGGTTCGTACTCAGAGTTCATAACCAAAATTTCAAAACTTTATAAATTTTTTCTTCTAAAAAAGCTAATTTTCCTACACTATAAAGGTACGGGACGAAACTTCATATTTAGCTTAGAGCTGAAGGAATTTTTGTTCAAAAGAGTTCAAAGGAACTGAAGGTTTACTCTTAGAATTTTTCTACGATTTTACAAATGAGCCGCCAATTCTGTAATTTCGTCAAAATAATCAAATGTATAGAAAATGATGATATACAGGCGGGATGTAAATTATAAATAAATTAAAAATTACAGCCACAACCTGGATTTGAACCAGGGACCTGTATATCGTTAGCACAATGCTCTTACCAACAAAGGTAGTGGGGATTATGACATGTAAGTGAAAATTCTCATATCAAGGATAGGAAGTAGTCAAACCTACCGAACAAAAAAAAATACACAATGGCCAGGTTGTGGCTGTAATTTTTAATTTATTTAAAATTTACATCACCGTTCTCTATACATTTGATTATTTCATGATTACGCTATGTCCGTATATTCATCTTTAGTTATATTTGTGAAAAAAGTTAAATAATAAATTAAAGTAGAGGAAATTTGGTATAATGTACTATGACAGGTTTTTGGTAAAATTTATAGTTTAGCTTCATGATCTAATTCTATTTGATCGAGAGCGGTCGTGTCTGCATTAAAACTACCACAACATCAGAGTTTGTGTTGGTAAACACGGCTGTATAGTATGATCAAGTCATGTGCCTGGCCACACCAGATTTTTTATTATTATTAAGTTGAACTCATTCTAGATTTTAAGCTCCTTGAGGCATAGGTTTATATTTTTGATCGATTTCCAAGTTCACAGGAGAAATATGGATATTGAAAAACAAAATTTGTGGGTTCCGCAGATATTTTTTTATAATTTATATTTTTTTTCTATGGAGATCACCCTAGGGTACATAATAAGTATTAACAAAAGCTATCGGATTACACGAGTTAGGGATATACTATTATAGAATTCTTCCTCATTATCTACAAAAAGGAATTCGGCAATGTATTGTCGAATTGCAGTGCCATCTGTCGATGCCATCTTGAACGAGAAGCTCTTTGGGAATTTATTGCTGGCCGAAAGGAACGTAATCGGTAATTTCACAACACCGCTGGACCAGTCGTCTTCAATAGTTACTTCGCTTGGTAAGGAGATGGTGTCCTTATTGTCCACCATAGTAATAATAAAAATGTTCTTGTGATAATATAAATTACGTTGTGTCCTCTTTGTTATTACATCTTGAGTGCATAATTTCTGGATTAAATGTAAACCAATCGATGTTTCTGAAAATAAAACAAAACAAAGTATTATAACGAGCATCTGACAGGAAAAACATTAACTCTGAAACAACTAATGGTTAGACTGGATCTCATCGAATGTGCGAGCTACTTTCAGACGAAAGAAAATTCAGCACTAGAAGATGAAAATTGTGAGCATCAAACTGGAGCACGCCTTTTTGGAAATCAACTAGTCCGCCAGAGAGATCTATTTTTAAACGTACCTTTTTAATTAATTTCGTTGCAAACGAGATTTTAATAACAATTAATAATTACAATTCTTGAATAAAAAACCACTTTCCTTTTGTAAAATTCATTTATATTCTTCTGATAATTCAGGCATGCCGGTGCCCCCGTAGTGGCGAAAGCTGTTGGGGGTGTTAAGGCGTGGATTATTATTATTATTATTATTTATTTGAACTCTTTGATACATCTCATTAAATATATTAAATCTAGATAATATAATTTAGATACAACATATAAATACTAAAATTACACTAATAGATTTTGAAAAGAGGAATGAGGATCATCAGGGCAAATTTGTAGTACCGAGCTTCGCTGAAGCCTAGGGTACTCCCTTTGCGGGTATCACCACAGTTCAACCCAATTTTGAAAAACAACGCCATTTATGCTTTGCAACACAAGTTTGCAAAGCAAAGGAAAACTGTGGAAACCCCGTACAGCGTTGCGTACAGGTCAGTAAAAACACACGCAGATATTTATTAATAGACATACACAAAGGAAGGTAAAGATGAAAAGTAGTACGATAGCAGTAAATTTAGGATGCTTTATGATAAAACTCTCCTCAAAATATTCGCGCTTCCCAAAACCGCAATTTCTTGAATTTCCCAGGGCGAAATTTTGCACGGTAATTCCTTGACATGTTTACTATAATTTAGAGTAACTGCTCCCAATGAACCTACAATCACCGGAATAATGTTTACTTTAATTCCCCACATACGTCCAACTTCTATTGAGAGATCCTTATATTTAAGTTGTTTTTCAAGCTCCTTCCTTACAACATTCGCATCAGCAGGTACCGAGATTTCTATGAACGTGCATACCTTCCTCTGGAAATCCTCTACCACGATATCTGGCTTATTAGCATCAAGCATACTATCAGTGACAATAGGCATGTTCCATAATATGGTAATATGATCATTACTCACAACAGGAGATGGAACGTGGTCATACCACCGAGACACATCCATTGCTAAACCTAATAGTTGGGAACACAAGTTGTAATGTATATATGTTCCCACCCTATCATGCCTAGCAATGTAATGCGACTCAGCTAAGACTGGACAAGCCGCCAATAAATGATAGATATGTTCTGACTGATGACACAGTCTACAACTCCCATCATGAGCAACTTTCATAATCTTCTGTTCATGATATCTGGTACGTATGCCTGATCTTGCGCCGATTATTATAAAGTATTGAGCAAAAACTGTGCTTATAGTGTCTACGACAGACTTAGAAACTTGATATTTTTCAAACATCAACAATTAGTCTACTGTCGTAGAAGATATAATCAGATAGCTCAATTGCTAAGTAATATTTTAAGAATTTTTACTTTATCATACTCCGTATGATAAAGTATTGCAATCGTGCCAAAAAAAATTTGAGATGTTAGCGTAATATGTTCTCTTTGGTCCCCTGAACATATTTGAGCTATTGGGGTCTATGACATATGTTAGGAAAAATTGTCATATCAAGAATAGGAAGTAGTTAAAACTACCTAACAAAGAAAATACCCAATGGTCTCAGGTTCAAATCCAGGTTGTGGCTGTAATTTTTAATTTATTTAAAATTTATATCACCGTTCTCTATACATTTGATTATTTCATCATTACGGTATGTCCGTATGATACGGTATGTCCGTATGATACGGTATGTCCGTATGATACGGTATGTCGGTATATTCATCTTTAGTCATATTTGTGAAAAAAGTTAAATAATGAATTAAATTAGAGGACATTTTGTATAATTTATGTCTATGACAGTTTTTTGGTAAAATTTATAGTTTGGCTTCATGATCTAATTCTATTTGATCGAGAGCGCTCGTGTCTGCATTAATACTAGTTAGCCACAACATCAGCGTTTGTGTTGGTAAACACGGCTGCATAGTATGAAAAAGTCATGTGCCTGGCCACCCAGATTTTTTTTATTATTATTAAGTTGAACTCATTCTAGATTTTAAGCTCCTTGGGGCACGGGTTTATATGTTTTTTTTTTCTATTTCAAATTTCACACTAGAAATATGGATATAGAAAAACAAAATGAGTGGGTTCCGCAGATATTTCTTTATACTTTATATTTTTTCTATGGAGATCACCCTAGAATACATAATAAGTAGGTACTAACATAAACTATCGGACTACAGGAGTTAGGGATATACTATTATAGAATTCTTCCTCATTATCTACAAAAAGGAATTCGGCAACGTATTGTCGAATTGTACTGCCATCTGTCGATGCCATCTTGAACGAGAAGCTCTTTGGGAATTTGTTGCTGGCCGAAAGGAACGTAATCGGTAATTTCACAACACCGCTGGACCAGTCGTCTTCAATAGTTACTTCGCTTGGTAAGGAGATGGTGTCCTTATTGTCCACCATAGTAATAATAAAAATCTTCTTGTGATAATATAAACCACGGTGTGTCCTCTTTGTTATTATATCTTGAGTGGATAATTTCTGGATTAAATGTAAAGCAATCGATGATTCTGAAAATCAAACAAAACAAAGTATTATAGAAAGCATGTGACAGAAAAAAACATTAATTCTGAAATAACTAATGGTTAGGCTGGATCTCATCGAATGTGGGAGCTACTTTCAGACGAGAAAAAATCAGCAGGAGAAGATGAAAATTGTGAGCATCAAACTGGAGAACGCCTTTTTGGAAATCAACTAGTCCGCCAGAGAGATCTATTTTTAAACGGACCTTCTTAATTAAAAGAATAATACATATCGTTGCAAACCAGATTTTAATAACAATTAATAATTTTCCTTTTATTTCTTCCTTTTATTTCTTCCTTTTCTAAATTTATTTAATTTCTTAGGTACCGGTTCGTTTTACGACATGGCCAGCCTAAATCTACAATAAGAATATTTTTGGTAATAAAATAAATAAATAATAATTTAACATATAACTTACAGTCAGGTAAAGCACAAGTAACAACGTGTGTCATGTATGAAAGACAAGTGACATACGTGATATACGGCTGGGAGTTAGCAAAACTTAAGAATCAAAATTTTAAAAATCATTGTAAAGTAAAACTGAATAAATAAAGTGTTTTGTATGTTTTTCTATTCAAGTTCTTCTAATAAATCTAATTTGTACTTTTTTTTATTTGTGAAGTAGTGTAGGTTCATTGTATTTTATACAATGATCTGTTGAAATTTTATGTTGGTAAATGTTAGAAATTCTAGATTTATGTCGACTATCCGTTTTGCCAACCTTCTTCCGGTTTGACGTACATAAACAGCATCACAATGTCTCTGACTGGACTATATTGTCAAACAAAACTATTGCACTTTTAATGACAAATTTTACAGGCTTGAGGACGGTTTAGCTATAGGAAGATGTTTTTATGTAGGATCAAATCTTTGAACCTTCTCCTTTAAGAACATATAGCGAGAAATCTAATGGCATATACTTTGAACATTTTTCACTACATTTTTATAGCTGCGGGTGCCCATCGCAGCCCCGGTCGGAGCGCACTGCTTCTTCCTTTATTCATATGTTACCGGCAAACCCCGTTTTCAGGCAGAACCAGTTTAACCTAGGTTAAACTAGTTATGCCGAAGCGCGTTAGGTCGAACTAGTTTATCCTAGGCCAAACTAGTTTAACCTGGTTTGTAAACGCATACTTTAGGTCAAACTGGTCTGGACTAGGCCAAACTGATTTCGATTAACGGTATTGAAATGTACTATTATACCGGGTGATCGACGCTGTTATTTGTGGAACCAGACGAATGAACCGAATTTGACGTTTGCAGCCAAAGATTTTTACTAGAGGATGAAGTCACCCATGAGGTTGAAATTTCCTTATGGGCTGCAGCTACCACACACTCCATGGGAACAAGACAACGTTTTGTGCGGTGCAGCTGTACCAAAAACTGATCAACAAATATATGTCAGTGTAAAAAAAGAAAACTTTGCAACTCAAAGTGCCACCAAAGTACGTATAAATTGTAGGAATAAATAAAAACTGTCATCGATTATTTTCGCTATTTATTATAATAGGTTATGTTTAGTAGAATATGGTATATTGTGTCCTTGGTTCTTGACCATGCTAAGCAGTCATAATATGATTAAAAACTATATATACAGTGCTTCCCAAAAGTAACGGATAAATTATATAAAACTTTAAATAAAAATATTTGAGGAAAATCCTCTGACACGTCGATTTTTATTTTTAAATTACTATCCTAACATACAATTTTCAGCCCCCCACCCCATCGCCCTTAAGGGGTGGTAACCTTAACTTTAAAAATTCAAGTAGGAAAGTACCCCTTGCGATACCTCAATAGATAGACTTTTTTATTCTGCATACAACGAAAAAAAATTATCAAGATCGGTTCATAAACAACGGCGATATTTACCAAAATGTATTCAAAGAAGAGCGTCAATATTCGAGTAAGCGCTGTTGAAGCGGGCATAGCAATATCGTTTAAACAATTGCAACTTGTTTTTACTTATGTCGAACACAATTCAGAGTTTTTCGTGATTGAAGAAATAGTAGCAAAATGAGACTTACTGAAACCGTAAGAATCGAAGTTTTAATGGTGATTGGGTTTGGAGATAGAAGCTGGACGCATGAAGAAGTTCGTATTTTGTTCAATGAAACGCACCCGGACCGTCCGCTAATATCGCAATCTACAGTAAGTCAAAATCGAAAACAAATCTCGCGATCTCGGTCATGTACGGGATAAGGCAAGACGTCCATTGCCCTTAAATGAAAACCGACAATTGGATGCTATTTTAATGATGCAAGAAAATCCACATTCAACCCTTGCGGAGGTCGCTTCACAAGTTAGTGCGTCAAAAAGTACAGTGTCTAGATTATTTTGAAAACACAAATTTCACCCGTATAAAGTGCACTTGGAACAAGAATTGTCCGATGATGACTTTGATCGACGAGTGCAGTTTTCTGAGACAATGACGAAACTCTCTACTGCAAACCTTGCTTAACTAATTAAGCAAGGTTTGCATTAGAGACTTTGCAAACATCGTTTTTTTCTGATGAGGCAACATTTTGTCTGAATGGCACCGTCAATGAACAAAATTGCCGTTACTGGGCCCGTCAAAATCCGCATTGGATGATGGAAGTGAACACACAATATCCTCAAAACCTTAATGTGTGGGCTGGTGTGGTGGGAATTATTGGACCATATTTTTTTTGGACGGAACACTGAATGGTGAACGTTCCTGAACTTTCTCCGAAATGAACTACTACCTACTTTAGCGGTATTGTTTCCCAACGCAGAACATCCTGACAGACACAATGACAGAATTTGGTTACAGCACAAAAGCGCCTCCACATTATGCGCGACCATTTCGAGAATACCTGGATCAAGTATTTCCTAATCGGTGGATTGGTAGACGAGGACATATTGAATGGCCAGCATGATCACCAAATTTAACCCCACTAGATTATTTCTTTGGGGCTATTTAAAAAGTAGAGTTTATTTTAATAGACCTGCAAATATTGAGGCGTTAAAGGAAAGAATTCGTGCAGAAATTCACTTAATCACTCCAGAAATGTTAGACAATGTTCAACAAGCTTTTGGGGATAGATTAGGGCATTCATTGTCTCGTCGTTAACGGGCAGCACTTTGAACAATTAATTAAGGATTAATTAATTAAATTTCGTTATTCCCTTAGTTTCGTGTATAAATAAATTTTGGTAAATATCGCCGTTATTTATCAACCGATTTTGATAATTTTTTTTCGTTGTATTCAGAATAAAAAAATCTATCGATTGAGGTATCGCAAGGGGTACTTTGCTATTTGAACTTTTAAAGTTGGGGTTACCACCCCTTAGGGGTGACGGGGTGGGGGACCGAAAAGTAATCACGATAGTAATTTAAAAATAAAAATCGACGTGTCAGAGCATTTTTCTGAAATATTTTTATTTAAGATTTTATAGAATTTATCCGTTACTTTTGGGAAGCACTGTTTATATATGTATATATTTCAACATACACATTGTTGTTAAAATGTAACTTAGCTAAAATTGTGCTTATAGTGTTTACGACAGAAGAGTTAGAAAGCTGATATTTTTCAAACCAGCAATTAGTCTACTGTCGTAAAAGCTATAATCGGATAAGTCAATTGCTAAGCAAGCAATTGATTGTAAGCACCATGATAAAGCAAAGACTGTGGCAAAGACTGTGAGATGTAGCCATACTGTGGCGCAGCTGTAGAGCGCTTGACTATCAGTCTGGGGGGCGTGAGTTCGAGTCTCACGCCCTGCTTTCAGAGTGAAGGTTTTTCTGTGGTGTTCCTTTACTCCTCGGCGAATGCTGAAAGCCAAACAACTTAAGACGTGCCACAGATGAGGGCCATAATAATGATAATTCAGGCATGCCGATGCCCCCGTGTGTGACGAAAGCTGTTGGGGATGTTAAGGCGTGGATTATTATTATTATTATTATTATAAAGTATTGAGCAAAAACTGTGCTTATAGTGTCTACGACAGACTTAGAAAGCTGATATTTTTCAAACATCAACAATTAGTCTACTGTCGTAGAAGCTATAATCAGATAACTCAATTGCTAAGTAACATTTCAACAATTTTTACTTTATCATACGGAGTATGATAAAGTATTGCAATCGTGCCAAAAAGAATTGAAAAAATGTTCTCTTTGGTCCCTTGAGCATATTTGAGCTATTGGGGTCTATGACATATGTTAGGAAAAATTGTCATATCAAGAATAGGAAGTAGTCAAAACTACCTAACAAAAAGACTACACAATGGTCCCAGGTTCAAATCCAGGTTGTGGCTGTATTTTTTAATTTATTTAAAATTTATATCACCGTTCTCTATACATTTGATTATTTCATCATTACGGTATGTCCGTATGATACGGTATGTCCGTATATTCATCTTTAGTCATATTTGTGAAAAAAGTTAAATAATAAATTAAAGTAGAGGACATTTTGTATAATTTACGTCTATGACAGTTTTTTGGTAAAGTTTATAGTTTGGCTTCATGATCTAATTCTATTTGATCGAGAGCGCTCGTGTCTGCATTAATACTAGTTAGCCACAACATCAGCGTTTGTGTTGGTAAACACGGCTGGCGGCTGCATATGTGCCTGGCCACCCAGATTTTTTTTATTATTATTAAGTTCAACTCATTCTAGATTTTAAGCTCCTTGAGGCACGGGTTTGTATGTTTTGATCGATTTCAAATTCTCAGTAGAAATATGGATATAGAAAAACAAAATGAGTGGGTTCCGCAGATATTTCTTTATAATTTATATTTTTTTCTATGGAGGTCACCCTAGAATACATAATAAGTAATAACATAGACTATCGGATTACAGGAGTTAGGGATATACTATTATAGAATTCTTCCTCATTATCTACAAAAAGGAATTCGGCAATGTATTGTCGAATTGCAGTGCCATCGGTCGATGCCATCTTGAACGAGAAGCTCTTTGGGAATTTATTGCTGGCCGAAAGGAACGTAATCGGTAATTTCACAACACCGCTGGCCCAGTCGTCTTCAATAGTTACTTCGCTTGGTAAGGAGATGGTGTCCTTATTGTCCACCATAGTAATAATAAAAATCTTCTTGTGATAATATAAACCAGGTTGTGTCCTCTTTGTTGTTGCATCTTCAGTGCATAATTTCTGGATTAAATGTAAACCAATCGATGTTTCTGAAAATAAAACAACAAAGTATTATAAAAAGCATGTTACAGGAAAAACATTATTTCTGAAATAACTAATGGTTACGCTGGATCTCATCGAATGTGCGAGCTACTTTCAGACGAGAGAAAATTCAGCAGTAGAAGATGAAAATTGTGAGCATCAAACCGGAGAACGCCTTTTTGGAAATCAACTCGTCCGCCAGAGAGATCTATTTGTAAACGGACCTTCTTAATTAAAAGAAGAATACCTATATATCGTTGCAAACCAGATTTTAATAACAATTAATAATTTTCCTTTTATTTCTTCCTTTTATTTCTTCCTTTTCTAAATTCATTTAATTTCTTAGGTACCGGTTCGTTTTACGATATGGCCAGCCTAAATCTACAATAAGAATATTTTTGGTAATAAAATAAATAAATAATAATTTAACATATAACTTACAGTCAGGTAAAGCACAAGTAACAACGTGTGTCATGTATGAAAGACAAGTGACATACGTGATATACAGCTAGAAGTTAGCAAAACTTAAGAATTAAAATTTTAAAAAATCATTGTAAAGTAAAGAAATTTTATGTTTGTGAATGTTAGAAATTCTAGATTTATGTCGACTATCCGTTTTGCCAACCTTCTTCCGGTTTGACGTACATAAACAGCATCACAATGTCTCTGACTGGACTATATCGTCAAACAAAACTATTGCACTTTTAATGACAAATTTTACAAGCTTGAGGACGGTTTAGCTATAGGAATAGCCCAATCTTTTGTACTCTGCGATATTTTCCTCTGATCACAAAGAACAGTAACATATTACACTGGCTAAAAAAAAATGCCGGACAAATGACAAGTGATTCGGATAGGATTTTTCCCAGGAATCCGAATCTGAACACAGAAATTGTGAATTGGCTCTAGTTTTCTCGAAAACAGTGTTAAAGGTGCAAAACCGCGTTTGTGGCTACTTTTGAACGCATGCAAAACAGCAACGTTATTTAGTAGATGTTTTTATGTAGGATCAAAACTTTGAACCTTCTCCTTTAAGACCATATAGCGAGAAAACGAATGCATTTTTCACTACATTTTTATAGCTGCGGGTGCCCATCGCAGCCCCGGTCGGAGCGCACTGCTTCTTCCTTTATTTATATGTTACCGGCAAACCCCGTTTTCAGACAGAACCAGTTTAACCTAGGGTAAACTAGTTCTGCCGAAGCGCGTTAGGTCGAACTAGTTTTTACTAGGCCAAACCAGTTTAACCTGGTTTGTAAACGCATACTTTAGGTCAAACTAGCATGGACTAGGCCAAACTGATTTCGATTAACGGTATTGAAATGTACTATTATACCGGGTGATCCACGCTGTTATTTGTGGAACCAGACAAATGAACTGAATTTGACGTTTGCATCCAAAGATTTTTACTAGAGGATGAAGTCACCCATGAGGTTGAAATTTCCTTAAGAGCTGCAGCTACCAAACATTCCATGGGATCAGGACAACGTTTTTGCGGTGCAGCTGTACCAAAAACTGCTCAACAAATAGATGTCAGTGTAAAAAAAAATAATTTGCAACTTAAAGTGCCACTAAAGTACGTACACCTTGTGGGAATAAATAAAAGCTGTCTTCGATTATTTTCGCTATGTATTATAATAGATGATGTTTAGTAGAAGATGGTATATTGTGTCCTTGGTTCTTGAGCATGCTAAGCAGTCATAATATGCTTAAAACCTATATATCTATGTACCTATGTATCTAATCGGTTTTGTTTTCGACATACACATTGTTAAAATGTAAATTAGCAAAAGCTGTGCTTATAGTGTTTACGACAGAAGACTTAGAAAGCTGATATTTTACAAACATCAACAATTAGTCTACTATCGTCGAAGCTATAATCAGATAACTCAATTGCTAAGTAACATTTTAACAATTTTTACTTTATCATACGCAGTATGATAAAGCAAAGACTGTGGCAAAGACTGTAGCCAGACTGTGGCACAGCAACCAGACTGTGGCGAGCGGTAGAGCGCTTGGCTATCAGTCTGGGGGGCGTGAGTTCGAGTCTCACGCCCAGCTTTCAGAGTGAAGGTTTTTCTGTGGTTTTCCTTTACTCCTCGGCGAATGCTGAAAGCCAAACAACTTAAGACGTGCCACAGATGAGGGCCATAACAATGATAATTCAGGCATGCCGATGCCCCCGTAGTGGCGAAAGCTGTTGGGGATGTTAAGGCGTGGATTATTATTATTATTATTATAAAGTATTGAATTCAAAAACTGAGCTTATAGTGTCTACTACAGACTTAGAAAGCTGATATTTTTCAAACATCAACAATTAGTCTACTGTCGTAGAAGCTATAATCAGATAACTCAATTGCTAAGTAACATTTCAACAATTTTTACTTTATCATACGCAGTATGATAAAGTATTGCAATCGTGCCAAAAGAAATTTGAGATTTTAGCGTAATATGTTCTTTTTGGTCCCCTGAACATATTTGAGCTATTGGGGTCTATGACATATGTTAGGAAAAATTGTTTTATCAAGGATAGGAAGCAGTCAACACTACCTAACAAACAAAATACACAATGGTCCCTGGTTCAAATCCAGGTTGTGGCTGTAATTTTTAATTTATTTAAAATTTACATCCGGTCTGTATATCACCGTTTTCTAAGCATTTGATTATGTATTTCATCATTACGGTATGTCAAAATATACCTATTTGTCAAAATAGTGAAATTATAACTTAAAGTAGAGGACATTTAGTATAATTTATGTCTATGGCGGTATTGTGGTAAAATCAATAGTTGGGAAACACGACTGATAGTATGATTTAGTCATGTGCCTGGCCACATCAGATTTTTTAATGTTATTAAATTGATCTCTTTCTGGATTTTCAGCTCCTTCGGGCACGGGTATATATTTTTTGATCGATTTCAAATTTTACAGTAGAAATATGGATATAGAAAAACAAAATGAGTGGGTCCCGCAGATATTTTTTTATAAATTATATTTTTTCTATGGAGATCACCCTAGAGTACATAATAAGTATTAATATATTTGCTATCGGATTACAGGAGTTACGGATATACTATTATAGAATTCTTCCTCATTATCTACAAAAACGAATTCGGCAATGTAGTGTCGTATTGCAGAGCCATCTGTCGATGCCAGTTTGAACGAGAAGCTCCTTGGGAATTCATTGCTAGTCGAAAGAAACTTAATCGGTAATTTCACAACACCGCTAGACCAGACGTCTTCAATAGTTACATCGCTTGGTAAGGAGATGGTGTCCTTATTGTCGACCATAGTAACAATAAAAGTCTTCTTGTGATTATATAAACCACGTGTTCTCTTTGATACTACATCTTTAGTGCATAAAGTCTGGATTAAATGTAAACCAATCGGTGATTCTGAAAATAAAACAAAGTACTTTATCATACGCAGTATGATAAAGTATTGTAATCGTGCCAAAAGAAAATTGATATTTTAGCGGAAATATCTCCTTTTTGGTCCCCTGAACATATTGGACGAAGGTACAAAAAATGTCTGTGTGTGTGTGTGTGAGTGGATTTTGCAAATGAGCCGCCATTTCTGTAATTTCGTCAAAATAGTTAAATAATCAATTAAAGTAGAGGAAATTACCGCGGAGAAGTTAGCCATATAAGATATCCATAACTTTTCTTTATCGAATTTTTTAATGAAACATACCAAACGATAGAGCTGTTCAAGTAGTATACGCCATAGTTTTGCACCGAAAATTTATTAAACGGTGATGTCGGTGAACGGAGTAATTTGCAACTGTTTGTATAAACGTCGGGCGCTCTATTAGATAGCGCTCTCTTAATTAAATCAAATTTTAGGCAAAACCGTTTGATACATTTTCGGTGCAAAACTATGGCGTATACTACTTGAACAGCTCTATCGTTTGGTATATGTTTTAGTAAAAAATTCGATAAAAAAGTTATGGATATCTTTTATGGCTAACTTCTCTGCGGTAGGAAATTTTGGATAATTTATGTCTATGGCATTTTTTGGTTAAATTAATAGTTTAGCTGCATGAGCAAATTCTATTTCATTGAGATCGGTCGTGTGTGCATTAATATAAGCTAGTTAGCTAGGATTTTGACAGATATTTCATTCTAATGACAGTAGGTAGTGTCAAACGCTGATGTTTTGACAATACCTACTCTCAATAGAATCGATATATCTGCCAACTCCTGGCTAACTAATTTAATTTTAATGCAGACACGATTGATCTCGATCAAATAGAATCTCATGCAGCTAAACTATTAATTTTATATATAGTATGATAAAGTTATGTGCCTGGCCACATCAGATTTTTTACTTGGTAACATAAGGGGTTAGGAGAAACAAATATAGGTAAACACATATTATGACTTGCTTAGCATGATCCTGTATGTGTTGTTGACTTTATGAGAGTTTGTTTACTGATAACAGCATGGACAGTTTTATGTTTATTTGTATTATTTCTATTTTTTAATAAATTTATAATAAAGTTCTTTTCCGTTTACTAAATTATTTTTTTAAATGCCCCTAGCCACTGCTCAGTTTAACGAAGCTGGTTTGCATTATAAATTTTATTTGTCATTTTCATTTGAGTTGCACACCTACTTTCATTTACTAAAAAATGCGACTCACTCCGTCAACTGCTGTTTACTATTTTTCATTTATGGAGCCAGACTATGTTTGGGCTCTTTAAATCACCATAAGTTACGAATACATGTCGCAGGTCGAACACCAGCCAATCAGCTCGCAAGTAGAATTTATTATTTGTGAAATTATTGATCTGGCGCCTGTCGGTCTAATCGAGGTACTCATTACTAATCATTACATTTTGGGTTCAGAAAATCATCACGATTGAAAATACCGCTGACAAAGTATAGCCTGCAGTTTTCAAAAGTCGTACTAACATCAAGTATATCCCAAAAATTTAAATATTTGGTCTATTATAGCGTTTATTACAGCGTCGGCGATTGGCCTAAGTTGCGGAAATAGACCGACGTAAAATAAACAAAAAAAAAATTAATAATAGCATAAAACCATAAATAACAGCGTGGAACCATAAATAACGTTGACGTTATGCTCACTTGACGTTATGCTTGACGTTGCCGCGTTCCGACATTTCTCGACTCGTTCCCATTACGATGCCGAACGGGCCAGCGCTATTTGCCCCAGCGCACGCTAGAGTTAAACGTAGTGAGTGCGTAATACATGTAATAGGGTATTCCGGTCATGTCAAAATTTAAGCAGATATTCGGTTTAACCTATTGTACAATTTATGAGAATTCATAAAGTTAAGCTATGAGCTTTTTTATTTAGTTTTACTATGAGCTAATTGCAATTAAAACTGCATTTCGTTTGAATTCACCGACCACCCTCGGAAATACACGATGATTACCGATCCCTAGTAGCGGTGGCAACAGCGGACAGCTCTCGAACAGCTGATCGGCCAAGTTGACGGTTGGCGACCCTGTTGTTTGACAACGAATAAAGGTACCTTTTTTGAGAGATGATTTGATCATTGAAACTTGAAGCCAAACATCTCTCATCTCGCTAGTCGGCAATGTAAAGAAAATCTTATCAGAAGTTACTGTTCTACTGCTGTTATAGTCCGGCACAGAACAATGTCGGCGTTGGAGTTTATACATTTTGAACAAGTGTTTGATATAACCTCAATAACCAAAGCAGGTGTCAACAAACGAGCGATTCTAAACGTTGACACAACAGAAGACAAAAATTTACTACGTGCACCCTAGATATAGCAACGTTGTCAAGTCGCTCACTTTGAGCGGTCTTTGTGACGTCACAAAGACCAATCCTAATTCAAACTTCAAACAACAATTTCTCTTAATTTAAAATAATGTTTGATATTTTACTTGTGAAGTAGCAAACAGTAGCACCCATACTTTGTACAAAATGACAATTTCAAAAACACCCGAATACCCTATTGGAAAACAGCTTATAAAATTACAATATCATCAACTAGAAAACTCAAAATCACTTCAGTACGAATATTTGTACAAATAGAAAGCAATACATTTAGTTTTTTAGGTTATACCATACGTAAAATTATAATAAATGCGAAATAAAAACAGACATGCTTATAGTGGCGCCATCTACGTCTGGTGATTTTTTCTTATTTTGAAGCTTTGGAGAATAGCGCGCTATTTGAATTGATACGGGAGCCTTAAGAGCTTGTATGAGACAAAGAAACGGCAAAATACCTACAAAATTGAATTTAAATGTTTTATTTATAAGCAGAAGTATACAAAACAGGTGGAGGACCACACTGACCCAAATAACCTCACATGAAGTAATTTCAATTATTGGACCTCATGTGCAGACTATCAGAAATCCGGTTGTAATCCATTTTATTTTGTCGAATAACACTGAAATATACCACAGTAAAGTTGCTTTCTTTAAACGTTTACAACTTTTGACGTTAAAATCAACTGTCATCACGTGCAATACTAGCGATAAACATTTTATCTGCCAAATTTCGAGCAAACAGTTTATGTTGAAATTTATTCTATAGATAGCGCTACCTGCTGTAGGTGAAATGGAAAAGTTGATCATATCCATAAGATAGGGGTTATTCAACCGATACTAATTTATCTCTGGTGAAATCGGGGGTAAATTTTATAAATATGCAATTCCATGTTAAGTAATGTTTAGATTTTTAGTTCATACGTACTCAAATTTTTCTGCCAAAACAGCTTCTCATCGCCGAAAGAAAGTTCGACTAGATACTGACGCAATGCATTCCATAAAGGGTAATTCTTACATGGAACATTCACAAAGACACCATTTACATTCTGCACCGAAGCCCTTAACGACTTCTTGATCACCATAACCTTCAATACCTGGTACACCTTCGGACTTGTTGGTACTGTGTTCAGTTTGATTATAAAATCGCCCTGCGTGGGATTTGAGAAATACACAAAATTCTCGTGACGGCTCAAGTATCCAAAACACACTGCAACCTCCATAGATCCCACCCCAGTAGAGTCAGTTCTAAATTCATAATCAATGAATCCGACTCTGTGGAATGGTAGTGGTGATTCGTAGGCGTTGATAAAGCTGACCTGCTCAAGTTCTTCAAATGTTAGCTGGTCGTCGTGTAGAAACTTCATGGAATACGTTGCTTGTCGTTTGTATGGACTTTGTACTGTCAGTTTGAATTGATGAAATGAGTACAAAGGAAAAGCTATCTTAAATGTTGATGATGCGTATGTAATATCTGGGAAAGCTATTAGCGTTAAGCATTTGCATTTGGCGTAGTGGTATCCTTTGCATTCTCCGTTTAGCAGGACGTACGCTTGCATTGGTTTTGCGTATTTAGCGTGGTAGGTGATGGTTAGGGTTTTGGTCCCTTTTGCTGGGATAACCAACTGCTCTGAAGGTATGCTGAGAACTCCGTCGTTATCATTAAATTTGATTGGCTGGTAAGCTATGGAGAAGTCGTTGATGTTGTGTAACTTAATTTTAGCGTATGTCTTCTTGGATAGTTTCGCTTCGAAATTGATCTCATCCGTTGGGTGCATGAAAGGCAAGACGTCGTACAGGTACGCTACTAGCATAAGCATCTTAATGCAGTTTGGGTTTATAAGGTCTTCTGGTGTGACTCTGTAGGTATACTTCAACATATCCCAGCATTTTATCACGATCATATTATTGTGGAATAACTGATCACGACCAACTGGATTGGTGTACATCTTCTGATAGTATTTTGAAAGGTATGGACAGTACGTTGCTGTTACAGCTGCAAAGACCAAGCCATCTCTTAAGTCTTTGCCGAAAAAGTTTACCTCCTTTTGTAAAAAACACTGTCCGCTCCACAGCTCATTTTTGGTGGTGTTATAGTGGTATTCCAACCAGTTTATCAAAAATAACTCGGAGTTACTGAAAATATTACAATTTCTCGCTAGATTCTTTACTGACGATCGATAGTGTTTCATCGGGCTCAGCTGTATAGCACTTTCCGAATACTTACTGACGCTCTGTACGTGCAGACGGAATAAGTACAGGACCTTGTATGTCTGCAATAAAACATCGCACCAAGACTGCTTGCTCAAATAGTAGAATATTGTGATCGTTTTTATTTTCATTGTTATTGGTGATTTCTCCGCCTGATTTGGATATATGCATCGTTTATATATCTCGAATTTTGTGTACGGCATCAGAAATTCCGGTTGCAAATATGTGAAGTAAGCTCCCAAATCTTTAAGGAATTTTATTACGCAGGCGTATATTTCATAGATGAAGTTTACTTCCGCAAGTGGAGTATCCAACGTTGGACTGCAATAAAATATAATTGAATATTAATAAATTAATAAATTGTTTATGGTTATACAAAGAGAACGACTTGGGTTTAAATTCGTAAGTTCAAAGTTTTAAACGACAAGCGTGCCACTGTAAGTCATGTTCATACATATAACCCAAGAATAGTAAACCATTATCTAAAATTCAGTATATGTATTTCCAACAAGATAACAAACTCTTTATGTTACTTGACGTTCACTTAGGTAAAATCAGTTTATTTGTCATATTATGAAACCGGGCTTAGACCTAGAAAGAATTGCTCAACGGCCGTTTACAAATTTTTGGCAATTAACACAGTTCAAGTCATTGGTAATATGGTATTCCGGTCATGTTAAAATTTAAGCACATATTCGGTTTAAACTATGGTACAATTTATCAGAAGTAATACTGTTAAGCTATGAACTTTTTTACTTAATTTTTCTGTGAGATAATAGCAATTTAAAGTGCATTTTGTTCACGGCCCACCACGGTCTGCTCATGCGCATCTACAAGTGACGTCATTGCGAGAAGTAGCGATCGTTGCCATGGTAGCCAATATGTTGTTGTGACGTTCAAACGTTTTTGACAATTAAAGCGTTGGCATGGTTGTCAACTTGTTAACCTAAATCACCTACAAAAGTAAAGGATGTATTTGGTTGCCTAGGTGTCCGTGTCAACATCCTTCTCGCAGTGACGTCATGCGCAGAAATGAACGAATTTCAGACACGAAGTGAGCAGACCGTAGTGGACCGTGATTTTGTTCGAATTCACCGACCACCCTCGGAAACACACGATGATTACCGATCGTTAGTAGCGCTGGCAACAGCGGACAGCTCATGAACAGCTGATCGGTTAAGCTGGCAACTCTGTTGCTTGACAACAAACTCCCGTTTCAACTCCTGTGTTCAACATTTCACATCGCGTTATGTGAAGAAAATCTGTTACAGCCCGGTACAGAACAATATTGGTGTTTGGTGTTAATAAATTTTGTATTCACTGTAAGTATTTGATATAACCTCAAAAATCGAAACACGTGTCAACAAATAAGTAATTCCAAATGTTAACGCAACACAAGACAAAAAAACTTACTACGTTCACCGTAGATGTAGCAACGGTGCCAAGTCGCTCATAGTGAGCTGACTATGTGATGTCACAAGACTTATGGCCAGTTGCAGAAAGGCCCAGAAAGTCTTAATGGTTGCTTAGACCTTAAGAGGAATCAGTAGGGCTAGTACGTCCTATTGCGTCCTATAAAACAAGCATCCATAGTTAGCTTAATTTGGAATCAACTCTCACATGTTATACTTCAAATTATTCTAGCCTGAAATCCCTAACAAATGCCATAGATTGGCAGTAACGTCCCTAGTTTTAAAATTTCCATCCTTATCATTCCAAAGGAAAAGGTATCGGCTGTACTTTGGAGCTGCACGCCCTCCTTTCCTTTTGAATGGCTTCCTTATCCTACTTCTGAATGATTTCTCTCTTTGTCATACAAAATACAATTCAAATTGTAAATAACTACAATAAGATCGAGCCGATCCATTCTCATCTCTTTTGACCGTTCAACCAGAACTCATTCTTATTCACTAGGTCAATAAAAGTTAATTTTCACGCAATCGATTTCATAAAAGGTTTACAATATGTCATCAACTTGCTGAGATTTGTAGAACGCAGGTTCTCTTTCGGATGGTGTTCAAGGTGCTCAAAGTGTTTGAAAAAGAGTGTAATGAAATATGTACCTACTTTAGTTAAAACTTTTAACAGTAGTGACTTTCGGTAGCCCAGACGTCACTGAATTATATTATATTGTCATATGATTGCTTATTTTAACTTGCCCCCCCCCCCCCCCCCCAGCCATGACAACGGAATTATTACGGCGGTCTGTTTAAATGCCCTGCTTGTCAACGAAATAATAATGGTCACAGCTTGAGCGGCACAGCTCACCGCCACCGCGCACCGATCTGTTGATGTGCACACATTCACATTATCCGTATGTTAAAAATATCTTTTTCGCCGCGCACCGCTCACCGCTTAACGCTTGCCAGTGTGCACGAGCACTAACGGCTCATTATTAACCAATCTAAATTCAGAACCGACTTGTTTAATCAGCCTCTAAGGAGATAATCAGTGATTTAGAGTTGATGAGCCTTTCTGTAACCGACCAGAACTGTAAGTCAAACTACAAACGACGATTTCTCTTAATATAATGTGATGTTATATATTTTTTGCATATAGAAAAGCTATTCTTACCGTGGTGGTAATAAAGTTTTGAATTGAGGACCAACCAAATTTATGAGTCCGTTGATAAATGGTACCTCGCAATATCGTACTTTCTTTCTCTTCGTTACATCATCTTCGGAATGTGGAATTACAACAGAATTTATTCCCAAAGGTATTATGTAGTAGACAGTTCCAAACATTGCCTGACTGAAGAACCATGTTTCGACAGCCTCAACAACGCCCAGTAGGAATGTACTGAGTTTCTCGTCTATGAAATTTTGAGTCTCAAACATATCATCCAGTGGAAACAGTGGATACGATGTAAAGAATGTTGAGGTATGGTATTCCTCTTCGATGAAAATTTTTCTCGAAACGTCATCAAACATTGACATCGTTGATGCCCTGGGCTAAAACAAAATAGACTGAGTGATCCAAGCAACGCAACTGATTCAACTACGTACCCCAAGTGTAGTGCTCTTCTGTCTGGTTACATGACTTTCAATATTATCAGGTAGAAAAGTTTCAGCGAATGCATAGTTGGTCAAGAGGCAATTCTCTGCACATCCGATTATGTTGGATTGCCAGACAGAACCGCACGTACAATAGAACTTTATAATGTTACAAAACTGGATGTTATTTGGAAACATGGTTTTGAAAACACATTCCATCTCGTATTCAGTATCGCTAACCTGCGTATGCGTGCTGTACAGAAGTTGTATTTTCAATTCGGGAAGATCTGTGTACGTAAACACAGTGCACTCTTTGAAGTGATTTTGAAACTTTATAACTTTTGAGCTGATAGCCTTGTATTGTAGGGGATACGGTCTACTGTAGAAGATAGTTCTTTCCCCCATTATGGTGGGCTCTTTATAATGTCCAGTTAGGTATAGCACGGCATGGGAGTTCATGGTAGACTCGCTCTTCAGATAGAATGGAGCAAATGATTCAGCTTTGCAGAAATCACGTGGGTTAAAGGAAAAGGTAACCACGGCGTTAGCTTTTGGCGGTAATCTGATGACGATTGCCTTTTCTAGGTAATTCACTTCAGCTGCATCGATGCGATCAATATGAAAAGGATACATAATGTGATCGATTCTAAACAGGATATTCTCGGTTATTGTTTGATTGTTGGTAAAAATTAGTTTATTGGTATCCCTTGACAGATGTGGTGATTGGGGAGAGCGGAAAAAATCTAAGACTAGCTTTGTCAGTCGAATCTTCGGCTCTAGCGCAAAACCCACAATTTTGACCAGGGGAAGCTGCAGTGGCATAGGAGCAGGTTTGCACAATGGTGGGCATTCTGGAAGATAGTACTGACATCTCGTTGATAGGGGATCGTACATTCTAGGCGGCCCAATAATACCGTTAATTATTATTGGAAGATAAAATGTCGCCGAGGTCATTTCTAATGGAATGAAATGTACGAAGAACGATATGGATTCTTCCTTCTCGAGTTCGTATACAGCTCTGGCAGCAGGTGACCAATAGAATTCCCCTTCGGATATCCTGAAGTCCGTAGCTTCATTCTTAAACGAAAAGGTTGCCCGCACCACGCTCTTATTGGTAACAGTAAATCTCATGTTCTCTGTTGTCGTTGCTAATATCTTCTTGAATTGTATCACTTTAGGATTGATGGATATTTCCGGATAGACGACATTGCCAGTTATTGGTATTTCAATTATGTCTGCATTTACAATTCTCAGTCTCAGTTTTGTTTCAAAGGTGACGCAATGCGGCATCTGTATTCTGATTATGATACTTGTCTGACAGTGAGGTGGTATCACACCTGTCGTCGGCGCGAAAAGGATCACATCTCCCAGTCCACAATCTAACACCTGGAATCCGACGGGGAATGAATGTCGATTTTCTATAGAAATCTTTTTGATGTCTGGTAGATTCAATGGCAGGTCTTCGAACGATATTGCAGGCGTGAGTATGACCACGTCCGATGGTATAATAGTGCTGACTAACTTGATACTCTGATTGTTTGTGCCGTCAGTTCTTAGTATGAAGTCAGTCGCCAGATTTCCTTCTATGTAAGGCAAGTACCTGATTATGCAAGTTATGCACCAATTTTCTGGTACAACTCCTCTTCTCGGGCTAACTGAGAAATTCTCGTCCTCGAAATTCCATTCAAAACTTATTGGCACGTTGAGGTCATTCTTTAAGTCAAAGTAGCTATACGTAATATCGTCCTTGAAGACAACCTCATTGTCCATCAAGGATAAAGTACTTGGAACGACGTTTGCCAATACGGCCACAGTCATAAGCATGCTATCGTTTGTCAGAATATCCAATGAGAGAATATAATATCCAATGTGATTTGACATGTACGTCACGGGAATAGGAATTTCTGAATGTCCCTTTACCGCAAACCTATCCCCTTGAGGAAACATTAGATTTGGCTTGTCAGGTCTCAGAAAAATGTGAACCGGAAACTCATTGCTGTTTGTGATCCATATTTTAAAATTATGCGGATGATTAGTAGCAATCTAAAAGATTAAATTGATGTAATACACCAGTCAAATTTAGATTTTACTACGGAAAAATTCCAACTCGAATTTTTTTACACCCTTAGCATACAAATAACGTGTAAAAAGTCCCCATCGATATCATGCCTGCGTTACGAGTTATTCACTGTCAAAGATGACAAAGTTGATTTTTTAACCATATCTTGCTTTCTAATGATCAGATGTCAATAAGCGCTATTAGGAATGCTCTAAATATTTTAATACTCTAGTTCCACTACGACTTGGCGTTTCCAAGTTATACGTCTAGAAAAACTCTAAAAGTACGTAAGAGAAACAACGTATGTATGTACTGGGTAAACCTTTGCACTACCCAATCATTAAAAATGATTGAGCACCATATTTTATAATAAGATAAACAATGGCATGCAGTTAGAGCATGACGATTTCTGAGACATGTCCTCAGAAGGTTACGAAACGTCTTATGTAATACCCATCTTGTTTTCTAGCCAAAATTCATCAAAACTCCCTGTTGTGATTCCTTGTATATGTACATGGTCATTATAAATGATTGTAATCGAAGTAGGCCATGATATCAAATGTAAAGATTTCTGGCTGCCGCTGTATGTGAATGGAATACCACTCTTCTACACGCAAAAGTTCAATTGATTGCAAAACCTATTTCAAAATTGACAGTTGTTTGTGTATAGCTGAAAAAATTTATGAACACGGGCATGGCCTGCTTTGACTACAATCATTTATAATGACCCTGTATAATGTGTTCGTTGCTACTTGTTGTTGACGCTTTTCGGCCGTATAACGTAAAAACAGTTAAGGACCAAGTATAGTGACCGCACCGTAATAACGTAGCGGAAAAAGATCAATGTACATAATTTTCACTCCGCGATTATATTGAGTCTCCGTAAACCGTAATGTTCGTTCTCGACCGCAACGAATTTCATCTCCTGCGTGTTATGTCTTCCGTTTTCCGGCGTATGGCGCCATCTGTACGTGTACCGACGAGTGAATAGCAATTTCGAGTAAGTTGTAGGTTAACTAATAGCATTTTTATAGTTTGTGGCAACGAGAGCGCAGAACGAGAACGACTTCCGAATAAATTGTTGCTGCAACAAGCCCTTTGTCCATAGTTTATTATATCTACCACGATCTACCACTGCTAAATACAATCAACAATAACACTGACATGTGAGGTTATGTGCCGGTGTGTATATACTTCTCCGCTAGATGGCGTTCAATTTGTTTGAGATCATTGCGGCACTATAAATACTAATGTCGTCGTCCGGAACGGCATGCGGTACGGCACATTACGGACTGTGTTGTTGAGGCACTATACTTTGTCCTTAACGCGTGCTAAGAAAATGAATATTGCCAATATTGCAAAAATTTAAAAGATCTCTCAATCTAACCTTCATTATCGTCAGACCAATAGGAAGCAAGGTAATGGAAAATACACGATTGTGCCTATCTTTTGAAATCGTTTTCTTTTGTCAATGGGCCCGACTCCGTATCAAAATGGTTGATAAACACCGTTACCGTCATGCCCGGGCTACACTAACGCCTAACGTCTAAAGTCAGCGTTGAATAAAGAAAACCTCTTTTCTATTTGCATTAATTTATTAAATATACTTGGAAGACATGTTTCGACATTTCTGTCATTTTCAATTCTAAATCTGCAAGAAAAATTTGTCATGTTATAAAACCACGTAAAATAAGTAAACTAAGTATTTAAAACTATTATAAAGTAACTTACAGTCAGGAGAAAACAATTACATGTATCGCAACAACATTAAACATATAATTTGGACGAAGCGAGGACAATAAGTCTGAAAGGCAACACGTGTTGACAGCAGAAACGCACTTATGATATATAGGCAAAACCGGGAGAGGTGAAGTTGACTCATCGCTTAAAATCGTACGAACCAAGATATGGACGTACCGCGTGGATTGGTTATATTGCTGTGTATATTTGGTTGCCTACTAGGTAGTTCGTTAAAGATTAATATTTAATTACTAAAAATACTATCATTGGTCATTTAATTGTGATATCCTATCTAATTTATATATCCATCATTACCATGTTTAACAGAAGCAAAGTGAAAACATACCAACTAGCCCATTTAACACAGTGTATTTGTGCGGTTGGAATTAGCTCAGAAATAATCATTTTGTGACTGAGTGCTTAAACTTGGAGTTTCTTTTCTGTTTGTGTAGACATTATTAAATATGTTTTGAAATTCATTTCTGAATATTTCACGATAAGTATTTCACAAAACGGTAGTAGTTTGTTGTAAATGTGAGGTTATGTTCTTAATACGTGTTTTGATAATGGCCGAAAATAATTTAATACGTTCATGACCATTACCATCGATTTCGTATTTAGGACCTTTCTTTTCAACGAAAACATTTAATTCACACGTTCGCGCTGTTATTATAATAATTGGAGGTTAGGTTGCAAGTACCGCTGTCATCTGTTCTAAGAACAGACGTACTTTTTTATCTTGCCCATTTAAATTATACAGCAGACGTATGAAAAGGATGCTATTTCGTTTTAACACACGTCAATATTTAGAAATAATCTGTAACGTATGTCGAAAATAACAGCTGAAATCTATGAGTAATCTTCACCTCTCCCGGTTTTGCCTATACTAGATGCTAACCAAACGAGCAAACAGGTTCCTATTTTAAGGTGTATATTCGGTGGTCTAAGCAGACGCACAACCACAGGCAAAAGCACTAAAAGTACTTACTTACTTAAAATACTTACTTAAAATAAGTACTTACTTAAAATAGGAACCTGCCTGCTCGTTTGGTTAGCATCTAGTATATCATAAGTGCGTTTCTGCTGTCAACACGTGTTGCCTTTCAGACTTATTGTCCTCGCTTCGTCCAAATTATATGTTTAATGTTGTTGCGATACATGTAATTGTTTTCTCCTGACTGTAAGTTACTTTATAATAGTTTTAAATACTTAGTTTACTTATTTTACGTGGTTTTATAACATGACAAATTTTTCTTGCAGATTTAGAATTGAAAATGACAGAAATGTCGAAACATGTCTTCTAAGTATATTTAATAAATTAATGCAAAAATAGAAAAGAGGTTTTCTTTATTCAACGCTGATTCATTGTTATTTGCAAGCATGGAACAATCCCAATCTAACGTCTAAAGGCCTCAATATAGTCCCATGCGCAAGCGGTAAGGTAATAAGTAACGCAACGGTAGATTCGACCGCGAAGTAAGAACAAATGTGGCATGTAAACGCTTAAATGTAGTCCGATACGGAAGCAGTAAGGTAATAAGTAAAGCATGTTATAGTGCATGCGTAGCGGTATGAATATGTCATTTAAGTGTCAATACGCGTGCTCTGCAGGTAACCTAACAAACAAAATACCGGGCCACACACGGTCACGCAAAACTGTCACATTTGCACGTAGTCAATGCACGCGTGCAAGTTTTATCGTCTGTGGGCCAAAACTGATGGACCTGCCCGGTCGAGGCACGGCATGAAGAAATCTGGATGAGCTTGATTTGGCGCTTCGCGCGCACAAGTGTCCGTCTGTGGATGCTTCATGCCAAACGCGTCAGACTAGATTGGGTTTTAGGTGCCATGGTAGACTTGTTTGAAAATAAGAAGAGCACCTGACTTCATTTGTCGCTTGGCTGCGCAGTAGACCAAATTTTATTCAATCGCGTAGATGTATTTGTAATTTTGATGTAAATTGGGATGCCGTCATAATATGTACTCGCAACACTCTCTGACAAAACTGACGAGCAAACCAGAATGATGTGTGCCCGTTATTCCGTTTATCATTTGAGATAGCGCATGCTTGCGCGTAAATGTGACAGTTTTGCATGATCGTGTGTGGCCCGGTTACGGATCATCATTTGTAGCCCTTCTGATTGACCAGTTAATGCGCTAAATCGTGGTCACATTGGATTTCAACGAATTAATTTGAACGATTTATATCCGTTGTGGGCCAGTCGAATACAATGTTGTATCTACGACTTATGAATTCCATTTTATAAAAAATATTTTAAATGTATTTGGGAATGGTGGCGAGGCAAACTGTCAAATAACTGTCATCCACGTAGGTTTTGGCAGGCTTTGACAGTACGTTCGTATAATGATGACTGTTCGTTTGAATAATAAAGTCATTATTCAAACGAACTGTCATTATTATACAAAGCTACTGTCATCATAATCATCGGTGTGTAACATGGTAGGGATTTTATAGTCATAGATACGTACGCAATGAACTTATTATATGTGTCGTAGATAAACACTGTTTCCGTTTGGCTTTCGTAAAAAAACGGAAACTGAGAGCTCAATATATTCAATATAAGTAATGTACTTGAGGAACAATGTATTTTATATAATACCTCCTTTTTATGGGATTTTGCCAAAACTAGCATCCTTAACTAGCCTAGACTTACATACTAGCGTATACAATGTATACATAGTTACAGAAGTTGTACTGCATTTCCGCAAAAACAATCTGATGTGGCCGGGCACATGACTTTATCATACTATATATAAAATTAATAGGCTAGCTGCATGAGATTCTATTTGATCGATATCGGCCGCGTACCGCTACGAACAGTTTACTATATTTTTCTTGGCATTAATAAGCCGCCGCGCCGCTACTGGGTGCCTTCTGAGTGACAGTTCACCACGACTACTGTGTCATGTATAACACAGATGGTTAACCGCTTTTTTTATATTTACCTTTTTTTTAACTTTTTATTTTTTTATTTTTTCTAATAAAGTTTATTATTATTATTATTATAACTCCAATGGATTATTGGATAGAACCGAGCGGAAATACTTATATACTTTTCTATCAGTTGACTAATATGCGTAGAAAGCACCATAACAATTGTGGACTGTTTTAGACCGATCAACTTATCTGAACCGGACAGTATTTACATTTTCTGTAAAGAATTAAAAGATTTTTATTGACCGTGAATAACTCGGTACTCAGTCACCATATCGATGGGGACCCTTTACACGTTATATGTAAGGCTAGCCAAAGGTGTATAAAAGAATCCAGCTGGGGCGATAAGACAATTTTTTTTTGTGGCACTTACACATCCGGTCTCAATAAGAGTTGGCACGATGGTAATGTTATTCATTTCAGCTGGAGTTAACGAAATGTAATGTAATGACTTTGACCCAGCTAACTTGAATGCACAGTCTATCTTATTATTCTTGACTGGTTCTGTACACAGAAGTTTCGAGCCGATTGTTAGCGTATATTCAGTAACTGCATCAACTTCCTTGATTGACATTTGTCTCATACGTTCTGCTTCCGCTCTTATAAAGTTGCTGTAGAAAATATCCAAATCTTGCTTGAATCGCTTATCTGTGACTGTAACTTCATAACTGGTATCTAGCGGAGGTATATATCTCGGATAATTGGAGAAAATTGTTCTGCATCTGAAAGAATAATATTCAGCTAGTTATGTACAGAGAGTCCAATAAGTCATCATTAGAGGACATTTACGAAAATGGCACAATGTGTTTCTCTGGATCTAAGAGAGAGAACCACCGATGCAGGTTTTCCGAGCGTTATCCTTGGACTATCGGGGAGACTAACCGAGCGCAGCCATGCTGTAATTGTGCACCACAAAGAGGTGGCACTGCAGGTAATTTATTTGATTGAATGTTTTGAAATTTTTAAATAAATAATTGGTTGAGTAATAATTTTTGCCATGTGGCTGAAAGCACCATAGAATTGTGTGAGTGTTTTAGGTATTCCGTCTTAAGACTGTAACTTGCTGTTTATAATATTCATGGAGAAAGAGGAGTCGACATAAGCGCTCGGATATGGGACCACTTTCCCCACTCCGGAGGACTTTTAATGTTAAAGTGACATTCGCAACGTTGACGTGTTATTATTTTATTTATTTCGCTTATTTCGCTTTGTTTAAAGATGTTATAGTGAATTTCTGTCAAGATATATATAAAAAAATGTCAAAATGCACTGTTCGCAGCTGCAAACAGCAGAAAATCAGCCATAATCCAAATTGCGACCGAGGTAACATTTTATCTGTAAGCGATATGTCAAAAATATACAGGCAAAGATAAAAGAATATAAAGATGCGACGCTTCGGGTCGGCTCCGTTGATTTAGTGGGGTCCACATTTGATGACCTTGAACGCATGTGAGCTTTAAACCGTTGACCAAACAAGACGGGAATTGGCGGGAATTTTAAACTAACGAATACAATGCACGATGGGCGGCAACGTTACCGACATTAGAGGTTATGTAATGCAAATGAAAACAAATCAATATTCACATATATAAATAAAATAAAACGTATCCGATAGTCACCTAAATGGAATATTAACAAAACTCACACTACAGTTTTTGTACACACACCGATTTCCACTGGGATACCTTTTTGTGTCCATTTTCACTGTCTCTACTACTTACTATTAATAAAGGTACCTCTAAACTAAACAGTACGAAACCACATTAACAATTAACATTTTAATTAAAAACTGACCACTCATTAAAATGCTTATTAAAACACTACATACACAATCTTGCACAATCCAAGGAACGTAAACACCAAACTAAGGTTATGTCACCCGATGTCACCCGCTAGTATACAAACACAATCAGCTGTTGGTAGCCATCTTTTCGTTGACCAAATCTATCTCACTCTCGAACCGCGTTTTCTTGTCTAGTGCCGTATCTTATAATTCTCTTATCTTTGGTACAGGCTTGTACTGGCCGCACACACGAACATTTTTATACTCCGCACATTTTCTGTAGTGAGGGTATATTTAGTTTGCCACAATGCCCGTCTGTCAGTCCGTCTGTGTACACGATGATTGCCGTAATTTTGAAGTAATTGATCTGAAACTTGGTATACAAGCGTATCTCTTAAAAAGTAACGACAAGTTCGTGACTGGGCAAAATCGGTTAACTTTTTTTTTCATATTTTACGGTGGGGGATATTTTAACTTCAGCACGGCTGTTTTTAAATTTCTGGCCAATTTCAGAATTAATCCGGACCTGGTAGGCGGCCATACTGTAAGAGTACTTTAGTGTCATGTTAGCCCCGCCCCCAAGGGGTCATTTTCTCGCTGCAAAATACATTCGTATAGCGTCTCAATCTTCCTCCATGCTAATATTGTAATAATTTAAATTGTTTTGTCGTGTCCCTCTTGTTAAATGTTGTTAATTGTTGTATAGTATTAATTTGTATTTATGTATTTAAAGTTATATGTTATACTGTTGTAAATGCTACTATGCGATAAATAAAGTTATTATTGTTATTATTAAATTAATTGGGTTTTTTTAGAATTAATTGTTCTTCTCTTGGTGTAAATGCGTTAGGCATATTTTTTCAACTCGTAATTATGTTGAGTAATGTTGTATTCTTTGGCATTTTATTTTAATATTACTAAATCAGCCCTCGTAATTAAATAATGTTATTGAGAAGACGTTAGCTTCTAGGGGAATGTAGGTTCGTTAATGTTCAGCTTTTTCCGACAAATTCTCAGAGAAAGAACTCATGAATACTCTTCGTAGATAGTCATTTATGACTGGTGTATGTCAAGCCAAGTATAGGTATTTGTTTTAATATAAGGTATACGGCTAGTGTGAATACTGTTGGCTCTTTGGAAAAGTTTGTGGTGACAACTGAATGTGCTTTAACGAGAAATTATGGCCAAATCATTTACTTACTCTATATTTGATCTCCAAGGTCTCAACGATTGCTGGGTATCATTGGGAAAGGCCACCAACGCCGACCTGGGCCCACTCATCTTACTATCCACAGTAATGCATTTAGTGTTCTTTAAAGGCGTATTAAACTGTACACCATGGCAATAGACACCAACGCTTCTTATGTACTTTGGGTCCAAACCAGGATTAAGCTCAGGCTTTGGATACTTGGCAACGCCAGATGTATCGAACCGAACTGGAACACTGAGATGCCCAATGATACTATACTTGTCTTCGTTGGTTTTCGGGCAGTCGTAGAACAGCAAGTTGAAAACAATTTTTGTCGAGACAGAGCCGCATTTGAAAGGAGTTATGTACACTGACAACTGAGTTGTTGCACTCGGTTGTAGGAAGATTGTGTCTTTCTCCGATTCAATGAAGGCCACCTTCCTGTACTGGAGAATTATTGGTAGCTTCTTGGACCCATTACGTAGTTCTAGTACTCTGGTTTCTTTCACACCCATTGTTAGGTTATTCATGACTAGATCTGTTGGAATTACTTTTACGGAGGGTTCTTCTGGTATACCGTGCACAAATACTCTCAGGTAGTTCGGTTCTAAGCTGCTCTTCGGTTTAAAATAGATCTCCGTGTCTTGGCGTAGTGGAGATAGATTACGATATAACGATTCACCAGTTGCAGAAACGCTCTCTATACTTTCAATGTTCTTCACTACTTTGGGCTTCGTATATATCCCTTCTGCAAAGCAATTGTCACAACTGTTATCTGAACAATCAATAAAATGATAAGCTCAACCCCGTATCCATAATCACCGGTTGTTTGGTGTTCGTTAGATATCAGAAGAGAGAGAGAGGTACCTCGCTTGTCACATAAACGTCAGAACAATCGTCGTGTCAATCATCCGATTGCCAGCTATCGTTCTCTGCTATACGTCTGCCATTAACATATAAATAAATTGGCAAAGGTCCATAATGCAAAAAAAAAAATGATAAAAGAAAGGAGTTAATTAAAACCTCTTAATTTTGCACGAAAACTTAATATACTTTGGTACTAGTTTCGATCCCTAGATCATCATCAGCCAAAAGCTAGAAAAAACACATCATACTCAAAAGAAATCACGCAACAAATGTAACACAAAAAATGAACAAATATTATTTGAAAAGTAGAATGTTAAATAGTAAATTAACGATACTCACAGTCAAAATCAATTATAAGAGGTACAAGACATTTGTGATAAGATCGTTACATTGGACAAGTCATTAATAACCATAATAAAGAAATATTGCAATATATGTACAGGCTGGGCCAAATTCGATGTTACTATAGGAGATCTCGGTAACTATAAGTGATATCGAAAAATGAGTAAGGTTGTTGTGTCGTCTTTTTTTTGAGAGAAACTCAATGGTGAAAACCAAAATTAGCTATCGCCTTTTGTTTTCGAGTTATAACACAAAACTTGATTTTTCGCTATTTTGATACTTGTCCATATCTTTGTTGTTTGTTAAATCAGACGAATGATATTTGCATGTTCTTTAGGCACTTTTTCGATTAGAATTCAGTGGAAGTTAAAATATAGATTTTAAATATCTCTAATAGTTTTGTAGATATAACATAATGTTGTGTTTTTTTAAATAGAAACTATAGCTGGCTATGACTGAAATAAATAGAGCCTTTTTTCCTCTTTTCAACGATATATAACATGCTGGTCCAAAATATTCAAAAAGTAACGTTTTATTGAATAACATGAAATTAGTATATAATATAGTCGATTTCACCAGTGCTGCAAATTACTCATCGATTTCTGCTGTTATTTTTCTCATACGCTACATTTCATTCCTATACATTGCCGTATGTTAGAACGCAATAGAATGATTATGATACATCTGCTGTACAAATTAAATGCGCCCAGCGAAAAAGTACGTCTTTTCTTAGAATGACAGTTCTAACGTTTCTAACCTCTAACACTGAACGTAAATATTGAACGTGACCGCATGTTAGCAAAAATGTTTTCGTAAAAAGGTAAGCCGCTTAATAAAAAATCTATGGTGATGGTTATTTAAAGGTTATTTAATTAGTAATAGTAATAGCAATATTAATTTAATTTCTATAATATCCGCCTCGGTAGGCAACGTATTTACAGTGATCTATGTTCGGTTGCCTATGCACAACAATCAAGCTGAGCGATACGCAAAAATCTTGGTTCATACCACAGAATTGAATACAAACTAGAATGTGCAAAGGGCTGCGCGGCTGGATGAGGTATGGGCGCAGCCATGTTGGTGCATTGTGTTTACGGCTACAACTCAGTAGCGGCGCGTTCGTGCCATGGGCGTATCACATGTAGGAGCATAACAAAATTAAAGAAATAAATAGGAAGTGAGGAAGTCAAACATTATATTATTGTACTAACGCATTAAATGTTAGTTGGATGACTTGATTATTTTTGTTTTCATTCGTATTGGAGCAAGTAATGCAACGCATGATGTACCTAAATTAGGACACCTTATTTCCGATCGGACTGTATAAGTCACCGCTCTTCCAAAACACCACCGATAGTAAAACAACAACACTCTATCTCTCTTGCGCTCCCCACAATATGAAAACAAAGACAAGCGTCTCTCTCGCACCGGCTACGTTAGGTGGGGGTCCACTGTGAATCCACAAAATCGTATGCGCAGTAGGTTCCTACGCGTTCTAGTAGTTATATGATTTCTGTGGTTCATACACTTATAAGCGATGAGTAATTTGCAGCACTCGTGATATCGACTATATCAGAGGCATTATGATTATTGTCTTCGAGATTTCTTTGAGTGGGCGTATGTCACTAGTAGTTTGACACTACTAATCAGTGAAATTAGTAAAATTTCATTCTTTTATTTTAATTGAAAATTACGGAATGCCGTTGAAATAGTATGAAAAATGCGCAATAATCGAATGCTTTATTCAAAGTAATAACAATAATTGTGATATAACATCCGAAACATAATTCAATCGTTATCCAGGTAGTGCACGACCGCACAAACTTGTTTTTGGGATTAAAAGAACATCTCATCAATTACGGGTTGATTAATATGCCAAAAGCCGAACATTGTGATATGGAAGTGGTATGCTGAACAAACTGTCATGAAAGTATGTAGCCGTGATCCTACAATTTATAGTCGTCAATCTTCACTTTATATCGGCATGTCGACGGTATAACTGAAAGGTTAAACATTGCAGGATATATTGTTTTATTTGATGTAAAATAATTAGATAATTACCTGAATAAACAAATAAAAAATAAGATTACCTACTACAAACTACTTTAACCATTTTTCAAATTGATGTCCATTTTTATTGATGCATAAATTATATCTCGTCGCAATACTGCGAAGAGCGTTGTTTATAAAAATATTTGTAACGGCATTGATACATTCTTCAAAATGCTGCCTTAGGTCCTGAATGTCGTTATGTGATCTTTTATATAATTTGTTTTTAATGTGCCCCCAAAGAAAAAAATCCAAAGGTGTAAGATCTGGTGATCGTGGTAGCCACCTCACTGGTCCGTTGTTTCCAATCCAACGGTTTTCAAAATTTATATTCAATAATTCCCTTACCCTTCTTATTTTGTGAGGTGGTGCACCGTCGTGCTGGAAGTATACAGTTCCCCTCTCCATTGTGGCAAATTGTTCAAAAATGCATTCAAAATATGATGGTTTACAATATCGTAGTACCGGGCGCCATTAAGATGTTCCCCGTAAATATGGTATGCTAAAATACGCTCGCCAAGCACGGCACACCAAACACTAAAACCAAAACGTCCTTGGTTTTGCACGTTGACGGTACGGTGAGGATTGACATCAGACCAATAGCGCTCATTGTGCCTATTCAAAATTCCGGCACTGGTGATGTTGGCTTCATCAGCCCAAATAACTTTTTTAAAAAATAATGGATTCTGCTGAAGATTTTCACGGTACCACTGGTAAAACTCCATTCGTTGCTGAGGGTCTGTTGGTTGCAAATGATGTTGTTTTCTTAAAGCATATGGCCTAAATTTATGCTTCTTGAGGATTCTCAAAGCTCGACGTCTTGATACCCCAGATTCAGTTTCTATTTCACGACTTGAAGTTGAGGGATTTGCAACTGCGGCTGCAACTGTGTTGGTGGTAGCTTCTTCAGCATTTTCAATACGGTAATGTTTGGGTCTTGGCATACTAAATGACCCGTGATAGATGAGATTTTCTTTTAATCTCTCAAAAATAGATTTGTGAGGTTGTGTTCTTTCTGTATAACGATTGAAGTATGTTTCGGATGCAATTTCGGCATTGTTATTACTTTGAATAAAGCATTCGATCATTGCGTATTTTTCAAATGATTCATACGGCATTTCGAAACTTCGAAAAAATGCTCCATTTATTTCAGTCATAGCCAGCTATGGTTTCCGTTTAAAAAACACAACTTTATGTTATATCTACAAAACTATTAGAGATATTTAAAATCTGTGAATTCCACTGAATACTAATCGAAAAAGTGCCTGAAGAACGTGCAAATATCATTCGTCTGATTTAACAAACAACAAATATATCGACAAGTATCAAAATAGCGAAAAATAGTTTTGTGTTATAACTCGAAAACAAAAGACGATAGCTAATTTTGGTTTTCACCATTGAGTTTCTCTCAAAAAAAGACGACACAACAACCTTACTCATTTTTCGATATCTCTTATAGTTGCCGCGATCTCCTATAGTAACATGAATTTAGCCCACCCTGTACATACATAAAATCAAAAAACAAAGAGCGTAACATTCATAGAAACAATTACAAATAAAGCATTTACAATTAAACAAGCGAACAAAATAGGCGTCTATATGGCACATGTCTGAAATTCTTGTAGTGTATAAAAACATGTATCTACAAGAAACCTCTTTAAGTACATTTTAAAGCTTGTTAGCGACTCTACATGTTTCAAATTAGCTGGAAGCCAGTTAAATAACTTTGGACCCAGACAGTTCGGAGATTTAGCTTTAATATTCAGTCTGGCATAGGGCACCTGCAAGTCATCCCTCTGACGTGTGTTAACATTGTGGATGTGAGACCGTTTCAGGAAACGGTTCTTATTTTTGAAAACAAATACACACATTTCATATATATATACACCGAACACAGTCAAAATGTTAAGATTATTAAAAATATCTCTGCAGGATGTAGTGCTATCTACCACATCAGAACAAATTAACAAGTTAGTAAAGTAAAACTAAATACACGACAACAAACGTCAAACAGTACACACTGCAGCGGAGACAAGGACAGTACTGAGAACGAGTAAATCTAGTACGAAACCTAGGGTTGCCAACATGGTCATTTTGACTCGGAGACTTCGGGTTTGGCGACCATTCTCCGGGCTACGGGTTTTCAGTTAAATTCTCCGGGTTAACTAAAGGTAATCATCGGTCTTTTGAGAAACTGTAGCGACCCCTAAATATTTTTTAAAAATTATGAAAATACAGTAATTGTTATTCTAATCATACAGTTTGCAGAGATTTCCCTTAAAAAAAAGAATTCTCAAAATAAGAAGCACTTTATTTCTCCATCTTCACAACAATTTAATTTTACTTTTTGAGACCATGTGAGAAACTTTGAAAGTAGCAATTGTAGCATTTTTAGATTTTGTCACATGTCTAGTGAATACAGCAGGAATTCTGTAGCGGTACGACGAACGCAGGAGATTGTATCCTGCCTCGACGATCATAGACTGAGACAAATCTAATATCAAAAATGGCTTTCAAAAAGACGGGCATTACTTCAAGGTAGGAATTTGATTCTCGGAAATCAACATTCAATATTGTTACATTAATTAACAAAATATGTTTTGAACTTTCGTTGATTCTTTTAGTATGTATGTTGTTTAGATCATAAGAAACGTCCCAACAATATGTTTGAGATTAAGTAAGTACGTAGGCTTTCACGGCATAGATAATATATATATATATATATATATATATATATATATATATATATATATATATATATATATATATTATAAAGAGGGCGTACTTGGCCCTCTTTTTGTTGACAGTGTTTTTAGTTCTCCCCCACGCACAATAACCGCGGTGCCACTAGTAGCATTCCCGCCATTGCTATAAACTTGAAATAAGACTTTATTTGTGTTCTTAAAAACAGCGTTTGCTGAAAATGAAATAATTTTTGCCTACTATGTGAGTTCATATATTATTTCAGTTTCAAAATACGCTGTTCTTAAAGAACACTGATGATTTGCTGGTATGTTGATAATAATAAACTAGTCATTAAAAAATGTATGTATATTGAAAAACACTAACAACTAAAAGCATAGAACGAGAAGCATGGTAAAACCACTTAAACAGTTCGAGTTGTTGTTGATGAGTTTGGCTATCAGTTGAAATAGTCAAGCAGAACAATAATACGTAATATCGATGGGCTGCTTTCATTTTGTATGTATTCCTCTTATCATGGACACAATAGCATAATCGGCAACTTTCAGAGATTTGAATTCTCAATCTTCAAACCTTTCAATTGATTTCCTCTTTGTGTATTCTAAACTAGCTTTTAAAGCCATCTCGTCGAAAGCGTAGCCTTCGCTATTCTTGTCCTTGTTAATACCTTCTTGTAACGTTGCGCACATCGGTAAACGTAACACCACTTAGTAAGATTTCTTGACTTCTTCAGAGTCCTTTTGGACTCATGTGCATGGGCACGCCTTTGCCCATAAGAGGTCAATTCGGGACACAGCACGAATTTACCATTTAACTTAACACAAAGCTCAAGGGAAAAACAGCCAAATTTAAAAAATGTGCAGAGAAGCAATGCTTTAGAGGTTAATCTAGCAAAACATCAAAAATGAATGCTGATGTCAACGTTGACAATAGCGTCATCGGTCAACGCTCGACCACAGCCGGTAAAGTAGATCGTGATTCGCGCAATCAGCGCTGCAGGAGCCAGGAGGGGCAACTAAACTTACCCTCAACGCTGGCCTATAGGAAATTAACACAGCATGTTTCACGGCCAGAATCATTTAGAAAATAAACTGCTTCCGGGTTATGCCGTGTGTCAAGATTTGTTAATGCTGACGTTTCGCGAACCATGTTGCTCGCTTCTTCAAAGCGGTATTCAGTATTCAATTAGCTTTGAAGAAACGAGCAACATGGTTCGCGAAACGTCAGCATTAACAAATCTTGACACACGGCATAACCCGGAAGCAGTTTATTTTCTAAAAATGTTTGAGTTTGTCCAAGGTAATTCACAGAATAGTATCATACTGGTCTGCCATAAAACAGTATTTTTTAAATCATGGAGATGACGACAGATGATGTAGATAATTACTTCAAACAAAAACACATGTAGACCAGGCAATAGAGACTTTTTCGTGACAAAAATAGTATCAGCAAGCCGCCGGTCCCAGGTCACGTGGAACAGTCCGTAGATGTAATGTGATGTGTTTTCGACTAGCAAATATCATTACTTAATTTGTTATAAACAAAAAACCTAAAAAAATCGTGCTTTTCTTCGTTGTTCGCTTGTAAAAGCTGAACCGATGGAGCAATCTTGATACGCAGATACGCAGATTTCGGTCAAGGTTGCAAGCATTTTTCGCCTATTTCGCAACATTTTAACGCAAAATCAGAATAGACGTTTTGTAGCACAATACTTCTACTTTCGAAATACGTTAAAAAATTAAGATCGGACCACCTCCGAAGCATCCAGGCTCGCCGAACCATATTGCATAAAAAATATTCATATCGCAATTGTGCAAAAACTAATCATCGGACAATGCCTGGGTTGTGCACATTTAAAGTACCCATCAATCGCTACTTTCTCGCGAAAAGCGTGCGTTACAACTTTGAAAATGGCGGAGTTATGAATTTTTGAAAAAAACGCAGATTTCTCCGGTTCTTCCGAATTTCCTCCGTTAATATTAATCCGATCGGGTCCGTGTAGGGTTCATTTTTTTCGTCTTCTCATTCTCTACAATTCGTATCAAGATTGCTCCATCGGTTCAGCTTTTACAAGCGAACAACGAAAAAAAAACACGATTTTTTTAGGTTTTTTGTTTATAACAAATTAAGTAATGATATTTGCTAGTCGAAAACACATCACAATACATCTACGGACTGTTCCACGTGACCTGGAACCGGCGGCTTGCTGATACTATTTTTGTCACGAAAAAGTCTCTATTGCCTGGTCTAATGAGCCCTTAAAAAAATTCTCTCAGTACATCAAAACTATGCTTGGTTTAGGTGGTAATATTGGCATATTCCACAATAAGAGGCAGAAACGAAAAAAGGGAAAACTAGTGGACTTTAACTGAAATAAATTCATTTACTTAGTAATTAGCATCTAGATCTCATCGTTTTGTACTACCTATATCAAAATTTCACACAAAAGCGTTACTAAAAAGTATGTGTCGAAGCCGCACATTTTTGTGGCGGCTGTTATTAATTTAAAACCCTTATATTCCATAATATAACTATTTTCCTCCGGTTCAGCAGAAGCGCAATGTTGGCAACCCTAGCCGTAACCTGATACTAACTGAGCCAGTGCCAACCAAAAATAAGTCAAAATTTAAAATTTAAAGGTGGTGATAAAAGCTTGAATAAACGATAAAAGCTTGAATAAACTACATAATATGAAAATGAAAAGCTTTGTTATTGTTAGTTTACTATTTAACATTTTACTTTTAAAATCATATTTGTTCATTTTTTGTGTTATATTTGTTCCGTGATTTCTTTTGATTATGTTGTGTTTTTTCTAGCTTTTGATGATCTAGAGATCGAAACTAGTACGAAGGCATATTAAGTTTTCTTGCAAAATTAAGAGGTTTTAATTAACTCCTTTCCCTTACAATAATAAATGTTTGTGGTAATAATAAATGTTTGTGGGGCTGATTTTTTGCTAACGTTCATACGAATCCCGAGCTCGTGATTATTAACCTTTTGGATACGGAGCAGGGCTCAATATTACTTACCAGGATATCTTTCGGGTCTAATATCTTGACATCTCACTCTGTGTATTAAAAATGCGCAGACATAGTAATTATTAGCATCCGGTCCCCTTCGTTTCTTTGGTGTGAAACTGCAAATAGATTCACATCAACATGCAATTCTGCAAATGAAGAAAACTTACTCAAACTGAAATAGTTTGGTTTCCCCAGGTTCGAACCTACCCTCAGTTGGATATACACGAAAGTAATCGTGGTAAAATAGAGCTTCCGAACACTTATCCAAAGGCTATTAAATTTAACGTGAGTATGGTTACAGTGTTGTAGGATTTTTATTACCGTAGATTTTTGGTGTATCTCGCCCATGACACAAAACATGTTGGCCACGGAACTATAGTTCCTTACAAGCAAGTACTTGCTGTTCTTTACACCTATATAGGTAGGTGAGAAGTCTATAAGGGTGAATGACTCTGTTGCCGTTGGATGAATTGACTCAAGTTTTGAGACGATCACTTCTCCTTTCACTGGTATTCTTATTGGACTGTCGCATTTTATCCATAGTTCTGCTTTAAGGCACTGTGCTTCACAGGAGACAAGCTTTACGCTGACGTCAATGAAAGATTTGGCCTACATAGGTAACAAATGGTGTTGATTAAGATTAGCAGTAGATAGCTCAAGATAGCTGGGAGAGCGGCCACCATCACGTGAATTCTACCAAATAAACCTACCAGCACTTGACCTCGTATGGGATCAACTATAAGCCTTGGTTTTCCTTTTGGTATATCAATGTAGAAGTTACTGGCAATGTTTCCATCATTGCTTATTTTCAATACACGCATGGAAGAAGTCAATCCAATGTCAACAGTACCAAAATCGATAACATCTGGCGATACAGACACATCCGATACTAATACTTCGCTAGAAAATCAACTCTGGTCATATCAATGATATGATCGATTAATCAATATTACTTACACGTTAATTGTAAAATCAACTAGTTCCTTGTCAATGTGAATTGGTATTTGGCAAACTGTGACGTACGCATGGGAGTAAGTGTATGAAACTGTTCGGTATATGGTCAAACCTGGCGATAGAGCTTCAGGTCTCGCCATGGACTTGATGGTGAATGCCTACGAAATAGTTTGATGACTGTTGGCTATTCGAGAATTGGCCGGTGCCCTTACATATGATGATGGGGGGTCAATTTGAACTAAAACTTTTACCGGACCTATGTTTTGTATAGTTATTTTGGTTTTGTATGATCTTCCCTCGTACGCATTTTGGAACAGGATCTTAGACGGTCGAATTCTGACGTTGTGCACATCTACAAAATCTCTTACGTCCGCTAAATCTTGGACGGAGTTTATCATGGTCTGCAATTTAGCGTAAACTTTGGCAGATGATATTCACTGCTGATTTGACTTTTGACGTGACGCGGAAATATCATACAATGTAAACATCACCACAGCACCATCGCAAGTAACCCTTTTCTGTTATGTTGATGGTGCTTTTGTGCCTTGCTGGTGGCGTCCTAATGCCGCATTTTTCTCCTTTGTTTATATACCCTTTTGTAAAAAATAGCTAAAATTAATTGTGGCTGATATTCACAGTCATCTAGCAATCATGATCTGTCATGATCAGTGGCCGGACAAAAATGTATGTCTCGCAGTGCTAGCAATCGCCCAGCTATGAGTGTGCGTAGCGGGCACGCATGAGTCAATGACGATTTATGCGGTCGATTGGATTGATATCCATAGGCTCGAAGCGGCTGGCGGTCTGTAGTAAACCGAGTGAATTTAATATTAAATGTTAAATGTTTAAAAAGGTGTCGTAACTATATGCAACACGTGTCCACTGAAATATTTTACTCATTTCTTTGATATGCATTGAATTACTGCATATTTTTCAAAATTATCTGCAGTGAAATTATTTCCCTTAGATGTTAAATTGTCTTTAAACTTTGAAAATGATCTTTCTACATCGCAGCTAGTCACAGGCGCAAAAGAATAAAAAACACCAAATTGGAATATTTTTGAGTAATTCCTTCATCCGTAAATGAATTCGTAGATTTGTTTTAAAATATTAAAATTGGGATTTCTATGTACTACCGCATCAATTTTTTTGTCGTAATTTTTTACTGATTGGGGCTTCAATGCTTCGTAACCTTTCGTACAGGGATTCAAGCCTTTAAAATATTTTAAAATATATTTTAAATATTTTAAAATATTTTAAAATGTTTTAAAATATTTAAAATATGTTAAACGATTTTAAAATATTTAAAATATATTTTAAAATATTTAAAATATATTTACAAATATTTTAAAATATTTTAAAATATTTTAAAATATTTTAAGATATTTAAAATATATTTTAAAATACATTTTAAATAGTTTAAAATATATTTTAAATATATTAAAATTTTAAAATATTTTAAAATTTTGAAATATTTTAAAATTTTAAAATATTTTAAAATATTTTAAAGTATATTTTAAAATATTTTAAAATATTTTAAAATATTTTAAAATATTTTAAACGATTTTAAAATATTTAAAATATATTTTAAGATATTTAAAATATATTTTAAAATATTCTGATGATAAGTATGTGTTGTCTTAAAACAAACAAATTGTATTAAGTATGTTATTTTCTTGACATTAGACAACCATTTCTCTGTGTGTATTGTGTATTTATCACCTCCATGATTTATCATAATAATTATTGATTAAATTGCTGTAGGAATTTAACCTCGTGCTCATTGGGTCTCTAGAATTTTTATTACTTACCTTTATTTTTCTTTTGATTTTTTCCCAGAATAAAAGTGAGGTGTACTATAGACAAAAAATATAATTTTTTGGAATAATATTCAGGTTGGTGATTCTTTCGATTTTTCCAGAAATGACATCATCAGCATTTAAATTTTAAATGGCACCCTAAGTTATTTTTGCCATATTTTCAATTGGAATGACATTCTGAAAAAAGAACCCACATTGTTCATCAATTTTTATCACCAAGGCAATGAAAATAAATTTATGTATTGAAAATGGAAAAGAGTGAAAATACTAAAGAATTGTCAAATAAACACTAATAATTCGATTATCGCCTTTATTGCATCACTTTTCACTGGTACCCCATAGGTATACTCCGATAATTATTCGACTGAAAAAAAGTTTTCAGATTACAATAATTTTACCCAATACATGTATTTTGCTTAAAATAATGCCGTGAAAATGTCATTTAAAGAAGGAAAATATATGGAAAACATACATAGGAACTATGGTTGAATTTCGCTAACATCCAAATTTGACAGTTGTCTGTATTGCGTGTGTCTTTGATAGTTTCTTATTATTTGAGGTTATTGGTAGGTATTTTCGCTTATTAATATTACAAGGCCATAAAAAATGGTTGTAGTCGAAGTCGGCCATATCCATGTTAATCATTTTTTGCCGCTTAGACAAACAACTGTCAATCTTGAAGTAGGTTATGCAACCAATGTACCTTTTACGTGTAGATTCCATTCAAATAGAGCGGAAACCAGAAATCTTTACATTTGACTACACTTGCTTACTTGGACTACAATCATTTATGATGACAGTTTATTTAATTGTTATACTTATTGTTGTTCTTGTGAATTTGTAGGTTTGTGTTGATTCTTATTTAATGTATTGTTTATTTCGTGATTATTGTTATGACATGTTGATTGAAATGCATATATAAAAGACCGCATTCTAAATCTTACTTAAGGGATGGGAAAGTAAGTAATACCTAGGAATATACCCGCAAAAAAAATCTTCATGGCCAAAAACCTATGAAATCGCGCAAGAGGGCGCCAGTGATACAATATCGGCCAAAATACGTAATTTTTCGTTGCCGTGATGAAAGGTGACGATGTCAGAATGTCAGCCACTCTGAAATAATCACCAAAATAATACAGAGAACCTGTTAAAATTTCAAAGAGGACGTCACTTCCGGAAACATTTCTCCAAATTTGATCTATATAGCTTCAAAAATAAGAACAATAAAGAATCGTACCAATGGCGTGTATCCCGGTATGTACTTTACAAAATATTCACAAATATTGTATTTTTACAACAAATCAGAAAAATCTCCTAAAGATCGTCTTTGTTTATTAATTGGCCTTGAGGCTGACATGTACAGTATATTTAGATTTGAAAGATTAGCTTAAAGGTCAACTTTAATTAACAAAAATGCACACGTAAAGCTACACTATTACAGCATTACAAGCTAAACTATTAAAAAAATTAACACCCGGTTTTTATAAAACCAGTTCTATAAAATTTATCACATATTCTTCACATATTAGTAATGCGAAAGAGGAAAGTACAAGTGTATGACGTAAATACATGTTTCGTCGCAGTATTTAAATTGTATTTCACAAACGCAATTTCTATATTAGTATCGAAAAGCTAGCGTTATCCGGACGTAGTCGAAAGCTATAAAGAAATAATCAACAGGACGCAGCCCCAACGCGCTAGAGCCATGACGTCAAAAGAATAACTGGAAATTGGATACAGTGTTCACAAAACAGTGCAAAATGGTAGTTTAGGGGAAGGTAGTGGATGCAATTGGCTGATGACATGTTTAACTATTATAAACAAGAAACTAGAGCCAAAGAAAAACTGTTAAGGCAGAAAAGCATAATTAGTTTAGCAAAAGTTTGGATAGATGACCTTTTTCATAGATTAGGAATCTGGTAACAAAAACGACGCCAATTCTTTAAATGAAAGTTCAATCTTGACCTTAAGCTATGAAGGTAGCCTCTGTGAAGTGGCATACCAGCTTTTTTTTAAAATGAGGTTCTCACTTTGACGGACGACGATACCATATTTTCACATTTTAGAATCTTTGGGTGCCCTTTTGGCCAGATTCATAAACTATATTATGTATTAACTTATATACACACATTGTCCTAAAGAATAAATAAAAATCGAAAATGTGTTTCAAAGTGATCGAAAAAACTGATCGTCATCGCTAAATTCGAACAATGATTATTAATGTATTTTTTATTCCGGTCGTGTAGATATCCGTATTTTCAACATTAAAACGCGTTTTTTGCACTACGAATTAAATTATTATTGGGAATTCTGTTCTGAACAGTAATCTAGACGTCGTTTTTTAATCGTTATGTACACTTTTCATGATCAAGGCCGGATCCGGTATCTTTTTTCCGATTTTCTCTAAAATGTCATATTTTTGGATAAACCCAAAAACAATACAATAAATCACAGAGCATTTTGTAGTATGGTTTTCTAAAATATTTTGATGAAAATAATAAATACCACGTATAATTCGCTTGATATAGATCTATAGACTGATTTTTACGATATACGATTAAATGCAAATCATTTGGAAAAGCATTATTCGATGTCAAATTCAAATAGGTAGGGTGTCCCATTTTTTAAAGCGTATGTTATTATGAGTTAAATGTTTCATAACGATATAACCGTTTTTTCGATTCCTTTAAAAATAGCAGCCGTTTGAAATATTAACAAAACAAGGAAACATAAAAAAAAATAACAAATAATGTGAAACAGGAGTGAAATGTTTCCTGTGGAGTTATTTATTGGTGAAACTAACATTTTCTATAAGATGTACATAAATATATATCTAATAGTTTTGTATAAACTTACTTGTTTCATACTATAATAGCTATACACCACATATTCCATATTACATCCCATTAATTCGATCAAAATTTGTTAGGTTCTGCCACAAAAAAAAGTAGGATGTACACATTATTTTTCCGCGAGTGTACACGATGGATATTCTTTGGAGCCATCGAGATAGTATAAAAGAGGAGGAGTTATATGAGCTTAAAATTGGGATCACTTTATGTCAAATCATACCATCGGTTAGTCCGGTTAGTCCCTTTACATTTACATAAAATTTGACTTAATTTTTTTATTTAACAATTAAATGTAGATTTCCAAAGATTCCTGCCCAGTAGGAATTATGGATACAGTTTGTAGACCGATGTAACTGGAAGCCGACAAAGTCCGGTGTTGTTTGTTCGAAGCATTTGGCGGATATATGTATGTATACACAGAACATCACAAAGTCGCATCAAGTATATTTTATGTCCTACATGATCATAAAGTGACATTTTACATCTTAGATACCGGGGTAAAAACAGTTACTTTATGCCCGCGAGGGCATTAAGGATTCTTGACGCCCGCGCGGGTGTTAAGCGTTGCCATGGTTTATATGTCAAATACATCAAATATTTGACATTCAAATTGTAAATTTTAAATCATCAATATCAATTATTGTCGATTAAGGTTATTCTGTTTGACAATTAATTGTCTGCATTGTCACTCAACTCTGAATTGTTTGTATTGTAATTCAACTCCGTAGATACGCATGTCACTTGATTACGTGAAAATATTTATTTATATCATTCAAACGGAGGAACAAAACTATTGTAGGACATAAAATTTTGTATATACCACGGACATTACTTGGAGTTTATACCCTCAGGCGACTTAAGTAGCGCGAGGGCGGATAGGCTTCGCGCCTTTTAAACTGTCACCCTCGGGGCATAAACATCCGTTTGCTCTTGGTACATAAATAACTATTCTAGTTTAGTAAAACATAGTTTCGATCAAGATGTGTTGTATAGTCACAGAATATTATTAATTAAAAGTATTATAAACAGGTATACACATATTCGAATGTATAATCTGAAAAACAAAAATAAATAAATCCGCCAGCATTCGACATCAAAATAATAAAATGGTTTTGTTTAATGGCCAGTAGGTTACAAAACTGTATAATACTTATTTTGTTCATATTCATATTCATGTTACTTATAAGATTTATTTTACATTTTTTTGTTATAACCTTAATCCAGAATATTTTTGTGTTTATTATATACTTTTACTTTCTTTAGTTAAAGAAATATAGTTAATATGTGATATGTTGCACTGTCTGCAATATTACAGATAAAGAATTATAATTAGTCCGGGCCTGTGCAGGCCGACCGTCGTATAGTCCCATAAGCCACACCTACTGACGCCGTTTTCAGTATAAGAAATACGTCGTCATAGCGTCTCCTTCCTATACTATCTCAATGTTTGGCGCTAATATGTGATATTGAAAAATGAATTCAGATATCTCGAAGTCTTTTATTTTTAAAGTGTGAAAAGTCTAATATTCTATTCTAATAAAACTCAAGTTCTTTTGAATAGAATTAGGGCCTGCCTATGTTCAAATTGTGGTAGTCTTTTCCTGAAGTGACAAATCCAAATATAAAATTTTACCGACCTCGGAGCTTCCGAGGTTAGAGATTCCGACTGAAAATTGCTAAGGTTCCTGGTTCAAATCCAGGCCAAAATTATTTTTCCAAAACTTTATCCTCATCTGGATTAATCATCATTGTCTTAAAGCTTCTTAAAGCTAAGGAATACGCTTTTATTTGATCCTACCCAGGAACCTATCATAAAATTATCAATAATTCATTATATTACATTGATTATTTTTTGACGTTTCTTAAAACCAATGAAATGCTTCTTTATTTGTCACAAGGGTAAGTTTCAACCAATTATGTCATTATTATAGTGGGAATAAATCTCTTGTGATTATTCTCGGGAATAATCACTGTAGCTTTTATTTGCCTAGCAACTGTCAGATACTTGTCAAAATAATTACTTAATTGTGTCAACGCGAAATGGGTGAAAGTCATCGGTTTAGTACCTTTTCTAATGCAGAAATTACAAAAAAGATTTTAGAAACTACTTCGAAAAATACTCTAATAAGTAATCAGTCTATATGGAGGCAATTTAAGACCTTCACCAAAGAAAGAAATTATATTCTGGATCAATCTACTACAACAGCTACTCTGGCATTGATTTTAAAAGATTGGGCTTATAACATGAAAAGAAAAGACGGAAATGATTATAAAGAAGCAGTAATAAAGACAATGTGGAATAAAACGGCAAAATTAGTTCAAGAACTTTACTTTAATAAGTATAACAGGTCCTTTGATCCTTTCCATGATATAGAATTCAGAAATGCTCGGAATGCAAGAGATGCAAAAAGAAGAATTTTACAAAAACATCCTGAAAAGCACAAACAAAGTTCTGTGGCACTTTCTAATACAGAATTGTTGCAAATTTTTAACTATTGGGACGAAGATACCCCTTGTGGATTGCAAAGAAAGTTTTTTCACGTTGCATCGTATGAACTAGCTTGGAGGGGAGGAGAAGCTACGAAATGTTTAGTTCATTATTTTAAAAAAGAAACCGACATAAAAAGATTAAATACTGGCCGCATTGAATACAATCCCATCTTTACAAAAACTGCACAGGGTGGAGCACAAAGGTGCGCTAATAGTAAATGGTTGACTCCAAACATAAATAACCCAGATATTTGTCCTGTTCGTCTTTTTGAAAAACTAATGAGTAAACGTGAAGAAAATATTAAAACCGAACGCTTGTTTCTTACTCCAAATCCGGCTTGGCACTCATGGTTTTTGGTATAAAAACGTTCCTGTGGGAATAAATTCCATTTCAAAATGGATGAAAGAATCCGCAGAAAAAGTAGGTCTAGACACAGTTACTAAAAAAATAACTAACCATTCTGCCACATCAAGTGCAGTAAGTAACCTTTCAAAAGCTGGTGTAGGAGAACAAGAAATAATCAAGGTCACTGGTCATAATTCTGCAAGTTCGATTAAACCATACTTACAATTGAACCAAGAACATCATTCAAATGTAATAAATAATCTTAGAGAAAATACGCAGGAGGAAACACTTAATATAACAAGCAATTCCAAATCCTCAATAAATAATGAGTCTCGAAATATTTTTAATAATTGCGTTTTTCATTGTACTAATTTAAATTGTAAATTCTTTTAATATATTCACAATGTGTCAACGATATTTTCATATATTGTAAGTAATAATTAATTAAATTAAATTTTTCAATAATTTTATGATAGTTTTATTGATCTTTTTTATTGTAAAAATTTGTGAATCAAAAAATAATCTAGTCAAATATAACTCGAGAGTTCCATAAATTAGAAAATAATTTGACAGATTTTGTTCAAACTTGTTGCCATTTGGCAATAAGTTTTCAAACAATCTGTCAAATTATTTTCAATTTATTCTCACTCTCTTGTTATATTATTACTGATAATATTTTTTTCGTGTACAGCGCCAGCAACTACTACACTTTTTCTTTATAAAAATGTTTCTTTAACACTACTAGAGCATATAAAGTTTACGCGTCAGACTTGTAACATTACAAAAAGAGAAAAAGTTTGAAGACCACTGATTCATCATATGTTTCATCAATTATGCGGCGGACCGTAGCCATAACTGGTCAGATACGATTGGCGGCATAACACAAGCGCCGCCGTACATATCGCAGCAGAAGTCAACTCTAGAGCAAAACAAACTCCTATGACGTGCGAGCGACTGGCTTGCTCATTATCACAACTTTTCGTCAACATGAGGGCTCTTCTTCACAGCTCAGATTCGCGATGTGGTCCGAAACGGGTTTGGTTGTGTTACTAACAGTCAGTGCCGCATATTCGTTCACCGATTTCAAATTCCAAGGTGATTTGTCGAAATTTCAAGTGGACGAGAATAGCACGTTCGCTAACTTTTACTTAAAAAATAGCGTCGTTTTTCAACCGGTGCGTTTGAATGCAGCTCGAGAAGACTCCTGGGGTTATTTTCCGAAATGCTGCCCACCGGATTATTCTTATCGAAGGGATGATCACAGTTGCAGATTTTCCGATAAATCTCCTGGTGACTTATTTGGGAAATTGGACGTTTCTGTGAATTTACTGAAAACTGTGTTGGATTGTGAAGTTTTTGTTGATTATCAAGTTCATGGCAAGGATATATCTTTTGACAGTTCGAAGAGGATCTACTTTAATAATAAAACATTTCATTTGGGACAGTACTGCGTCGATTTTGATTACTCTGGTGATGGGTTTGTGGTTAGAGCGTGCAAAACTATTGACTATTGCGCGCAAAAGAATGCGTTGTGTATTAAGAAGTGTTGCCGTGATGGATATATGTATGTCAATCGAAAATGTGCGAGGGACCCAACTTTTGGGGTGAATTTAAACTCCTATGATCAGATAATAGAAAATTATGAAGGTACGTTTACTATGCAATACGTAATACAATGTCGACTGGTATAAACCGATAATAAAATCAATAGACTTTGTGGTATTCAAAACGACTCCTAGAAATGTCAGAGTTGGCTATTACCAACAGCATTAATTTTTATTTTTATGAACACTTAATGCAAAGTGGCAGAGTTGGTATGCGATTAAAATCGTAGAGCTATAAACATTGAATCTTTATCACATAATGGTTTCCAGCAATTGTTTGGCTACGTTCATAATATACAAAATTTTACATAATTTATATCTATTCAAATCTGGTCGTCTTTAAGTGTGTCATGGTCTTCAAACAGTTACATGTGTACCTAAATGGTATCCGGTACCAGTAATTAGTCATTGAAATTAAATAATAATAATTTTAGTAATAAATAAAATAGTTACAAGCATCTGTCATAAGTATTAATTAATAGTATATTATTTGATGAGCACTTAATTAAGATTATAAACCGCGAGCATGAAGTTTATACGCGAGCCGTAGGCGAGCGTGAAAACTTGCGAGCGATTTATATCCGGTGTGTGCGAGCCGCGAGGCGAACTGTCAAATAACTGTCAACAACGTAGGTTTTTACAGACTGAACAAACTCCGGGCAGGCCAGATGGTTTGTTTTAAGGAATGAGTACAAACACAGGTTTAATACTGATTTTATTAAGAAATTATTTGGGTTTATATACAAAAAGTGTCCTAAAAACTATTACAGCGGTGCTAAACATTAATGAATTTTATTGATGTAAGACTGAAATAGACACAACGAATTATGTTGGGCGGCACTGGTTTCAAATTGCACATTGACCGCTGGTTCTGCAGAGTTGCAATTCTTTAATCGATACTAGGTGCTACCTGGATTATTGGCAATGCAATTACGAATTTTGCTACGTTTTGTTTTGATGAATTGGAAGTGGCGAAATATTACATACATAAGCGACTTCACAATTTTAATGGAAAGTTACCAACATTTGTATTTTATTTAGGAATTTGGGAATATATTTTTGTTAGCACCTGATAAAAAAAGAAAAAAATTGTTTAATGTAATTAAACAAATTGCCCCGCCGGAATAACTATCTCTAAGGTCAAGTAACCACTTAAAACCGATTAATATGGTAATATTAAGCAACACAATTGGGTCTCTTGTATCGTCACTCTCAGTTCAGCACTGCACAGTTTGGACTTCTGTATACAATGGTTGAAGTGACCTGACATCTTCTTCACTGTGTTGGTGTTGACGCTGTGGTTGTTAGGTACGTCCTTCTGGATTGCTTCGTCCAATTTCTCCATGACCTCATCGTACAGGTCGACACATTTCTTGTACACCTCGTCTGAAAAGTATTCGTCGTTGTGTTGATCTTCATGTATTAGAATCTCTTCGTTCAATTCGCCTATTGCATCGAATTGCTTATATAACCGTTGTTTGAGGTTTTCATATCTTGATTTGCTTTTATTTTGTAGTAATTCAGCCTTCGTTTGACCGATTACTTCCTTTATTTGTTTGATTTTTATATCTTGCTTCTTCATTCGGTACGCCTGTTGGCTGTTTTGTTGGTTCGACTTCTCTTCTTCTGTCGGCGTTTCTTGCTTAGGGCATTCGTTCAAATATTTTTGCGTTTCTTGAACTTGCCTTTTAAGCTGTTCAAAGTAGTTTTGGACGAAGTATGGGTGTGTTGCATCTTTAATTTCCATGAGCTTCTCATGATTGGCTTTCACTTTCTCCCAATATTCGTCCAGTTTCTTGTGGTGGCTTTGGATGTACTGCTTTGTCTTCCTTAACTGAGAATCCTTCGCCATGTTTCTTGATAATTTTTTAATTTCTTGTCCCAGTTCATCCTGCATGCGGGCGTATTGATCCAGTTCTTCGGACATGTTGATCTCCTTTTCTTGAACTGTTTTTTGGACGCGAACGAACTGTTGCCGACGCGACCCGAATTGCGTAATTACGACTGATGCGTAGGGACTTTCCGCGCGCGTTTGATAAACTGTGTTTGTTAGGTATGGTTTAGTAAGCTAGGTTAAATTGGGTAAATTTCGCAGCCTTGGACCATAGCATAAAAAAAGGAGCACTACTGAGAGACCAGACTCAATCTCCCCAACGCCTAAGGTGTCTTACTGGCGTAGTGCAGGTAAATGTAGGTATGATGGAATAGGAACACTACTGGAGACCAGACTCAATCTCCAAATGCCTAAGGTGTCTTACTGGCGTAGTGCAGGTAATTGTAGGTATGATGGAATAGGAACACTACTGGAGACCAGACTCAATCTCCAAATGCCTAAGGTGTCTTACTGGCGTAGTGTGGGTAAGGGGGCTCGACGGACCATGAACAAACTCCGGGCAGGCCAGATGGTTTGTTTTAAGGAATGAGTACAAACACAGGTTTAATACTGATTTTATTAAGAAATTATTTGGGTTTATATACAAAAAGTGTCCTAAAAACTATTACAGCGGTGCTAAACATTAATGAATTTTATTGATGTAAGACTGAAATAGACACAACGAATTATGTTGGGCGGCACTGGTTTCAAATTGCACATTGACCGCTGGTTCTGCAGAGTTGCAATTCTTTAATCGATACTAGGTGCTACCTGGATTATTGGCAATGCAATTACGAATTTTGCTACGTTTTGTTTTGATGAATTGGAAGTGGCGAAATATTACATACATAAGCGACTTCACAATTTTAATGGAAAGTTACCAACATTTGTATTTTATTTAGGAATTTGGGAATATATTTTTGTTAGCACCTGATAAAAAAAGAAAAAAATTGTTTAATGTAATTAAACACAGACTTCACAGTACTTTGTATAATGATGACAGTTCATTTCAGTAATGAAGTCATTATTCAAACGAACTGTCATTATTATACAAAGCTACTGTCTTCACAATAATCGGTGGGTATCAGGATAGGGATTATAAAGTCATAGATACGTATACCTACAATAAACTTATTATATGTGAGTCGTAGATAACTTTTATTAAATGAACCTCCAATCTTCTCAATATACGAAACTGCAAATTAACGGTAAGAGTTGGTTGATAATTTGATTGCTAATCTGTTGATAAAAAACAAATTTCTTATTTTAAGATAAATTTAACGGCTCAACAAAAATGGTCCTATAACTGAATCACTCAGTTATAGTATTGTAACTGTATTATGCTACAGTATTGTGTTAACATAGGTGAATAACAGTACTAGTTCATAGAGTGACTTCTGAGAAAATGAACAGGATATGTTGTGTGAACAGACTAAATATACACGTAGAGCTATGTTTCAAACTGTTTTTAAAATGAAAGCAGATTTTCTTTTGATCTGAAAGCATAAATTTGATCTATCTAACTAATGGTTTATTTAAGACTTGTAATGTTTATTTCATATCAAAATGGTGGATTAAATATGGCGTTCAGAAGGATAGGCAGAGTATGAAATATATTTAGTGTGATATTTGAATCTCCCTGAATCCAAACTAGAACCTAGATAATTAAAAAAATATCAGCATCCGCATTTTTATTTTGCTCAAAACATCATCAGGATTGAAGTACGACTCACAGCATAAAATCTGCCTTTAGACGCCAAATCGTATCCTTAAACCTGATATTTATTAAAATCTGAACTTTAATAACCAGAACCCAATATTATCTACGACTTACCTTAAAAATTGTTTACTGTATTCATACCAATCTTATTTTTTAATTTAGTCTTTATCAAACTCATTGACTGAAAAGTCGTTCTACATCAGCATCAGGAGAGCCGTCAGGTAAACCTACTATTATAGTGATGGAACACGTATAATGGAACTGAGAACTATTTGAAAACTACTCCAAAACTGCGCCAGAAAGGGAACAATTTGCATGTAAAAAGCACCATGCTGCAGCAGAACTTTGCAAAATGAAGTTAAAAATTGGTGGCAAATTCACCAGATTTAGTACTAATCTAGCTCTAAATTGGTAGTTCTTTTGTGATATTTTTCAAATAAAGACTTGTAGCTCTGAAATCTGAATATTAAAATCATTAACGCTAATTTACAAAGAGTACCAATATCACATGCGTCATGGACGTCATCATGGACGTAATTGGACAAATTGCAAATTATCATTTCCCACCAATAAGGAAGGAAGCAACATCAATTCATCAAATAAAAATATTTCAGTTGAGTATAATAAAACACGAGTGTTTTATGTAGACTGATGTATTTATAAAATATTAAACGCTATCGATTTCGGTCATACGTGACCACTGACCATCTTCAGGCGTATAACCTAAAAGATAAAATATAATTAGTACAATTAAAATTGAGAAGGGGTAATTAAGGATCCAGTTAAGCTTACCGTCTATGTGTAAAAACTAGTGATAGTGAGACGTAATTAGTACAATTTTAATTGTACTAATTATATTTTATCTTTTAGTTTATACGCCTGAAGATGGTCATGTATGATCGAAATCGATAGCGTTTAATATTTTATAAATACATCAGTCTACATAAAACACTCGTGTTTTATTATACTCAACTGAAATACGTTATAGACTAAAATGGAGCAGTTTATCAAATTAAATAAAAATATGTTTTGTTATGACTAAAAATGCTTTTTCATTTTGATTCCAGGCAGTTTCTCTGTGTACCAAGAGACCAGTACGTGTGCTAAATACCAACCCGATCATGATAACATAAAATATACAATAACACCAAATGGCAGCCTATTTTTAAATTACACGACTGAAGACCGCGTGAATGAATATCCATTATATCAGCAAATGTACTGCTTCGATGGTATGAAAGATGGAGACGAAACAATACCGATTTTGCTATTCTGCGCAAACACTCAGGATTTTATCAAATTTCAAATAAGCCGAATAATCCTTCTGACGTCGAGCATATTTCTACTTTTGACCATCACCATCCACTTGTTTACTTCCAAATCGCGTACACTTATGGGCAAGATTATCATATGCCACTGCGCGTGCATGATGGTTGCATTTATTTCGCTAACCACCGTACAATTCTATCCAGAGCTTGATGCATTCTGCAAACCAGTGGGTATGTAATATGGATGTATTCTAGAAGAAGTTAATATTTGATTTGTTTCAGCTTATTTGCTACTGTTTTCATTCATCGCTACGTTTACTTGGCTGAACGTGATGTGCTATGAAATCTGGAAAACGTTTGGGTATGTAATATGGCTTTCTTTAGCAAACTACTCAAATATTTATAGATTTATAAGGTAGACGTTCGCGAATTATATATGGAACAACACATCTACTATCGATTGCAATAGTATTCAGCCCTGTGTTTGGAGGTTCGTAACTCTGCAACGACTGAACAAAAACAATTGAAATAAAGTGTGTTATACTGCTGAATCATTTCTACATAACATGATTGACTATCAAAATTTTCTGCCCCTAGGTTTAAACAGAAGCGCGAGAGAAGTGTAAAAATGTACCCGATTTTAGCACTTTTTAATAAACGCTCGATTTTCCAATTTTTTTTCTGCTAAACCGCTTGCCCAAAAAAATTCAAATTTACCCAGAGTATAACTCAAGATCTTGTCTACAGATTGGCTTTTGTATTTTACTAATGTTCTTAGCAATAAAGGCTATAAGCAAGATTTTCTTGGAAGCGGATATCTCGGCAACGAGTATTAAGCACGATAACAAAACAAGTACGAAAACAATCGCAAAATTTTGTTTAATGAGACTATTGAAATAGAAACACGTTTCAGATGTACATTAATTTTATAAAGCGACATAAATATTCGATATAATTTTGGTATAGCGCGCAAGTACGTCACGTCGTTCAACGCAGTCGTCAGCGGCTCGGGATTTGAGGTCGACTATAGAATGTATCACAGGCCCTTACTTAAAATTAAAACAAACATCGTACATATTTCTTGATGTAACCAGCATTGAATAGGTTGCAAGTGTACAACGAAGAGCTGTAAGCATTTTTTCTGTTTTTAACAGTAGCAATCAAATATTACCAGGTAGCATAAATAAATAAAATAACAAAACCAAATATTTTTTCTCAGGCCGCAATAATATGATTTTAAAATCAAGATAACATAAATACATAAATATTCATTGAATAAAATTTCTTCAGTAACTTCGTTGCGTGCGTACGTGTTTTGCAAGTATTGAGCAAGAATTTTGAAGTATTATTCCAAGGACGTAAAACAATTAATTCTCAATGTCAGAAATTCCTTTCTCAAATAACTAAAGCTAAGCTGTTATATCTGTCAAAAAATCACCATCAAGAGAAGGTACTTCTATTAGATTTTATTGGAATTATATAAATCGGAAGCAATGAAGTAAATTTATTGTGGTTACCTGTAGCCCATTGCAATTGAATTAATCTGGGCATATGTACAAAATAAAGTTGCAAAAAACTATAATTCATTTGAAATTAAAGTAATGTTAAATTTATATAACAAAGCACTGTCTCAAAAGAGATATGGCCAAATTGAGATATAGCAATTTCGGAACACAATTTTTGGTTTTTAAGATCAAAATCAATACATTGATGATGATCATATTTTTGACTCAATTGTAGAAACAATTATAATCAACTTGCATGAAGATGATGATGACGACTTATTAGACTACAACGACAACAGTACAGATAATGATGAAGAAGTTGCCGCAATATTGTTCCAATGTTGGTGGTTCTTCTGAAACTGCACAATTCGTTCAAATTTTAGGACAAATACTTGTCGCAATTGAAACATCAACTACTGATTTTTGGCAGAAATAATGTTGTGGAATAATAATAAATCACAAAACAGAATGGGTATACAATTCCAGAAATAAAAATAAATCATTTATGTTATTTTCAAAAATAAAACCGTACGAGAAAATGACAAAAATATTGAATACGGTCCTGAGAGTTGATCGTTTTAAATCGTCGAGCGAAGCGCCGCATCGTTTCGCGCGCTTTATCCCCTTTCCCCGAGGGGAACCATCCTGCGCACCGGATCGATCACATTATTTTCCCTTTTAAAATTCCAAAATAACTTTTGTGTTATTATACATCAATGGATGAGTATCAGAATAAATAAGGATTGTTTATGTGCTAACTGCGTTGTCCTGCTATCGTTCGTTTCTGAGATATCCGCGTCCATAAAAAGCTCGCTTACAAATAAAAACACCAATCTATAGTAGAGATCCTAACAGTAACCTGTACAAAAATTTAAATTTTTTTCGTAAGTGGTTTACGAGAAAAAAATTCGGAAAGACGGGCAGAAAATTTTGATAGTCACTCTTGTTATGTAGAAATGATTCTGGCGTATAACGCACATTATTTAAATTTTTTTTGTTCAGCCGTTTCGGAGTTACTAGCCTTCAAACATAGGGATCAATACTTTTGCCCCCGATAGTAGTTGCTGAAGATGATTTTGTATACAAAATCAGTATTCACTCTTTGTTGTTCAATGGTCCATTTAGTGAATTGTCATCGCTGTGCATGGTCTGGTGGGAGACGTTGTTGAGTCAATTGTTTTGGAACAACCACTATGCGCTCTCATATGCCTTATAACATTGGTACTTTGTGCACAAGCATAGTCACATTTGATGGATTTTAATGTTTTAACGCCTTTGTGCGTTACAAGCGCGTGCCGTGTGTTTTACTGAACTAGACCAGGCAATAGAGACTTTTTCGTGACAAAAATAGTATCAGCAAGCCGCCCGTCCTAGGTCACGTGGAACAGTCCGTAGATGTATTGTGATGTGTTTTCGACTAGCAAATATCATTACTTAATTTGTTATAAACAAAAAACCTAAAAAAATCGTGCTTTTTTTCGTTGTTCGCTTGTAAAAGCGGAACCGATGGAGCAATCTTGATACTGTCAGCAGACGAATTGTAGAGAATGAAAATACGAAAAAATGAATCCTACACGGACCCGATCGGATTAATATTAACGGAGGACATGCGGAAGAGCCGGAGAAATCAGCATTTTTTTCAAAAATTCATAACTCCGCCATTTTCAAAGTTGTAACGCAGGCTTTTCGCGAGAAAGTAGCGATTGGCGGGTACTTTAAGTGTGCACAACCCAGGCGTTGTCCGATGATTAGTTTCTGCACTATTGCGATTTGAATTTTTTTTATGCAATATGGTTCGGCGAACCTAGATGCGCCGGAGGTGGTCCTATTTTAATTTTCTTAACGTATTTCGAAAGTAGAAGTATTGTGCTACAAAACGTCTATTCTAATTTTGCGTTAAAATGTTGCGAAATAGGCGAAAAATGCTTGCAAACTTGACTGAAATCTGCCGCGCGCTCAAACGCTGGCGAGTAGTGGGGTAGGCGGCCGACTCGGGGAAGCGCGCAGCGCGTTGGATTACTATAGATACGCGCTTCCCCGCGTCCGCCGCCTACCCCCACTACGCGACCGGTTTGGAGCGCGCCGCAGATGTCGGTCAAGTTTGCAAGCATTTTCGCCCATTTCGCAACATTTTAACGCAAAACCAGAATAGACGTTTCGTAGCACAATTCTTCTACTTTCGAAATACGTAAAAAAAATTAAAATCGGACCACCTCCGAAGCATCCAGGCTCGCCGAACCATATTGCATAAAAATTCAAATCGCAATTGTGCAAAAACTAATCATCGGACAACGCCTGGGTTGTGCACACTTAAAGTACCTATCAATCGCTATTTTCTCGGGAAAAGCCTGCGTTACAACTTTGAAAATGGCGGAGTTATGAATTTTTGAAAAAAGCGCAGATTTCTCCGGTTCTTCCGAATTTCCTCCGTTAATATTAATCCGATCGAGTCCGTGTAGAGTTCATTTTTTTCGTCCTTTCATTCTCTACAATTCGTCTCATGACAGTATCAACATTGCTCCATCGGTTCAGCTTTTACAAGCGAACAACGAAAAAAAGCACGATTTTTTTTAGGTTTTTTGTTTATAACAAATTAAGTAATGATATTTGCTAGTCGAAAACACATCACAATATATCTACGGACTGTTCCACGTGACCTGGGACCGGCGGCTTGCTGATACTATTTTTATCACGAAAAAGTCTCTATTGCCTGGTCTAAACCAGTACTTTTGAATTTTGCGACTATTCCTTTCACAGTGTTTCAAATTAGAACATTATTTCTACCGAAAATTGGACGGAACGAATTGTAGCACCCAAACTTTTACCATTTTGATAGTAATATTTAACAATAAGGACACGTTGTTGTCTCGTACAGCACTTCATGTTTACTAACTCCCATATGTCTCCTATCGACCTGCCTCACTCGGTGACGTATCGAATCATAACAGCCAAAATGGCGGGCAATTCAAACCTTGTGCTCCTGTTGAGACAGCCTACATTTTATTGCCAAGCTTTAGCCAAGCTTTAGCCAAGCTTTAGCCAAGCTTTAGCTTTAGTATATAAACTGTTGACTCAGCGCTTACACGTGTGGAAAATCCGTAAATGTGTAAATGGACTTATGATTACTCTATTTATTATTATTCAAGTTATTGTAATGTGAGGTTTGTTTTTTTAGTCGATTGTGAAGCATTTCTGGATTTCCACGATGACTAGATCATAAGTAGGCACATATTCAAATATTTGTCATTGTTCTTTGAATAATATATTCTTGTGTATTTTTACAAAACACGCGATTCATAAACAAGTTATTAATTAGTTGTTATGTGATGTTGGCAGTGATTATTTATTAAAGCTTCATACTGGCTTTAATAAGGTCATTTATATTGTAGAAATGAGAATAAACATAGCTGATTAGCGACAAGTACGCTATTTATTGCTATCACTTATTCCGTTAGGATTATAAACAAAACGAGGTTTAAATTAATGCTAATAGTAATATCGCACATTCGTTTTCATGACGTCCTTACTCAAAAACAGCTGTTTATCAGTTTTTGCAACGGTTGGACGATCACAAATAATAAAATGAACAGGATATTATGTTTGTTGGCTGGTTTTCATATTAACTCGTGCTTGCATGTGCACATGGTTCTCAATAATGTGATAAATGGACTTACGGTATTTTGCTTTTAAATGTGCAAATTATATTTTTTTGCAATCTTTCGAGTAACTTGTGATTAGGGACAGTTTATATTATTGTATTTTGAACTGATGATTTTATTCATATGTTGGATTATTGACTTATCTACCAAATTACTGTAATTATTACTAATACTTACTAATACTGTAATAATTTATAACACCAACCATTATATTAAGTACAAATTATGGCTAATCTTAAAACTTTTGTTTACTGCTTTCAATTCATAGCCATTCCGTTTTATATTTTTTATTACTACACTTGCGTGAAAAATATCAGCACACCAAAAATGTATGTCAACAAGTTAAGTATCTTTTGTACCAATTGTTCAAATTCTGTGATTGTTTCCGTTAACCGAATGTTATTTCCTCAACAACAGCGCTGGTGTAGTGTTTTTTTATTGACATTTTAATTATATGCGTATACACGGTGTAAAATTCTTTTATCAAAATTTGCAGCGCTCTGTGGGGTGTACCTGATACAGTGATGTTAAATACCCGGGCATTTATTATCAAGAGTATTATATCCACTTTGGGTATTCCCAAAGTGGATATTTATAGGGGTATTTATAAACATAATATTGTTATTAAAAATAACAGTAAAAGGAAATATTTAATTACTAACTAAAGGTTTTTCCTTTATCACGAAATCAAAAGGTATTCTCTTATCACAAAATAAAGGTTATTCTTATAAAAATAAAAACATATTTAAAGCTAAGAATAAAAATATCAGTCTCATCTGCCGATATATCAAGAGCAGACATTTTATGTTAACTATGTCAACTTAGCGGCTTTTGTCGTTAATCAATTTCTTATTTTGCTATGAATCTAACTAAATGTACTGAATGTTCTTATATAACTCAAATATTTTATATTATTTGTAATCAAGAGTACACATCTACAGAGTGTCCCATTTTTTCCCCCGCATAACTTTTTTCAGATAGTAAATGCCACACTAAGTAAAAAGTTTCATATGAACCTATTTGTTTTCTTTATTCCTTCAAAAAATACAACCGTTTGAAATAATTGTAAAATAATTGCAAAACTGTATATTAAATGACTTAACTTCGTTAGGAATTGCTAAACCCAATAAGTCGGCATGAAAGAAACTTTATACTCAGAATGACAATTACTTGTAGAGAAACAACTGTCTAAAAAGTTTCATATGTATTTTGTTTTCGTTCATTTGTTTATTTAGTTTATTTTTAACGTTTTGAATTTTTTACTTAAATTTATTTACTTTTAATTTGGTTATGTGTATTGGTTGCGCTCTTTCTTAGTTTTAGCATTGTTTGATATGTAGTTTAATGTTTATTTTTCTTTATTTAGTTAATATTTCAAGCGGGTGTAACTTGACGTTGAGACAACAATTAGGTCCATATGAAAAGTTATACTCAGATTGACATTTACTAGTTCAAATTAATTCTTGCGGGGAAAAAGTATTACACCCTGTATATCTTTGAAATGTTGTTAAATGGTGTTTTAATGATAAAAAGGATAAATACCCAAAATTTAGTTTACCCTAAGTATGGGTAAATACCCCGGTAAATACCCATTTTATTGATATCTTAACAGCTTATTAGCTTTTAACGATCGATTAAATGTATAATTTTTTATTAATTAATCGTTCGTTAAGAGTTAATCGGTCTCCGTGCAAGCAGCTATGCCTCTCAATTCACACTTAACATTTAAAAGGGGTGGTTTCAAGGTTTACTTAAAGCTGTGTCATTTACAAAAAAGATCACATTGTGAGATTGATAAAAAATCAAAATTATTAGAATAGATACGATTTTGCAACAGTAATTTGAGAACCTGAGCAAGTGGTTAGTTAGTTGTGTTCTTTACGGGGTGTTTTAATCTCAGACCACTATTTTAGTTCTGGCTGTAGAGCATACTTTCTTTAATATACAGGGTTAGTCAAAATTATCGGATCATCTAAACAATTCACCAACCGTAAACTACTTCAAAGAGCATTTTAAACAAAAGTTTTTAGGTTTTAAACAAGCTACCGTTTAAATATATTTTTAATTCATTTCATTCTGGAATTTTGTTCACTTTGTTCCTTTTGTCAAATAGAATACCTTGTCTGTTTTTACATTTTTTATTCTAAGATTAATTCCAAGAATTTTTTGTAGGAATCATTTTTGTATATAATATAACATTTTTGAGTTATAAGTAAATAATAAAAACTCATAAAAAAATAAAACACTTAAATAGAATTAAGTTAATTTGAAATTTAGGAGTTTAGTTCACCTGCTTATAATTCAAAAATGATGTATTTTATAAAAAATGTCTATTAATCTAAGAATTAAAAATTTAAAAATATACAAAGTGTTTTCTATATTAGAAAAAGGAAAAGTTACCTAATTTCCATAGCAAAAAAAAAACACGAGAGCTTGTTTAATCCAAAAATCTTTTAAATTTGTTTACAGTTGGAGACTTATTTAGGTGTTCCAGTAATTTAACTAATTTTGATTAATTGTTTTAACTTCAAATGATTTATTGAAAAAAAATTCCTACAAAACTTTTAGAATTAAAACATTTTTACTTTATCATACGCAGTATGTAAAGTATTGTAATCGTGCCAAAAAAAAATTTTGAGATTTTAACGGAAATATGTCTTTTTGGGTACCCTGAACATTTTTGACCAAGGTACAAAAAAATGTCTGTGTGTGTGTGTGTGTGTGTGTGTGTATGTGTGTGTGTGTGGATGTGTGTGTGTACCCGTTTTTGTGGCGACGATTCCGGAGAAACTACTGAAGGTATCGGGACGAAACTTCATATTTAGAAGTTTCATAACCAAACTTAGAGCTGAAAAGCTTTCTGTTGAAAAGGGTCCAAAGGAACTGGTGGTTTACTCATAGCATTTTTCGAAGATTTTGCAAATGAGCCGTTATTTGTGTAATGTCGTCAAAATAGTTAAATAATAAATTAAAGGAGAGGAAATTTTCTATAAGTTATGTATATGACATTTTTTGGTAGAATTTATAGTTTAGCTGCATGACCAAATTCTATTTCATCAAGATCGGTCGTACTGCTTGAAAACTAGTAGCCAGGATATGTCAAATTTTTTGATTCTAATGACAGTAGCTAGTGTCAAACGCTAATGTTTTGAAAATACTACCTACTGTCAATATAGGCTGCGTTCGGATATTGAACACCGTTACACTTTTTACACCCAATAACACGTAAGTGTCATTTGGACGGTGTACCCGGTGTCAACGGAGTACAATATCCGAACGCAGCTTTAATCAAGATATCTGTCTAGTTCTACTAGTTTTATTTTAATGCAGACATAGCCGATCTCGATCAAATAGAATCTCATGCAGCTAAACTATTAATTTTATATATAGTATGATAAAGTCATGTGCCTGGCCACATCAGATTTTTAAATATATACTATTTGGTGTTCTATTTGAAAAAGGAAATTTCCATAATAAATGAACATCCTGTATATTAAAAATATATTTAAACGATAGCTTGTTTAAAACCGAAAAATTTTTTGATTTTTTTTTAAATTGTTTACGGTTGTAGTTATTTAGGTGTTCCGGTAATTTTGACTAACCCTGTAACAGATCAACCTCAAATTCCACAGGAATTAAGGATGGTTATAAAACAACAAACTAAGGGGACCCTGTCGAAAATCATTTGCAAGTTAAAACATAAGAACCACCCAAGTATTTGCTGATATTTAGTTATTTTTGATACTTGTGCAGTGGAAAAAACTGCTCGGAGCGATCATGATCAGCGAACGTACATCCGCGCCGCTGACGCGCCTAGCGTGTGGTCCTCGTTTTTGGTGAAGGTTAATGGAACCACCGCCATTCTTTTTGTTCTTTATCAGTAAAACTAATAAATAAGTAATAAATAAATAATAAATAAATAGTAAATAAATAATAAATAAATAATAAATAAATAATAAATAAATAATAAATAAATAATAAATAAATAATAAATAAATAATAAATAAATAATAAATAAATAATAAATAAATAATAAATAAATAATAAATAAATAATAAATAAATAATAAATAAATAATAAATAAATAATAAATAAATAATAAATAAATAATAAATAAATAATAAATAAATAATAAATAAATAATAAATAAATAATAAATAAATAATAAATAAATAATAAATAAATAATAAATAAATAATAAATAAATAATAAATAAATAATAAATAAATAATAAATAAATAATAAATAAATAATAAATAAATAATAAATAAATAATAAATAAATAATAAATAAATAATAAATAAATAATAAATAAATAATAAATAAATAATAAATAAATAATAAATAAATAATAAATAAATAATAAATAAATAATAAATAAATAATAAATAAATAATAAATAAATAATAAATAAATAATAAATAAATAATAAATAAATAATAAATAAATAATAAATAAATAATAAATAAATAATAAATAAATAATAAATAAATAATAAATAAATAATAAATAAATAATAAATAAATAATAAATAAATAATAAATAAATAATAAATAAATAATAAATAAATAATAAATAAATAATAAATAAATAATAAATAAATAATAAATAAATAATAAATAAATAATAAATAAATAATAAATAAATAATAAATAAATAATAAATAAATAATAAATAAATAATAAATAAATAATAAATAAATAATAAATAAATAATAAATAAATAATAAATAAATAATAAATAAATAATAAATAAATAATAAATAAATAATAAATAAATAATAAATAAATAATAAATAAATAATAAATAAATAATAAATAAATAATAAATAAATAATAAATAAATAATAAATAAATAATAAATAAATAATAAATAAATAATAAATAAATAATAAATAAATAATAAATAAATAATAAATAAATAATAAATAAATAATAAATAAATAATAAATAAATAATAAATAAATAAATAATAAATAATAAATAAATAATAAATAAATAATAAATAAATAATAAATAAATAATAAATAAATAATAAATAAATAATAAATAAATAATAAATAAATAATAAATAAGTAAAACGCTGAATAGTATACTTAAAATTGTTGACTTTTAGAGACTTTAAAGCTTCTTAAAAATCTGCATTATTGCTACTATTGATCTAAATTAAAATTTATATTTCAGGCTTATGAAGAATACACCACCAGATAAGCAGAAAGAAATATTCATAAAATACAGCATCTACGGTTGGTCGGTACCCTCCATCATTGTATGTCTGGTGCTCATCTTCAATTTATACCGAGTACTACCAGACGAGGTCCATCCATTCTTAGGAGAAACGCACTGTATCGTGGAGAATAGACTTGGAGGTTTGTTAATGAGCGAAGAAAATAAAAAAAAATACTATGGTTAACATTTGCTTCCCACCAGATTACCAATACGGACATCTCCTGTTTTTCAGCTTACCACAGGCACTTATGTTGCTGGCAAATTTGGGTTTCTTCATTGACACGTTGCGTCACTACTTCAAAATTAAGAAGGAGGTAGCTGCATTGCAAAACGGCGATAATGTTCACGCTATGAGGAAGAAAGAAAAGATTCGAAAGTATGACTTGGACAGGTAACATTACTAAAATGTGTATTATTCATTTATAATGCATTTAGCGCAGGTTCCTGACGGTTGTCAAACTGTTCATCGTCATGGGGTTATCGTGGAGCTTTGAGGTCTTATCTGCCGTTGTCAATTTCAAAACAAACTGGACGATGGAGGTCATCGAAATGATATTTGACACGATCAATTGTTTACAAGGTATGTAGGGAGCAGTTCCCAACGGAGCAAAAAAATGATAAAACTGCTATGAAAATCGATGATACCACTATCGATGTAATCAATAGTGGGCTGATTTATGAGCATTTATCCATTTGAAAACTAAACGGACGTGTTTCAACTTTAAATTTTTAATGAAATAAGAATTCTAGCGTTTAAGTATAGTTCGTCATCTAACGCATCATTGATAACTCCTGAAAAAATGCATAGTAATCAAATTTTTGCCGTGTTTCTAAGATACTGCCTTTATAAAAAAATACTTGATGTTTACAAACTTTATTAGTGTATATTATTCAACAATACAATTCCCTTCGTCTAAAACAAAATTAAATACTTGCATTTAATACTGCAATGAACACTGACAATTTGGTTAGTTGACATTTCACATGCCACTGAATTGAAAAAATCAGGATAGTATGTTAAAGTTTTAGATGAGTTAATTGCAGTGTAGATAAATGAATTAGGTATGTCTAAAATGTTTTCATTTGTAACTATTGCTAAAAATGCTCTAAATTCACAACGTTTCTAACAAATGAACGAATGTAGAAAGCATTCTGATTTGTTCATGTAGCATGACACATAATATTCTAAATACCAGATGTTTGTAATGATTCATATTTCTGCAGTTGTAATCACACTGCATTGGAAAAGACATTATAATGTTGCGATGCTGATGGAACCTAAGAATGTATACGTCGTAGGCAAATGGAAAATGGCTTTAGACAAATGTGTTTGGCACAACTGTTGTTGGTAAAATAATATGTGAGGTTACTGTCAGTATTATTATGAGCGTTGATCGTTATTTGTCTAAAAAACTAAAATGGTTTACATTGCAGCTCGTATATTAAAAGATAATCCAATGTTCGTTGGTTTGCTTTGTTAAAATGATAAAATGATTTCAATAAGTCCTCCAAATAACTGTCGGAAAACGACGGGTAATTATTCTTCAAAACCTAACTCTAACTACTTAATAAATTGAAAAAATCCAAAAACCATCTTTTTTACTTTACGCATGACATTTATTCTCAAGAAAAAATCTGTAAAGGTCTGATATCGCTTTATTTGTTTATTCATTTATTTTATATTTCTTTTTTTTGTTCATATTTCAAACGTCTGCAACTTTTATATCATTTGAAAGAACGAATATACATACATGGTGATGCATTGTACATATCAATATTGCACGAAAAAGAAATACTGACACCTGTCTGTGCTCTTTGAATTTGGAGAGTTGACAGACATGCAACCTTTTTAAACATATTATTAACACGTATTGTTTATTTTTAAAATAACAACATGCTATACTATATTTTGAGGGGCAGTGTCGAACCAGTCTATAATAACTAAAAGTTTCATTAAATATTTCTAATTATTAATATATTATCGTTTATAAAAAACATAACATAAATAATATAATATATTTAATACATAAAACTTTTAATGTTATGAAGAATGTACATAGATAAAATAAATAAGCGACTCTGAAATCTATAAAAAGACATTATTAATTTAAGAATTCTCAAACGTATGAAGAGATTTTAGTTTTCATTACAGAATTCTGGAGGCAAACGTTTACGTTGTCTGAATTGTGCGGACACCTTTGTCTATGATTTTATGATTGTTTTGCATTATAATTCGTTATAATGCCCGATTGCTGCTTTCAATAATTTTATTATAAACAAGAACCAAACGGTTTTGCAAAAACAGCGTGGTTGTGTTGCATTTGCTTTCATTAATTAAATTATCAATATTACGAATTTTGTTTTAAAAGTTTCTCAAGTTTTAGGTTAGAATCATTCGATACCATATTTTGATTTTGTAGTGCTAAATTTGATTATAATGAAACACCGTTTGCTACATGTTTTTTAATAATTAGTCACTTTGGTATACATTTGGAGGTTTAGTTATCATTTCAAAAGTAACCGAAACGGCATTTTTATTTTGTTGATGGAAAACGATAAGCGATTTAGTTAGATTTCATTGTTCTATATACGAATAATGGCACAAAAATTAACGTAAGGTTTCCGAAAAAAGTTATGTAAATATGTAAACATAAAAATAATTTTGGCAATATTGGCAAATTTGTATAAACTGAACTGAACTGAACCCTGAATAACCTTTGCAGTCATCAGACATTGTATTTTTACTGAAAAGTGTTTTTATTTTCAGCTTTACTGAATCTATTGCATACTGTTGCCCCTCACTGTATTTATGATGTGTTCCTTTCTAGATAATTATAACGTAAATAGTCCTCCTTTTTATATATTTTTTGTCCTACACTATGTGTAGGGTAAAGTACACGATCTTATTTTATTTGAGGGTTATAGGGTAATACTATTGCAGAGAATATCGACGAGTTATAATTTTTTTGTGTGTCAATTTCTTACCAATAAAATATAATCATGTAGGTGATCATGAATGTATTGGATACACACCAATTTATTGTATTTAAAATCTTAGCAGCTAAATGTATTAGTTTCCCTGGTACTCTTCCGGAAACTCAGATCTGCAAATAAAGAGTCTTTTTACTATTTTCGAATTTACTGCAATTTTGTTCTAAAGTAATTTCTTCATGATGTCATACATGCAGTCATATGACAAATATCTTTTCTCCACTCTTAAATATTTGTTTATAATTCAAGAAAAGTCCTTTCTTTATATGTACATCTGTTTCAGGTGTCTTCGTTTTCATTATATTCATATTAAATCGTAAAACACTATTACGCATTTATAAGAAGATTAGATGCAAGAAGGGAAAACAAGAACTATCTGCTGACGACTCGTTCAACTCTGTAAGTTCTTTTTTATTATATACTGAATAAGTTTTTAAATTATTATCTTTACGTAGGTCTTATCTAGTGAAGATAAACAAGAAATGACTATTCAGCCAGTTCAAACCTAATGGATTCCAGTTCTTCAGTTTCGGAGAGAATAACTATTCTACTATACTATTAAAAAGATTTATGTATAAGTTATATAAGTCTTTCACATGACGAATATCACGCATCAAGTGACTTAAATTTGAACCACCCCAGTCATTTTCCATCACCCGATATATTTGTTTAATCCTGCCAACCGTTTCCTGAATTATTCTACTATACTATAATAAACGTTGTGAATGCGATAAGAGAGACATACTTACATTCCACGATAATTATAATCGATAACTGCTGCATATAAATAAAAATAGAGGGTAGAAGTCAGGGTTCGGAAAAATTCACTCCCGTTCGTACGTGAACGAGAACGTGAACGTTTCAATATTCTCTGATGAGTTCTCGTTCGCGAACGAGAAGCATAAAACAAGTCCAGACCGTTCGCGTTCGCGTGTGTTAGGTAGACAAAATTTCCGCTGTTGTTCGTACGTGTGTGTATTGGTGAATCACACAGCGTGCGTTCATATATGTACCTATAAGTTGCATCGATACGTTCGCGAACGTTCACTGCTGTCGTTCGCGTTCATAGGTGAATGTAAGTGTTGCGTTAAACATTCGCGGAAATTTGGTGTGGTTCTATTCTATCTTCTATGCGTTTCGGACTTAGAAAGAAACTTGCGGGAGATTATCAGAAATTGTTCAGATCTCCCCAAAGATCACATCCACAACCACTATTTTTTTCCCAGCCGCCACCCTCCCCTGCAGTACCCTAAAAATGAGGCAAAATTTTCCCCAAATTTACAATTTTACAAAGTTACGTGATTTATTATTTTTTGCAGAAATTACAACTATTGACTTATTGACATGTTTTTGTCATTTATTAACTAATTTAAAATTGTTTAAACAATTACCATTTGTTTAAACAAAAATTTGCGATGTTACAAATTTATTTTTCCATTTTTGCAGAAAGTATTAAATTATTGGCTTTTTTGTCATTTATTAACTATGTAATTAGCAATTCTTTAACAAATACCATTTGTTTAAACAAATATATACAATGTTGCGGACATATTTTTTAAAGGAAATTATTATTAGGTTATTGGCATTTTTTTGTTATTTACAATTTGACACTTGCTTACAAAAATATACAATATTACGGACAAGTTTTCTTTTTTTGGAGAAGTTATTATTAGATTATTTTCGTTGTCATTAATTAACTTCTTTGCAATTGATTGCGTTTACACAGTGCTCTCCCATCTGAGCTACTGAGGCTCAGATGGGAGAGCATTGTGCTACAAATGCAAAGGTGCAAAAATATTTGATGTTACGCACATATTTTTCTAATTGTGTAGAAATTATTAGATTATTGGCCTTTTTGTCATTTATTAACTAATTTGCAATTGTTTAAACAAATACCATTTATTTAAACAAATATATACATTGTAATGGACATAATTTTCTACAGTTGCATACATTATTACTAGATTATTGGCATTTTTTTAACATTTATTAACTAATTTGTAATTGTTTAAACAAATACTATTTGTTTAAACAAATACTATTTGATTAAACAAATATATACATTATTACGGATATTTTTTATATTTATTGCAGAAACTATTATTATATTATTGAGTTTTTGTCATTTATTAACGAATTTGCAATTCTTTAAACAATTACCATATGTTTAAACAAAAGTTTACAATGTTTTTGTTTTTCTTTTTGTAGAAATTATTATTGTTACATTGTTGGCATGTTTTTTTGTAATTTGTTACTTAATGTGCAATTGTTTGAACAAATAAATTTGTATAAACAATAATATACAATGTTAGTACGTATTTCTTGGCAAAAATTATTGTAGGATTTTTGGTCTCTAATTTTGGAGGTTTTACGCTATCGGTCAAACCAATAATGTGGTTGCAACACTAATTATTATTATTTTGACTATTGCAAATTAGTTAATTAATGACTAACAATGCCAACAATCTAATAATAACTTCTCAAAAGAAATATATGTCCGTAACATTGTATATTTTTGTAAAGAAATGGCATTTGTTTGAACAACTGCAAATTAGTTAATAAATGACAAAAATGCCAATAATCTAATAATTTCTGCACAATTAGAAAAATATGTGCGTAACATCAAATATTTTTGTTTAAACAATGGGCCATTGTTTAAACAATTGCTAATTAGTTAATAAGTGACAAAAAAACAAGCATTTAATAATTTTTGCAAAAAATGGAAAAATATGTTCGTAACATCGTATATTTCTGTTTAAACAAAAGGTAATTGTTTAAACAATTTTAAATTAGTTTATAAATGACAAAAAACATGTCAATAATCCAATAATAGTAACTTCTGCAAAAAAAATAATGAAATGACGTAACTTTGTAAAACTGTAAATTTGGGGAAAATTTTGCCTGATTTTTAGGGTACTGCAGGGGAGGGTGGGGGCTGTGAAAAAAAAATAGTGGTTGTGGATTTGATCCGTGGAGAGTTCTGAACAAATTCTGATAATCTCCCGCAACTTTTTTTTATAAATCTGAAACGCATGGAAGATAGAATAGAACCACACCAACTTTCCGCGAATGTTTGACGCAGCACTTACATTCACCTATGGCCGCGAACGACAGCAGTGACCGTTCGCGAACGTATTGATGCAACTGATAGCTACATATAAGAACGCACGCTGTGTGACTCACCAATACACACACGTACGAACAACAGCAGACATTTTTGCTACCTAACATACGCGAACGCGAACGATCTGGACTTGTTTTATGCTTCTCGTTCGCGAGCGAGAACGCATCAGAGAATATTGAAACGTTCACGTTCACGTGTAAAATCATAAATGTACGTACGCGAACGTTCATAAATGAATATTTCCGAACCCTGGTAGAAGTGCTCTTATCATGACCGAATTTGTGTTGTATCCTCTTAAACATTGTTATTCGTCACGATTGAGATCAATTAAAGAATTGATATCACTGTATATTCATATTCATACTACAATAGTCCATCGTAATCATAAGTATAATACACAATGAGATGTAATGGAACTCTGTGTGTGTTTTATTTTATATTTGTAAATAAACCTACCAAATAAAAGTAATCATTAACATTATTTAATATGCGACCCCGCACGAGAGAATCGCCCTAACTGCCGTCTCTTGTTTCGATAGTATTGACTTCTGTGTTTGGAGGCCCATAAAACTACTGAACAGACAAAATTGAAATAAAGTGTGTCATACTCCTGAATCATTTCTAGATAAGTTGAATGACTGTCAAAATTGTTTTCCTCTCGGTGTAAACATGAGCGCGACAGAAGTGAAAAAATTTACCCGATTTTTGCAGTTTTAAATTAACTCTCGTCTTTCCGATTTATTTTTTCTTAAACCACTGACAACAAAAATTTCAGTGTCTTTTCTGGTTGCATTTAGAGTCTCTTCTATAGATTGGCGTTTTTGTTTTCTGCAGTTTTTATGTAATAAAGGTTGCGAAGAAGATTTTGGTGGAAGCCGATATCTCAGGAACGAATTTTAGCAGGACAACGCAGTTATCATGCAAATAATCCTTATTTACTGCGATACATATCCCTTGAATTTAACAGCATTCCGACCATTTGTTAATTTTTAAGACCGAAATAAACATGAACAATATTTTGCGCAGTTCGGCTTCCCTCTCTTGTGGGTTTTGGTGCGAGGCAGTCGAACGAGATGCGAAGTTTTGACGCGCTCAGTGAATCCGTCTGAACCCGTGTTTGTAAAATATTGTTTGGTATAATTAATTGTACATCTAAATTAATTATTTATATTTAACTCGCACTACTATTCAAAATTCCGAAATTAAATTGTTCTGATCGTATCGTACGAGTAGTAAATAATCGTCCACTGTCCCAGCTACGTTTCCATTTACTGTTACGATTGACGTAGTGCGCGCTCCACGAAATTTATATCATTCATATCAAATTGCTTTAAAACTTACTTAAAAATTATTATGCAATTCTTTTTCTACAGTCGCATTAAATAAAATATGACGATTGATTACGTGCATATCCCGATATCATGCTAATATTCGTCACTGAGATATCCGCTTCCATGAAAATCTTGTACGCAACCTTTATTACCCAAAACTGAAGAAAACAGAAACGCCAATCTATAGAAGAGGCTCTATACGCAACCTGAACAAAAATAGAAAATTTTGTGGCAGGCGGTTTACAAGGGAAGAAAATGAAAAGACGAAAGTTAAGTTAAAACTGTAAAAATCGGGGACCTTTTCTCATTTCTCTCGCGCTCATGTTTACACCTAGAGGCAAAAAATGTTGACAGTCATACAATTTATGTAGAAATGATTTAGGAATATGATACACTTTTATTTAATTTTTTTCTGTTCAGTAGTTTTAGAGTTATCCGCCTTCAAACACAGGAGTCAATATTGTCGAAACGAGAGATGGTAGTTAGGGCGATTCTCTCGTACGGGGTCACATATACAGGATGGGTCATTTTAATCTTAACCATTATTATCTTGGCACACATCCAGCAAAAAGAGGATTTAAGACCAAGTCAAGTTTAGTTTTTTTTAAATAGATTCTTTCATTTTTCTGCATATTGTTGAATTGTAGTTCCTGAAGTACTAACATAGTCCTACCTTATTCCTTACAGTTTTTGAGTCTGCTCTATTTGTCTAAAAACCAGCATATTAAGAATCAAATTATTTCTGAACTACTAGAAATTGTTTGAAGTGACTTATGCTTAAAAATTCTATTGTATGTATGAAGAGTTCCATCTTACACATTCACGATGTATATATATATATATATATATATATATATATATATATATATATATATATGCGTTAAATAAAACAATTGTTTATTTGTGAATGTTAAATTTCTGTGATTACAAGCTATCGATTTCGGTCAGTGGACCATCATCAGGCTAATCTAAAAGGTAAAACAAAGACAATACAGTTTATATAAATTTATGGTACAACCAAGTAACTTACAGTCGAGTAGGATAAAAATGTTAAAAACGGTGTGTGTGACAACAACATGGAGCGGCGACATGCTAAAGTGTACTGAAGACTCGTGTCATTGATACGATTTGTGTGTACGCTTCATGTGCAGTGAGTACACACTATTTGAAAATTTCAAATAGATAGCGCTCATTAAATTCAGTGAATTCATTAATGATGTTGTGTCCATGTTTTATGTTGTTCTTTATTTCATATATTTCATAATAATCCATTTTCTTTGATTTCTTCATATTATGTAAAAGTTTTACAAACAAAATGACGGCCTTGCTATGGGAAATCCCGTAAATGAACTTTTGGCCAATATATTCGTCGACCATCTGGAAGATCAAATATTTAAATTGCCTGAGAGCCAATATATTTCATACTGGGGTAGATATGTGGACGATGTGTTCTGTGTGTGGGATGGTCGGGAGGATAAAATCGAAGAATTCCTAGATAAGATCAACAGTTTATCCAAACTTAAGTTTACATACGAAAAAGAAACTAACAATAAGATTAATTTCTTGATTTAACCATACACAGGGACACCAACCACTTAAGATATAATATATTTCGAAAACCAACAAGCACTGACGTTGTTATTCCAAAATCATCCCAGCACTCCCATAACATAAAATCAATGGCATTCCATCACTCAATCAATAGACTCCTATGCACACTTCTTTCTTCTGAAGACTTTGAACAAGAATATAGTACAATTACACAAATAGCGAACACCAATGGTTTCAAGTCAACAGAAATAGAGGCATTACATAACAAAATCAAAGAAAAACATTTAATTAAGAAAATCTACCCCACATTACAGTCAAGCAGAGATATATATCCATACCCTTCCATCCTAAACTTTATAAAAACATCAAATCCGTCCTGAATAGATATAGTATCAACACAACATCAACAACAAGAAATACTATAGAAAAAACACTAATCAACAATAAAGATCAAACAACAATGCTAGAAAAAATTGGAATTTATAGAATTTTATGCTCAGATTGTGATGCACAATACATAGGTCAAACGGGACGTAATTTACAAACAAGATTTAAAGAACACACAAAACAAAAGACCTTTACCTTTAATAATCTAACGGAACATAACCATCGTACTAATGTTGCCAACATAACATTGCTACATAATATGAAGAAATCAAAGAAAATGGATTATTATGAAATATATGAAATAAAGAACAACATAAAACATGGACACAACATCATTAATGAATTTAATGAGCGCTATCTATTTGAAATTTTCAAATAGTGTGTACTTACTGCGCATGAAGCGTACACACAAATCGTATCAATGACACGAGTCTTCAGTACACTTTAGCATGTCGCCGCTCCATGTTGTTGTCACACACACCGTTTTTTACATTTTTAACCTACTCGACTGTAAGTGACTTGGTTGTACCATAAATTTATATAAACTGTATTGTCTTTGTTTTACCTTTTAGATTAGCCTGATGATGGTCCACTGACCGAAATCGATAGCTTGTAATTACAGTAATGTAACATTCCCAAATAAACAATTGTTTTATTTAACGAATATATATATATATATATATATATATATATATATTAAAAATTCTGTTTATATTGGAGGATTCTATCATTTCAAGACAATTAGTATATATACAGCGTGTTAAAAATATTTGACTACATCTATCAAACAATTTCCATTCCAAGAATATCGATTTCCATTTTTGGAATCTACATATTTTTACAAGTAAACTGGTGACTTTATTTTGTTACCTGGAAAAATAAATTTACTCATAAAATACTAATGTAGTGTTTGTATCCACAGGTACCAGCAAGCATTTGAAAATACCTAGTTGATGTAAAAATGCATTTTTCTCAAAATTGTAGATTTAGTAGAATTTAGATTTAGTAGATAGTAGTAGATAGCAGATGAGTATGCTAGTACTTTTTCTATGAGGAAAGTATCTGCAAAGTATCTGCACAGGGTGTTCCAATAACAATATCGGTATTCATGGAACGGACATTGTTTGATACTTGTCGTTCGAAATTATGTATTTTTTAAGGGAAATAAGTCAATAACTCAAATACTGTAATGATTAGGGTAAGATCTTAGTGCATTTTGCACTAAACTGTTGCACGAATTAAAAAATATATACAGAAATATGGGCCATACCATTTAAAAAATGATGTTGACCAGAGCTGAAGTATGTTGTGATTTTGTTTTTTTTTGGTAAGTATTAGAGAACAAATTTGCTGTCAAACGCAACCAGACGTACCGGGTGACCCACGCCATAGGCACTCCCATTTTTTGTTTTGTTTATAAAGCGGGGCGAATGAAATTTGGGAAACTGTTAATAGACAAAAAATTCTATTCTTTGGGATACTCTTGAGGATAATATGACTTCCGGTTTTTCCGGAAATGACGTCATCATCAATCGTAGCGTGAAAACGACGTTTAAGGGTACTTGCTTCGTGTAGTCCATTGAGTGACTGTGACTTGTACGCTGACTTAGATCATTAGGTCAATATTTTGTTTCGATTTCCTTGCTTCTAACAACATTTGTACGCTAAGAATTTCAACAAAATAACAAGTATTTGGTATCATTGTAATCGGAAAGATGTTTTCTATCGAATAATCATGGTGTGGCCATTAGGTACCAGTGAAAAAAATGACTCACTAGCCAAAAAACAAATAAATCACGCTAAAGGGCGCCACTAATGCAATGTCGGCCAAAATCGATTTAGTTAGTGTTTATTTGACAATTTTCGACTATTTTCACCAATTCATAGCCACCTAGATCAATACACAAAAACGTGATTTTTGCGTTGCCTTGGTGATAAAAACTGACGATCGATATGTTTTTGTGTTCAGAATGTCATCCTGATTGAAAATATCACACAAAGAATATAGGATGCGAAATTTCAATGATGACGTCATTTCCGGAAAAACCGGAAGTCATATTAACCTCAAGAGTATCCCAAAAAATGGCATTATTTGTCTATTGACACTTTCCCAAATCTCATTCGTCCAGCTTTATAAACAGAAAAAATAAACGGGAGTACCTATGCCGTGGGTCACCCGGTATGTCCATTACGGACATTACGGTTGTCATTTCCTCACAAATAGAATGTTATGTTGATGTTTTAGGTATTTCAAATTTGTCTTACACAATAGGGTGGATCGTTTGTATACCTATGAAAAAATTTTTCTTTACTAATCAAATTCGCTTGGTGCAAAGTCGGTGCTCTGTGATGTAATGAGTTACGTGTAAAAATTTGAGACAAAAATATTAATAACTTCTACTGCCCCAACGCGGAAAAAGATTCAAAACTTTGAGAGGATACTGCAAAGCGCAAGAATTCTAACACAATCACAGTCTGCTTCGCATAAATACATTATAGTTATATTACATTATATTTAAATGATAGTTATAATAAATTATAACTAAAATAAATTGAATACGAATAACATTTGTTGCTGCTAGTAACTATAGTGTAACCGTTTTTATCAGAAAATACAGTATTCATATGTACCGTTGGGGTATGTTATTAGAACAGTTAATATAATAGTTCTTCTCGACAGCAGGGCGGGATATTTGGCGCTTATTCAGTACAGTAACGAAAACAAGTGTATTTAGACAATTTAGGTTATATTTAGTGCAGGTGTCTGCTTGGAATCTCTTGTGGTAAAGTGAATTAAGTGCTGGCTCCGTACCTAACTGATACTGTAATCACGGTAACTTTATAATGGCAGTATTAAGAAGAGAAACTGTGTGCCCTGTATTTGGGTGTGCCGCTGAAATGGCAAATAATATTTTACCTACATATGAAAGCGTTATGAAGCATTATTTTTGGATCAGCAAATTTAATCAACAGAATAGAAGACAATTTCAAGATCTTGCTGGTGAGACTTCGGAAAGTGTAGCGTTACAAGTAAAAGAAATTTGGAACAGGGCTTCCATTTCAACAATTGAACATCGAGTTGTAGTAAAACGGATCAAAGAATATCACAGCAAATACAGAAACTTAATGAAACCCTACAAAAAACGACAATTTGTTGAGAGTTATCGTAGAAAGCTTAAAGATTTTTTGGCAAATAGTAAAAAGCTTTTTGACATTGCAACTTGCAAGTGTTTTAATCAAGATACTTGCACTTGTGAAAGAAGCCGGAAAATTTCAATGATTGAGCGTCAATTTTTGATCGATCAACGGAATGAAAGAAAAATGATCATAGGAGGAGTCGATAAAATTACAACTAAAAAAGGAAATTTGTTAGTTGAAAGAAGACGTAAAAGCGAAGCATATAAACAGTCAAAAGATTCATCCTTCAAACTCGTTCATTCCCAAACCCTTTGTCATGCAAGTGCAAGTAGTACAGAACAAACTTCAACCTTTGGTATGTAATGGATCAGATAATTTTTCATGGTTTTCAATATAAATTATTGTTTCAGTAACAGCCAGTGCTTCTTTACAAGACTATTCTGCTGAAGGCATTTTTAACCCGGAAGAAGGAAAAGTTCTTGCAGAAAACGTGTCAGCAACAACCGTGCGTAGTAAAAGAAGTTTTCCTGTGGTAGCGAGGACGTTGGATCGCTACGGTATTTCAGACAGAGCAGGAGCTGCAATAGTATCTGCAACGTTACAAGACATTGGCTTAATAAGCAAAGAAGACTGTTCTAAGGTAGTAGACAGAAATCTAATCCGTCGGTCCCGTGTAAGTAAACGAAATATTTTAAAAAGTGAAGCATTGGGTACATTCAGCGACAATATGTTCGGACTATATTTTGATGGTAGAAAAGACAAAACGCTTACGACAACTGAAAATAGACGTAAAATTATCAAGGAAGAGCACATATCAGTGTTAAAAGAACCTGGTTCGGTTTATGTCGGTCACGTTTCGTTATCTTCTGGAACAGCACTTTCTATTAAAAGAGGCTTTGAAGTATTTTTTAGTGACAACTTGATAGACCCACAAAAAATTGTGGCAGTTGGTTGTGATGGCACGGTGACCAATACTGGACAAAAAGGTGGTGTGATACGGCTGTTAGAAGTACAAATTAAAAAGCCACTGCAATGGTTTATTTGTTTACTACACGCCAATGAGCTCCCACTGCGTCATCTCTTCGAGTATTTAGATGGATCAACAACTGGGCCGCGAGCTTTTGCTGGGCCTATAGGAAAAGACTTACAGCAATGCGAAGTTTATCCAGTTGTCCAATTTAAAAGAATTGAATCTGACCTGTCCTTTGTAACCAGCAACGATCTAAGTACAGATCAGCAATACCTCTTAGATATTTGTAGAGCAATTACTTTAGGAGAATGTTCTAGTAGTTTAGAAAAACGCAGTCCTGGGAAAATGGTACACTCAAGGTGGCTAACCACAGGAAATAGAATTTTGCGATTGTATGTGGCTACTGATAAACCTTCAAAAAATCTTGTAACTTTAACAACTTTCATTTTAAAAGTTTATGCTCCTACGTGGTTCCATATTAAAACGAAACCCTCATGTGTCAATGGTTCGAAGCATTTCTACGATTGGATAGCTCGATCTCGGTATTTATCAAAAGACTTAAAACAGATAATAGATCCAGTGATTCAGCGGAATGGATTCTTTGGGCATCCCGAGAATATTTTATTGTGTATGTTGTATGACTCACGATTTACTATAAGAGAACTGGCATTGCAACGTATCATGAAAGTTAGAGAAAAATCAAGATCAATGGGTACAAATTGTTTTAGGATCTTTACATTGCCGAAATTTAATTTTGAGGCAAACGACTACACCGACTTAGTAGACTGGCAAACTGTTGAAATAACAGAACCACCATTAACGAAATTTTTGAAAGATGAAGACATTATAAATGCGTTGAAACAGGAAAATATGGGTAAAATACTTTCAATTGCAACTGGTTTTCCATGCCACACACAAGCGGTGGAAAGGTGTGTAAAATCGGTCACCGAAGCATCTCTCGCTGTGTGTGGTGCATCTAATAGAGACGGTTTCATAAGAGCCAAGATAAACTCGAGGGAAATAATGCCATCGTTCAATACCAAATGCGAATATAAGCTTACCAATTAATCATCTGTACGTCCACACTTTTCTACAATTAAGTATAGTTTGTTTATTTAAATGTTTTTAATGTGTTTTTTTATCAAAATATTATATTTATATTTTATATCGTACTAAAAATTAAAAAAAAAATTTTTAGAATTTTGATTTCTTTTTCATTATTTTTACCCCCCTTGGGGCAGTACAAGATATTAAGATAAAAATGTGTGTTATTTTTTTTTAATAACTGCATATCACAGAGCATCAATTCCCCACCAAGCAGTTCTCTAATTCCAAACTACGTATTTTCGATCCACCCTATTACACAACTTTCAATGTTTTTACACAGCCGTTTATGCTTCAAGAAAACTGACATCAGACATAAATTGGCAAAAATGGCTCATTTTAAAATGGTGTAACACTAAATACTTCACTTTAGAAACAGAAAATTTTTTTTTTACTGCAAATGGATTTCCTTTTGACATTAACAATAATTGCTAACTTAAAATAAAAGCGTACCTACCTCACAGTGTATATTTAGAGGTATAGGTGATGACATTTCAAGAGTTATGCCAGTGAGAGTATAGAGTGTTCTGTAATTACCATAACAGTTAAACGTGGTACTTAAGGTTCAATGCTATTTATGTGCTTAGTTGTTTCTATCAAGCATTAATTGCGTCTTGAAACTCATCGATTGAATACAAATAAGAACGCACTCCTAAACTGAAAGCTATTTATGTATATTTATTATGATTTACTAATACACCACTAACTAATACACATATTAAACTAAGATATAGAAAGAATAATAAAATTTACTAAAAATTGTACTTGCAGGGTACGTAGGTGCCCCTTTGCAGGGAATTTCTACAGTTGACTAAATTTAAAAAAAACAATGACTGTTATCTCTTGCAACAAACTAGTTTTGTTCGTGCGAAAATGCTAGTTGTTTTGGTAAATTAGTTCAAATGTTGCAATGAAACGATTTTCGTTTTGTTATCAATTTGGGGTTTGCGCAAACCTTCAAACCCACTGCAAAAGTCGCCACTGACGGAGTGGATAGATTTCATCGTTTACAAATTGGTGAAATTTGCTGGTACACTCCTGGAGAACACGTTGTAGTCCTATACTCATAAATTTAACTTCAGGGGGGTTTGTTTGTGTGCCAGGGCCAGCCTGTTCTGGAGGACAAACATAAATCGAAACTTAATCTCGGGAAATTACAGATTCAAACCGAATGGAACTGGTATTTTTTATGTCTCTTTTATTTATCCTCGTTTGACCACATTTTAAGAAGTTATGCTTTTTTATAAAAAGAAAAAAGTAACGGGATTTTGAGAGGAATGCGATTTGCAAAATGTTTATTGCCATTTAGAGTTTGTATTTAACACTGATTGATCAATAAACTAAGTTGTAATCAACACAGTTGAAAACGTTGCGTTACACATTCTATTCATAAATTCCTTGTTATCAATATTTGACTTTTTTTTTCAATGATTGTCCCTTTCACGAACATTTTCTTATGTAATGCTAAATTTGAACATTGTTGAATTCTACTATTAAAAATCTGATGAGGCCAGGCACATGACTTTATCATATTATATATAAAATTAATAGTTTAGCTGCATGAGATTCTATTTGATCGAGATCGGCTATGTCTGCATTAAAATAAAACTAGTAGAACTAGACAGATATCTCGATTAAAGCTGCGTTCGGATATTGTACTCCGTTGACACCGGGTACACCGTCCAAATGACACTTACGTGTCATTGGGTGTAAAAAGTGTAACGGTGTTCAATATCCGAACGCAGCCTATATTGACAGTAGTATTTTCAAAACATTAGCGTTTGACACTAGCTACTGTCATTAGAATAAAAAAATCTGACATATCCTGGCTACTAGTTTTAAAGCAGTACGACCGATCTCGATGAAATAGAATTTGCTCATGCAGCAAAACTATAAATTCTACCAAAAAATGTCATATACATCAATTATAGAAAATTTCCTCTCCTTTAATTTATTATTTAACTATTTTGACGATATTACACAAATAGCGGTTCATTTGCAAAATCTTCGAAAAATGCTATGAGTAAACCACCAGTTACTTTGGACCCTTTTCAACAGAAAGCTTTTCAGCTCTAAGTTTGGTTATGAAACTTCTAAATATGAAGTTTCGTCCCGATACCTTTAGTAGTTTCTCCGAAATCGTCGCCACAAAATACGGGTACACACACATACACACACAAACACACACACACAGACATTTTTTTGTACCTTGGTCAAAAATGTTCAGGGGACCCAAAAAGACCGCAAAAATCTAAAAAAAAATTTTTGGCATGATTACAATACTTTACATACTGCGTATGATAAAGTAAAGAGTTATAGCAAGTTATAGCATAGGCTGGTTCGAACGCTGGGTGATCTGAGAAACAATTACAGTTTTTCTTTCATAATTATATATATTTTTAATAATATTTGCCAGTTAAATCTGTCAAATTTATTTTTCCAAATTTGAATCTGTGGACAGAAATAGACAATAATGCAGTCTTTCTAGATTTTGATTCGGAAATTCATCGATAAAATCGATGAAATCAATCGATGAAACTGATACCAATCGTTACCTTATAGTTCCCGTAGTACACAGATGGACATTTTTGTTTAACTCAAAAAATATTTGTTTGACGAGAGGAAAAAATATATTTATTTGCTACAAATAATGTTTATTTGAGTCAAAACAATATCACTCTACTGCAAACAAATAGTATTTGATTCAAAGAAACATTCTTTGTAGCAAATAATTATATATTTGCCTTTATTCAAATACGCATTTATTTGAGTTAAACAAAAATCTCTGTGCAATGTTTAGAATTATAGTTAAATGGAAAATTTTTCATTGAAAAATCATTAAAAATCGTGCCTGTCAGACATTAATCCTTCATTCCTCAAATCTCACTAACTTCATCGTAAAACTAAAAATATCACACTGTAGCACATAAAATTTACCATAAAGAGGATTCTGGAACCTATACAAGAAAATTAACGGTTAATTTTGTATAACTTATTGAAGTATTTTTAGCGATTTCACGTCAAACCGGTCAGATAACGTTAGAAATAGCCGTTCTAATGGCCAACGACTGTTTGATGATAGTCGATTGACATTCGCAATGTTCGTTCTAACGTCAAACGGTCGGTTGACGTGGAATCACAAAAAAATAGTTGAATCAGTTATAATTGATTATAGTAATTTAACTATTCATTTACAGTAGAGCGTCAATAATCCGAACCTCGGTAATCCGAACGTCGAAAAAGAAATAATAATAAAATAAATCACTGAGTAACCTAGGGAAAAGCAATTTTTGTCGGTTCCTGTTTACATAAAAGTGTTGCTTTTGTTTTATATCTTCTATCGAATACTCGTATTTTTCACTACTTAGCTGCAATATTTAATAATCCGAATTACTTTCGTTCCCAATTAGTTAAATAAATAATATATGAATAATAAATAAATAATATAGTTATTTATGTACCAAGGGCATTACACAGATGTTTATGCCGCGAGGGTGATAGTTCTCTCGGGCCTATCGGCCCTCGCGCTTTTTAAGTTGCCGAATCAAGTAATGCCCGAGGTACATACAAAATTGTATGTCCTACAATTGTTTTGTTCCTCCAGCTCCGTTTGAATAATATTAATCAATATTTTGACGTTATCACGTGACATCTACGGCGTATCTACGGCGTTGAATAACCATACAAACAATTCGGACAGACAATTAATTGTCAAACTTATAACCTTCATCGCCAATAATTGACATTGATGAGTGACAATACAGACAATTAATTGTCAAACTTATAACCTTCATCGCCAATAATTGACATTGATGAGTGACAATACTGACAATTAATTGTCAAACTTATAACCTTAATCGCCAATACTTGACATTGACGATTTAAAATTTACAATTTGAATGATAAATATTTGATATATTTGACATATAACCATGGCAATTCTTTATGCCCTAGGTCCATCCTAGGTCGCAAAAAGAATCTTTATTGCCCTAGGGCGCAAAAAGAAGCTCTTTTCGTCCCGGTATCTAAGATGTAAAACTTTATGATCATTTAGGACATAAAATAAATAATAAATAACCAATAAGCAAAATCATAAATAAATCATAAATAAGTCATAAATCCTTTCGTTATCCCGTTGATATCCCTTCGATTTTGACTTTTTGACACTCCTATAGTTTAAGAAGAGCGGAATCGAATGGTGTCGGTTTTATTAAGATTGAACGTCTATCCAATACTCGTATTTTCTATTATTTTGCTGGAATATTTGATAATCCGAACAATTTTATAATCTGAATCACCTTCGTCCCAATTAGTTCGGATTATTGACGCTCTACTGTCTACTGCATTGGTTTCTGAATCATTTTCTACTAAATTTTTTCCGCTACTGAGAGGCATAATTTTTCATTGGTTTTTAATTAATTACATATATTCCTATTAACTATGATTTTAAACATTTTAATAGGTTACTACTGAAACCATAAGCTATCGATTGGTCTCAGTTTTATCGACTGCATTTAATCTTCTTAATGCAACGTATATAATAGTATATTATAATACAAGTTTTATAAGACAAAAACTGGCGCACGAGTTGTTTTGGGCACGATGAGCGTAGCGAGGAGCGTAGCGAGGAGTGCCCAAACGGAACGAGTGCGCCAATACGTGTTATAAAACGAGTGTTACATACTATTTTTTCTACTTTGCGACATTTATTTTACATAAATTTCGAAAATTGTGGTTGTCATCTTACAATCTAGCGTAATTTTATATTCAACAGTTGGTACTTGTATAGCGATAGCGATTGACGATGTCAGCCTTGTTTGACACTTGGCGGCAATGTCATCAATCTTGGAAAACTAAAAGTTACTAAAAGTTTGTGATCTAGTGTTTTCATAACGACATCGAAAGCGGTTTCGCTATGAGATTATAACGAACGCAAAGTAGAAAAAATATACAAGGACTGGACTAGAATTAATTCTAGCTTTTAAGAAAAACAAATACCAAAAAACCCCTTTAATGCATTTTTGACACCGATGCTCTCAAATGGAAGATGTCAGCGTCAGATTCAGATTCTACGTCTGTCGTCAATTCTTGACTCTTAGATATTAATTAAGTATAAATCTGCGTCATTTTGACTTCTTTTTATGCAAAATTATTAGAATTATCAAATAATATATATTATTTGACGAGCACATAACTAAGGATATAAATCGCGAGCATGAAGTTTATACGCGAGCCGTAGGCGAGCGTATAAACATGCGAGCGATTTATATCAGTTGTGTGCGAGTCAAATACGACGTTTTATCTACGACTCATAAATTCCATTTTATATCAAATCTTCTAAATGTATTTGTCAATGGTGGCGAGGCGAAATGTCAAATAAGTGTCATCCACGTAGGTTTAGACTGACAGTACGTTCGTATAATGATGACAGTTCCTTCAAATAATGAAGTTATTATTTGAACGAACTGTCATTATTATACTATATATATATATATATATATATATATATATATATATATATATATATATATATATATATATATATATATATAGTGTCATTATAATCATTGGCGCGTATCATGATGGGGATTATATAGTCATAGATACGTATGCAATGAACTTATTATATGTGAGTCGTAGATAATAGTATATTATTTGACGAGCAGATAATTAATAAATTGCGAGCATGAAGTTTACATGCGAGCCGTAGGCGAGCGTGTAATCATGCGAGCGATTTATATCCGTTGTGTGCGAGTCGAATACGTTTTATCTACGACTCATAAATTCCATTTTATATCAAATATTTTAAATGTATTTGTCAATGATGGCGAGGCGAACTGTCACATAACTGTCATCAACGTAGGTTTTAACAGACTTTGACACTAGCGTTGTATAATGATGACAGTTCATTATTATTATTACGAACTGTCATTATTATACAACATTATAATCATTGGCGTGTATCATGATGGGGATTATATAGTCATAAATACGTATGCAATGAACTTATTACATGTGAGTCGTAGATAAAAATTATAAAAAGAATACTACCTAGTAAACACGGTATAAATATAAACATACAATAAATATTAATGTAGTATGTAATCAGAAATAACAGTATTGTCTGCTGTCACTGCAAAACTCTAAGTAGCGCTTACTTCTTATTTTATTAATTAACAATCACAAGCAAGTATGTAATGTAGATGGAAGTTAATAGTCAATTATAGGTAGACGTAATAAATAAAACATGATGAAATAATTAATGGTAATTTTTATTGACACTTTGTGGCGGTAAATACCATAAAATAAATTTTAGTTGCTAATTGTACCTAATATGTTTTATAATGTACCACTTACTCCGACATAAATTCAACTCATTTTCGATGAAAAATTCACGCTTCTTTTGTGTCAATTAACCTTTTAACATTTCTGATGTCTTGTGCAGATATGTAAATTTAAAACAAATTTACATTATCTCTAAATGTCACCAGAAAAACATGCATTGACTTCACTACAAAGAATGCATATTTGGAACTGCGCATGTATTTCAGGAAACCGCCAATTATTGTATTTATTTGCACGCACATATATACAAAAGGGAAATCCATCAGTTTCATCATATAACACGGTAATGCAGGTATAAATTTATTAATTATGCGTACTCTAACCTTCAGCTTTCCCGCAATATTTAACAAACGTTTCAAAGAAGTGTCAAGGCCAGATTGATTACGAGCTATCTTTTTCTCACATTTTCTGTTTAATAAATTTCCTACAATACACCCATTGTTGGGCTCCTATAAACAAACCCGTGCGTTGTTTAAAAACAAAAATTATTCACGTTCTCGGAAGAACGAGGCGAAGAAAATATGGCGAATTAGTAGCAGCCTCCTGCCGTCTTGAATTAATAAGTGTCTAGGACCGGTTCTTTACCTCCAAACGTCTTAATGATTCCATCCTCGCCATGTATAGTTTGTAAATTCACGTAAACCAAAAAACACACGAATTGAAGAGAAGATATTTTGCGCCACAAGGCACTAACTCTGATTTTTCTCGCACACATAACTTGTTTCACTTCATGTAATTCCATGGTTTTGTGTGGAGGTACTTTCTCTGTGCTGCTGTTTTAATATAGGTAAGTGAAAACATTTGTTTTGTTATTATTGTATTGTGTAGTGATTATATTCGGTTATGACATCCGCAGAAGTCAACAACAATTCTAACAGGCACGTGAGATTTGAATTAATAATGACGGAGATCAAGGGAGAATGATAGTCATATCAACAAAGCAATTACTATTTCCTTATACGACTTACATAATATATAATATTTTAACTACGCAAAAGCGTTAATTATTGTCCTTATTAGTGGTTTATGAATAACGGTAGGGATAATCAATTATTTTTTTATAAAGTTTTTTTAAAATTTATTTATACTGAAATAGTTGAGAAATCTGGCAATAAACAGAGTATTTGGGTGCAGCTAAATGTTATTCGTATTCAAATTAACAAACAGGTGAGTTGCAGCGCATACAAATTGTTCAGAATTATGGGTATAATTTTCTATAGTCCAATTAATGTTCAATCTCTTGAGCAAAAGTTGCAGGACTGAGACGATATGCATACATACTTTACCACTTTTGTGCAAATATTTATTTTTTCGGTCTAATCTTTCAATAGTCTTTCTAGTCTTTCTTATGAGCATGATATTATGAGAAAGTAACGGGAAATGGTATTTTTATTTTGATTTTGTTTACTTTTTATTTATTTATATTTTATTGGCTTTTTATTGATTTAAATTAATACGTAAAATAATGCGTAATTAGATTAAAAACTGCCGTTTTGTCTTTCATTAAGTACAATATTGTAAGTTATTCATTTCTAGAATATAAACTGATTTCAATAAATATATACGGGTGTTCCCCTATTTTTCCGCATTTTTTACAGTAAATGTCATTCTGAGTAACAAATTTCATATGGACCTATTTCTCATTTTTTCGAAAAAATAACAATACACGAAATAAACAATTAAATCCATATACAACTTTACTTTACAGTTAAAGATTTATATCGACTTATTGTTCTTTCAATCTCTTAAGGTAGAGGTACTCAAAAAACGTTTTTTTTTCAATATTTCAAACGGCTGTTCCTTTCCAAACAATTGAAAATTAAATAAGTCCATATGAAACTTTTTACATAGTACGATATTTGATAGGTTACTATCTGAAAAGTTTTTCGGGAGAAAAAGTGGCACAGCCTAATATAAAGAAAATAATAATAAAATAATCATATAATGTCCTAAATAATTTCAATAGAAGACAGTTTTCCATTAGGAGCTTTTAAAATAAAGTACTCCAATGTTTGATTGACACTTTCCTTTAATAGGAATAATATAATTTTTGTTTTGTTAGTTTCCACGTATCAAAATATACCTAGTTTTATCAGGTTTCCCTTGGTATAAATAAATACAATAATGTTTGAATTATTTCGATTCCCCTACTTTTTTGTGGAATATTGTGGTACTGTTTCGTCTTATACATTATTATAGCTTATCCAGGGTGTTCAAAAAGTTACATTATCAAAGTACAAAAACCCATTTTTTTTTTCGAATGAATATTATGTATATTAATTAAAAAATATTAAACTCGAAAGAAAATCTTTGGATCTATCATTCCATACTGGTTCATATCAGCAGGACTTAATGTTTTGACGGATATCGTATTTTATTATCTTTGACGTTTTAACATCAGTTTTAACAAATTGGTATTTCTTAAATGTAGTTATTTAACAATAAAAAGTATTGGTATTTCTGTTTTCATCTTAAAGTATTTTTTTCAATGTTTATTGATGGGATTATACGACTTTAAATTTTTATATGAAGTACTGAAAATGTATGGTCGAATAACTACTGAAATGTATATCTATCTCGTATATCTAACTGCTTGAATTAAAGAGTGACGATAGCTTTCTTGTAGAGAATTACTTAAAATTTACTAAAACAATACATACGTTATTTTGTTATGTCATGGGAGACAACATTCTAATATTTATCACCCAGACACGTTTGCAAAAATAAAATAAATGTTTACTGCTGTAGAAACTGAATTAAATTAAATATCAGCAGCGATTGTTATATCTAGCAGAACTTTGTTATTTAAATGCCAGATCTCATGAATATGTGTCCCAAAAAATACAGTAACGGACAAGATGTCGTTTTTTCTTCTCTATGATGTATTTGTTATTTTTGTTTATTCTAATCGAACATGAATAAAACAATAGGTATTCCCTATAAAGATATTCCAATACAATAATATTGTAAGAGAAAAGATGATTTATGACGACTTTTTTTATGATTTGAATAATTATGTCATCATAGGGAATTTTATTTTTGGTAACTGTCGATTACTGGTATGATAATAGAAGTTGATGGCTGGAGATTGAATAAATAGCTTAATTTTCACTAAACTAAGAACCAGGTATGTTGTAACCACACTTACAAAACTGTTTTATGTCTATTCTATTTGAATTATAAAAAAAAAATATTGATCAGAACTGATTCTGGTGCAAAAGGTAGACAACCCTACCTTTCATTTTTACTTTATCATACGCAGTATGTAAAGTATTGTAATCATGCCAAAAAAATTTTTTGTGATTTTAGCGGAAATATGTCTTTTTGGGTCCCCTGAACATTTTTGACCAAGGTACAAAAAAATGTCTGTGTGTGTATGTGTGTGTGTGTGTGTGTATGTGTGTGTGTGTGTATGTGTGTGTGTGTACCCGTTTTTGTGGAGACGATTCCGGAGAAACTACTAATGGTATCGGGACGGAACTTCATATTTAGAAGTTTTATAACCAAGCTTAGAGCTGAAAAGCTTTCTGTTGAAAAAGGTCCAAAGGAACTGGTGGTTTACTCATAGCATTTTTCGAAGATTTTGCAAATGAGCCGCTATTTGTGTAATGTCGTCAAAATAGTTAAATAATAAATTAAAGGAGAGGAAATTTTCCATAATTTATGTATATGACATTTTTTGGTAGAATTTATAGTTCAGCCGCATGAGCAAATTCTATTTCATCGAGATCGGGCGTACTGCTTTAAAACTAGTAGCCAGGATATGTCAGATTGTTTTGATTCTAATGACAGTAGCTAGTGTCAAACGCTAATGTCTTGAAAATGCTACTGTCAATATAGGCTGCGTTCGGATATTGAACACCGTTACACTTTTTACACCCAATAACACGTAAGTGTCATTTGGACGGTGTACCCGCTGTCAACGGAGTACAATATCCGAACGCAGCTTTAATCGAGATATTTGTCTAGTTCTACTAGTTTTATTTTAATGCAGACATAGCCGATTTCGATCAAATAGAATCTCATGCAGCTAAACTATTAATTTTATATATAGTATGATAAAGTCATGTGCCTGGCCACATCAGATTTTTACTTTATCATACGCAGTATGTAAAGTATTGTAATCATGCCAAAAAATTTTTTTGAGATTTTAGCGGTAATATGTCTTTTTGGGCCCCTGAACATTTTTGACCAAGGTACAAAAAAATGTCTGTGTGTGTGTGTGTGTGTGTGTACCCGCTTTTGTGGCGACGATTCCGGAGAAACTACTAAAGGTATCGGGACAACACTTCATATTTAGAAGTTTCATAACCAAACTTAGAGCTGAAAAGCTTTCTGTTGAAAAGGGTCCAAAGGAACTGGTGGTTTACTCTTAGCATTTTTGAAGATTTTGTAAATGAGCCGCTATTTGTGTAATGTCGTCAAAATAGTTAAATAATAAATTAAAGATGAGGAAATTCTGAATAATTTATCACTATGACATGTTTTGGTACAATCAATAGTTTAGCTGCATGAGCAAATTCTATTTCTACGAGATCGGTCGTACTGCATGAAAACTAGTAGCCAGGATTTGTGAGATTTTTGATTCTAATGACAGTAGGTAGTCTTGGTGTCAAACGCTAATGTTTTGGCAATAGCTCCTGTCAATATAAGCTGCGTTCGCATATTGCATTACACTTTTTACACCCAATAACACGTAAGTGTCATTTGGACAGTGCACCCGGTGTCAACGGAGTACGATATCCGAACGCAGCTTTAATCGACATATTTGTCTTGTGCTAGTAGTTTTATTGTAATGCAGACAAGGCCGATCACGATCAAATAGAGTCTCATGTAGCTAAACTATTAATTTTATATGTAGTATGATAAAGTCATGTGCCTGGCCACATCAGATTTTTTTTATAATTATCAGAGCTGAATTTCGTGTACTGAATAATTCTGTTCTGATGTTTTTTTGGAAAATTTACAATTCCGTTGGTTACTAATTCCATCTCAAGATTACTGTGTAGATTGCTATTTATAATAAATCAAGATGCACTGATAATGTTTCTTAGGATATTATTTTGGAAGCGTTGAATGATGCATGGCTTAGTGCAGCCCTACAGTGGATGGCATGGGTCCACACAGGTTAGAGTATATGCTTCTGAAGTAGGATCTAATAACTGATATTGTTGAGAGCATTCTGAGGTTTTAGTGTTTCTCTTTCAACATTTGTTCACTTTCACATCTTGTGGTATTCCAGCTTTTAAGCTTTGAGAGTTCGGTAATCATTATCTTGTTATCTACGGAAGCATCTGTCAGAAAGATATGACTGAAGTAGCTGGCAATACTTGAAGCTGTTCCAGCATAAGGTCTAGGTACTCGCGCCAAATTTTGCCGAACGCTTCCAAGAATATAGAGGAGTATACCTCTTTTCTTCTAACGTTCTTGCTGTTATTGTTGTTATTCTGTGGAGCGGTAGCATCCGGCCTTGTTATTGACGGAATTTGGGTAATTTCTTAAGTCCTTTAGTCGCCTTGCACAGAGAATAATCTGTGCACGCGTCATTTGTGATTTCTTCTACTATAGGCTTTTATTTATTGACTGTTGCTTGTCATAATTCGTCTTTCCTAATTCCTGATTTAAAAACAATATAATTTTGAATTGTAGGTTCCTGGTTACTTGCCGACGTTTTTGTCGTTCCTCTTTTATCTATGACTATCTCGCTTTCTTCTTTTGGGTAACTATTACCCAGTGGCGGACTGGCCAGGTGGGCCCACTTGCCCGATGGCAAGTGGGCCCACCCTTCAGTGGGCCCCCCTTAAGACAATATGTTGAAAATATTAATAAGATATTTATTTATACTTAAACTTGCACGACACCGCCTTAAGAATTTATTTTTATGTTTGGCAATAAATAAGAACCAATAAGAAAATTGCATGGTAAGTTTTAAGAAGCCCACTTTGGGAAACAATAAAAATTCCCCAAAAGGCCCTTGTTAAGAGAACTTGTTAAAATGTATTACTATTTGAACTTGAAACTTTTTACTGGACGTTTATCTTTCATAAAAAACAAGTTTTTTTTTTTTAATTTGGTTGACCGCGTTCTGGCAAAAATATTATTCATCCGAAATTGAAATACCAATACGTCACAAAGTACAGAATTGTTATGGCATGACGTGGTAGTTTTTACCAAAAAAAATTAAAAATAAAGAAGTCAATGCTATGATGTACAAAATTAAAACTTAAATCGGATAATTGATATACAGGAAAATATTGTGGAATATTTGCTGAACATATGAAAGGGACCAAAATAAATCAAATAAATAAAATTTTACTTGGGTACAAAAATGAAGCACTTATACAGAATGTTCTTTTATACATGCAATAAAAATAAAATTAAATTATTTATAGTATAAAATATGTAAATTAAAAAAAAAATACAAAAAAAAATTAGAAACAAAGTTGCGCATTTTTGTGTTGCTCAATGATATAAAAAGTAATATACCTTTTTCACTTTTGAAGATATCATCAAATTGATGTACAGGGTGTTATAAAAGTTATAGATAATCATTCGCCCTACAGCCAGAAAATATTTTCATGTTTACAGGTGTCCCACAACAACGTACCAACAAACTTATGTTTGTTTAAATGGAACACTAGGTATATTATCGCAATTTTTGATGAAGATTTTTAGCCTAATTGTTTTGACTTCAACTTGTATTAGGCTGTTATCAACTGTTCCTGAGATATTGTGAAAGGATTGTCAAAAATGAGTATTTTCAAAATTATTCTAAGGTAACTAACAAGAATAAAGAAATAAAAGAACTCATTTTGGATAGTAAAAGTATCGAATCTTTTTATAGGTATTATTCATTTGCTAAATAAATTAAATTCTAAATGACTTATCCGGAATAACTGGAGATTTGCTAAATGTCAAATAACAAGAATTTTAAATAGAACACCCTGTATATCTTGACATACTTCGAAAGATCGATAAATCAACTTTCCTAAAATGTCTATCGTCACGAGCTAAAAAGTTATTAAGCATCTAATTTAACATTTATACGCATACAAAAAATATTTCATAAATTAATATAACATATCTAGTTGCCACGACGAAATTCAGCAATCGCACAAATGTAATGATTCTTCTGCAGCAAAATTTAGTCATTGCAAACTGCTACACCCAAACGAGCAATTTATGATCATCCAAGAATTAGTTTTATTAGTACCAGTCGAAACTTATTTAAAATTTTTATTTATTTACGTAATGTTCTAAACTATTTAAAGAATTTTAATAGATCCTTGGTTGGTTGTAGTGGTCTAACGCCTTAGCCAGCTAAATCGCCAGTTTAATTTATTTATTTCGGGACATGTTAAGGAACAAGTTTATGGGGATGTTCCAGTTACTACTGATAACAAAAACAAGCAGTGTTTTGGTAGCAATGTGGTGTTCTTCAGAAATCCTAACATTTCTGTACTCTCATAAGTATAAATAATTAAATAAATGGATAATTGTAAACTGAATAAATAATAATTATTTCAGTACGATTGTCAAGAGTGCACATATCAACCCTGTCAGGTCACTGCGTTTCAGTCGTGCTTCACATTCTCGGTGGAAATATTACATTTTCCATGGTTTCGACAAAAATATTTTGACGCCTCCTTATTACTATGTTCGCTATAGTAGTTGTAATATTCCCATAAATTTCTTCCTCAATATGTCTATAGAGTAACAAATCAAACTCGATTAAATCAGGCGATCTAGTTTTTCAAAGCGTTGGACCAGCATGAACAATTTAATGTCATTGATAAATATTATTTAAACAATTTTAGAGTGATATATAAATAACTAATTTTTTGAAGAAAATAAATATCTCAAATTATACGTTTGTATAAATCAAAATTGCAGAATGCTATTACTAAAAGCTGCTGCATGAAAAGAAGAATTATTCTAATTGAGAGATTGTTGAATTTCGTCGAACAATCTGGATATTTAATATTAATTTATGAATATTGTGCATAAGTTACAAATGTCACATTAGATGCTTAATAACTTTTTAGCTGTTGACGATAGACCACCGAGTTACACATTTTAGGCAAGCTGATTTATCGATCTTATATATTGTATTTATTCGTTCTATTTCTTATTTTTCAGATTCTATTTCATAATATTTTTGTAAGTTTTTCTTTGTAACTCTTTCATTATTAATTTTTTTCCCCGCAATTTTTCTTCCGTATAGTAAATGAGATACTGAGTAAAACGTTTCATATGGACTTATTATTTTTTCAATTTATGTCAAAGTTACAACCGTTTGAGTTATTAACAAAACCGTATTTTAACCGGCGCCAACTTCTTAAGTAATTGAGAAAACCAATAAGTCCATATGATACTTTTTACTCAAAATGATAAAAAAAATTAATAAAATCAATGAAATGAAAAAATTATTCAGAATGACATTTGCTTTCTAAAAATAACTTTCGGGGAAAAAAGTGGGACACCTGTATATATTTATATACCGGCAGCATAAACAAAAAAATGGTGGGCCCCCTTAGCTTCTTGGCAACCAATATTTTTGGAGCCAGTCCGCCACTGCTATAACTTTTCTTGGAATTACAGGTGTGGCTTTCCAAGCGGATTTCTGTGTATTATAGCAACATATTATTTATTGTGTCCTTCACTGTATAGTTTGACCAGCACTATAATTACAATAAACGTGTTTTTCTGATTAGCGGCATAGCTTATCGTCTGTACAATACTACGTTATAAGACTTATTAACAATTAATAAATTCTACAGCCACAATTTAGATGTTTATTATCTAAATTGTTATAAAAGTTGTAGGAAGCTAGTCGGAATTCTCAACTCCGGAATGACTTTAATTAAGGTTACCTGTAACTTATTCACTATAATTGCATTTAAGTGCAAATGTTATTGATGATTTTATGGTACATTATGATTTATTTCTTACCACTGCAGTAGACAAAGTTGGTAATTTCTACCATTGACTTTTAATTTATTCAATTATATATTTACCTAATCATCATTATTTTTAAGATATCACTATCAATTTCAATAAATTTAAATAATTGGTGAAAAAGCAAAGTGAAAATAAACCAAATTTAAATACTGTTTAGCAAGTTGACTAACTCTCAATGCCTTAATGTTAATAACGAATTAATTGAATGCTGTCACTCAGTGATATCTGATTTCATAATGAGATGTAACTAGATATTTTCTTCCGAGAATTCATGGGTACTTTACTGCAGTAGTACAATTGATTTCACTGTATTGTTGACCAGTACTACAATAATTACCCGATTTGTTATGATAACGATAAAATAATTGGATGCATGTTATATTTATTATTTTCTGTGTACAAAGTACACACATCTAAATAACATAATAAGTACAGTGATATTAACTTTGTTCTAGGTTATTATGTTAACGACGAAAAATATTGCCATTTTGATCACTATTTTCAACACCTGCTATTCCCAAGAAAGAGAAGACTATTTCAGATATCATGGCCCAAATATCTCAACTTCAACCATATCGGGATTTTCCAAATTTGCCCTTCTGCAAGACGATATAGTTTCTACCCTCAACGAAACTGAAATAGAAGATACCGGCACATACTTTCCATACTTTCCAAAATGCTGCCCTCACGGGTATGTCTACGAGGAAAAAGAACGCAAGTGTAGAGAGTCGAATGACACTTCAATATACGAAGAACTGTCATTGGATGTAAACCTGATGAAGATTGGTTTAAGCGATTGTAAGGTTATTGTTGACCATGTTTTATTAAAAAGCGATTTTAATACGATAGCAAAAATTAATAAGGGAGATGCGTCGGTGATAATTGACGGTACCACATTCAAATTAGGGGAGTATTGTATGGATAACATTTTGAATGGGGAGAATCGCATTGTCAGAGTTTGCTATAGCGAGGAGTATTGTTCGAATGACTCAGGACGTCGATGCTTAAAGAAATGTTGTGCAGACGGGGAAATGTATATTGGACATAGTTGCGGAAAAAATCCAGAATATGGTATGCAATTAGATGAATTTGAAACAGTTGTTGGAAACATTACAGGTGAGTCTAAATTAATAATATAGTTTTGTTTATACAGGGCGTCCCAGGAGGCAAGGTCAATATTCCTTGATAGTAAAAAGTTGTTTCAAACAGCTAGCTGGAAAATCAGAAGAATGAGGCCGTTGAACGAGAGGAATCTGGAGTACTACGTTTTGCATTATTATGTCTTGTTCTGGAGAACAAAATGAAATGAGTAATTGAAGATTTTTAGGATACGATATTTTCAAGGAAGATTGGAAGGCAGTTTCTCGCTACTTTCAGTTGAAGCTGAAAAAATATCAAGTGGCTTATATTAAATAGAACAACCCTGTATTTTGAGAGACTCTGGCTGTTAATGTGTTACCTATCTCGGTGCTAACTTATTCAGCGTAGTAGGGCTGTGGAGTCGGAGTCATGGAGTCGGAGTCGGAGTTCAGACAAATTTCAGAGGAGTCGGAGTCGGAGTTTACACAAGTTTCAGAGGAGTCGGAGTTGGTGTTGGAAAAAATGTACCGACTCCGAGTCCATGTTTAAATAATGTAGAAAAAGACCTGCGAGATCGCCGTTGCCTCAATAGACAGTAAACAATTAACTAAACATATTATTAGGTATTTGACAAAGTACCTTACCTACATATGTAAATATAATTAAACCACAAAACACACAGTTCGGTGGTAAGTGATGATTAGCAAATGATTATTGTGAGTAGCTTGCCGCGTCAGATATATAGTTTATTTCCAATGTTCAACAACCAACCTCGATGTCCTAATCATGGTAGCTCGATCATCTATAAATAAAAAATTGGACTTCGATGTATACTTAGACAAATTAGAACTTTCCAAAGTGTAGCGACGACGTGTGGTTTTTACTTATTCATCAAAATTAAGAGAATTTGTTCGTATTCGTTCGGCCACAACGAGCAGCTGAACAATTCATTACATATTGCAAAAAGTATTATAATTATTTTCTCTTGGAATTTTGAATGAGAAAAAAAGCTTCCTACAGCTGCTCAACCAGAAGAAGCAGCGTGATGGTGTCACAGTCGTCAACTCTCAACTTTTTTCATTTTTTATTCGCCCCAATATCTGAATGTTTGTAAAAGATACAGCTTTACTAGTAAAACTTTGCAATTTTAGCTTTATGTTAGATAACATTTGTAAGCTTTAACCGAAATTCATTATTTTTTTCGCCACATGAACAAATTTATTAAAAGTATCACATCCCTTTGTATTTAACAAATATGCATCTTATTATACCAGGAGAACCAAAATGATGGTCAAAAGACGATACAAAAAACTGATCCGACAGAAATTAAAAATCTGATGTGGCCAGGCACATGACTTTATTACACTATATATAAAATTAATAGTTTAGCTGCATGAGATTCTATTTGATCGAGATCGGCTATGTCTGCATTAAAATAAAACTAGTAGAACTAGACAGATATCTCGATTAAAGCTGCGTTCGGATGTTGTACTCCGTTGACACCGGGTACACCGTCCAAACGACATTTACGTGTTAGTGGGTGTAAAAAGTGTAACGGTGTTCAATATCCGAACACAGCCTATATTGCCAGTAGTATTTTCAAAACATTAGCGTTTGACACTAGCTACTGTCATTAGAATCAAAGAATCTGACATATCCTGGCTACTAGTTTTAAAGCAGTACGACCGATCTCGATGAAATAGAATTTGCTCATGCAGCTAAACTATAAATTCTACCAAAAAATGTCATATACATAAATTATAGAAAATTTCCTCTCCTTTAATTTATTATTTAACTATTTTGACGACATTACACAAATAGCGGCTCATTTACAAAATCTTCGAAAAATGCTAAGAGTAAACCACCTTTGGACCCTTTTCAACAGAAAGCTTTTCAGCTCTAAGTTTGGTTATGAAACTTCTAAATATGAAGTTTTGTCCCGATACCTTTAGTAGTTTCTCCGGAATCGTCGCCACAAACACGGGTACACACACACACATACACACACACACACACACACACACACACATACACACACAGAGACATTTTTACTTTATCATACGCAGTATGTAAAGTATTGTAATGATGCCAAAAAATTTTTTTGAGATTTTAGCGGAAATATGTCTTTTTGGGTCCCCTGAACATTTTTGACCAAGGTACAGCAAAATGTCTGTGTGTGTGTGTGTGTGTGTGTGTGTGTATGTGTGTGTGTATGTGTGTGTGTGTGTGTGTGTGTGTGTACCCGTTTTTGTGGCGACGATTCTGGAGAAACTACTAAAGGTATCGGGACGAAACTTCATATTTAGAAGTTTCATAACCAAACTTAGAGCTGAAAAGCTTTCTGTTGAAAAGGGTCCAAAGGAACGAATGGTTTACTCATAGCAAATGAGCCGCTATTTGTGTAATGTCGTCAAAATAGTTAAATAATAAATTAAAGGAGAGGAAATTTTCTATAATTTATATATATGACATTTTTTGGTAGAATTTATAGTTTAGCTGCATGAGCAAATCCTATTTCATTGAGATCGGTCGTACTGCTTTAAAACTAGTAGCCAGGATATGTCAAATTTTTTGATTCTAATGACAGTAGCTAGTGTCAAACGCTAATGTTTTGAAAATACTACTGTCAATATAGGCTGCGTTCGGATATTGAACACCGTTATACTTTTTACACCCAATAACACGTAAGTGTCATTTGGACGGTGTACCCGGTGTCAACGGAGTACAATATCCGAACGCATCTTTAATCGAGATATCTGTCTAGTTCTACTAGGTTTATTTTAATGCAGACATAGCCGATCTCGATCAAATAGAATCTCATGCAGCTAAACTATTAATTTTATATATAGTATGATAAAGTCATGTGCCTGGCCACATCAGATTTTTTTGTACCTTGGTCAAAAATGTTCAGGGGACCCAAAAAGACATATTTCCGCTAAAATCTAAAAAATTTTTTTAGGCACGATTACAATACTTTACATACTGCGTATGATAAAGTAAAAAAAAAAGGAATTTGAACAAGAAGTTTAAATAATTAATGAGATTGTGCAATAGGACCGTTTATTTAAGTTGAATGTTGGAATATTCATGTACCTATGCAAGTCATACGTGTTGCAGCCAGAATTGTGACGTATTGCTACTAACAAAAGTAAGAGTTGAGATTATTTTCAGGTTATTTTGCACTTAATTTCGTATTCATGGAAATGAATTACTTTGTACTATACAGTGATTTGTCATTACTTTTGTTATTATTAGAGAGCGAAAATCGGTTAAATGGACAAAGTAGTTCAGAATTGTGTGCTCTCTAATGAGAAAACAGTTGAATTGCTAATGATTTCAGAGATATTTTGAAAACATAAAAAAGTGTCAGTTTTTTCTTTTTGATTGATTTTTGATTTGATTTTTCTTTTTGATTGTATTTACAATTAGATTATGTCAGTTTAATTTTCTTTGCCAACAAATTCGTTGGAAATAAATAAAATTTTGCCGGAGTCGGAGTAGGAGTCGGAGATGCATGTTTAAAAAGAAATATTCCTTGTCAACAAAAATGTCAACAGATTAAATTTGCTATTTGTTTTCTCTAAAACATTTCATCTTGTTAATTCGAGGCTAGGTATTTTATTTATTTTTGTCTGTAATTTAATTTATTATTACCATTAATAACTTTAGTATTGAAAAATACTGCAATATTGAGTGCAATAAAATTCTATTTACTTCCTCTTGTCATCTTTTGTCATCCAATGCAGTTTCCAATATTGTTGTTTCATTCTATACACGCTTAATCTAGATTATTTCATAAATCTAAAATATGGTCACTAGTATTTTTTAGTTTACCTTAAATCTTTTGATTGGAATACCGTGTATAATATTTCCAAGAACTTAACAGTTACGGCTCAGTAATACGTCACCTCTACTATAATAATGCCAAATGCCTTTTATACGCTAGCAGTGGATGATTTTTATAAATAATTGAAAGTAAGAGGGCATCTGTCAATTTTTATTCAAACAATCCATATAGTATAGGGATTGTTACATACAATTGACCTAAAATTGAACAACGATCTAAATAATAGCATAGAATACATGTTCTATTTAAAATAGGGAAGTTGATGCTACTTCCGGTATCAGAGGAAGCAACTGGAAAATAAAAATAATTTAGTTAAAATGATCGTTGCCAACAGAATGGTCAACTACAATGGTCAATTTCTCATTTCATTTGTTTCTGAAAATTCTTTAAATGGCAGGTTGCCGTGAAAGCCCCTGTATACAGGTTTTTATACACTTATTTAAGAAAAAATGTATAAAACTACTAACAAAATCTGATGGAGTTACCAATATACGACTAGATACTAGATATTGGTCTTTGTAGATGCCATAATAAAAAAATAAACAATTGAAAAATAAAATAGCTGTACCTCAACTATACAGTGCTTCCCAAAGGTATCGGATAAATTCTATAAAATCTTAAATAAAAATATTTGAGAAAAATGCTCCGACACGTCGATTTTTCTTTTAACTTACTATCCTGATATACACTTTTCAGCCCCCCACCCCTTCGCCCCTAAGGGGTGGTAACCACAACTTAAAAATTCAAATAGCAAAGTACCCCTTGCGATACCTCAATTGATAGACTTTTTTAATCTGAATACAAAGAAAAAAAAATTATCGAAATCGGTTGATAAATAACAGCGATATTTATCAAAATTTATTTATACACGAAATTGAGGAATAACAAAATTTAATTAACTAATCCTTAATTAATTGTCAAAGTGCTGCGCGTTAACGACGAGACAATGCCCTAATCTATCCCCAAACGCTTGTTGAACATTTTCTAACATTTTATTTCGAGTTTTCGAACATTCCTGGAGTCATTAAGTGAATTACTGCAGGAATTCTTTCCTTTAACGCCTCAATATTTACAGGTCTATTAAAATAAACTTTACTTTTTAAATAGCCCCAAAGAAAATAATCTAGTGGGGTTAAATCTGGCGATCTTGCTGGCCATTCAATAAGCCTTCATCTACCAATCCATTAGGAAATTTGAAAATATTTGGATTAGGAAATACTTGATCGAGGTATTCTCGAACTTGTCGCTCATAATGTGGAGGCGCACCGTCTTGCTGTAACCAAATTCTGTCCTTGTGTCTATCAGGATCTTCTGCGTTGGGAAACAACACCGCTAAAGTAGGTAGTAGTTCATTTCGTAGAAAGTTCAGATAACGTTCACAATTCAGTGTTCCGTCGAAAAATTTGGTCCAATAATTCTAGAACCCACCACACCAGCCCACACATTAAGGTTTTGAGGATATTGTGTGTTCGCTTCCACCATCCAATGCGGATTTTGACGAGCCCAGTAACGGCAATTTTGTTTATTGGCGGTGCCATTCAGACAAAATGTTGCCTCAACAGAAAAAAACGATGTTTCTAATTAAGCAAGGATTTTCATTAGAGAGTTCCATCATTGTCTCACAAAACTGCACTCGTCGATCAAAGTCATCATCGGACAATTTTTGTACCAAGTGCACTTCATACGGGTGAAATTTGTGTTTTCGAAATAATCTGGACACTGTGCTTTTTGACGCACTAACTTGTGAAGCGACCTCCGCAAGGGTTGAATGATTTTCTTGCACCATTAAAATAGCATCCAATTGTCGGTTTTCAATTAAGGCCAATGGACGTCCTGCCTTAGGCTTATCCCGTACATGACCGATATCGCGAAATTTGTTTTCGATTCGACTTACTGTAGATTCCGATATTGGCGGACGGTCCGGGTGCGTTTCATTGAACAAAACACGAACTTCGTCATGCGTCCGGCTTCTATCTCCCAACCCAATCATTAAAACTTCGATTCTTTCGGTTTCTGTAAATCTTATTTTGCTACTATTTCTTCAATGACGAAAAATCTGAATTGTGTTTGACATAAGTAAAAACAAGTTGCAATTGTTTGAACGATATTGCTATGCCCGCTTCAACAGCGCTTACTCGAATATTGACGTTCTTCTTTGAATACATTTTGGTAAATATCGCGGTTATTTATCAACTGATTTTGATAATCTTTTTTTCGTTGTATTCAGAATAAAAAAATCTATCAATTGAGGTATCGCAAGGGGTACTTTGCTATTTGAAATTTTAAAGCTGGGGTTGCCACCCCTTAGGGGCGAAGGGGTGGGGGGCTGAAAAGTGTATGTCAGGATAGTAATTTAAAATAAAAATCGACGTGTCAGAGCATTTTTCTGAAATATTTTTATTTAAGGTTTTATTGAATTTATCCGTTACTTTTGGGAAGCACTGTATGTAAGGAATGGATCAGTATTCTTACATTCTACACTACTACTACTAATATAATACTTACAAAAATATAGATTTTTCTTTCTGGGAACAACCTGTCTAAAAATGATAAAATTCGCACACTAGTGTGGTTTTAAATATACGATACGCATTCTGTTGCGTTGCTATGAGTTGTGGATTTTAATTTTTAAAATGATAATCACTCCAATATAACATACGTACAATTAATGTGCAATTCTTTTTTAGATCAATATGCAGTCTACCACCAGAAGAGAGATTGCTCTCTGTACCCAACAAATATATCGGAATATGAGCAAGTCATAGACGAACGTGGTGCTCTTTATGTTCATGTAAATGAAGAATGGAAAAATTATACCGTCCAAGACGAGATTTATTGCTTTGAGGTATTTGATAATGATGGAAGCATTACGCCTCTTTTACTGATGTGCAGTCGTGACACTAGCAATGACTTAAAGTTTGTTTTGAGCAGAATTTGTCAGATACTTTCCTGTATATGTCTACTGCTGACCATGATCGTTTACACAGTGGTTTACAAATTGGAAAAAGTTCGCCACCGAGTGGTGTTCTGTTATTGCTTGGCAAACGGTATTGGATTTGGTACTTTAACGTACATACAGTTTGATCCAACACAGGAAGAGCATTGTAAAAGTCTATGTAAGTAACATGGCCGATTTTATCTTACTTTTTATTATTATTTATTTTTGTTAAAGCTTTCACCGTGTTATTTGGTTTTCTGGCCGCGTTTGCCTGGTTGAACACAATGTGCTACGATATTTGGAAAACAATTGTGTAAGTACCAACTTGTTTTCTTTTCTTTTAGTTATTCTTATAAAATATTACGTATATCTATTATACGTATAGTAGTATAGTAGTAAATAATTGCAAAAAATACCACAATTTGAAAAACTAGAAAGCCCAATTTTTACATAACCTCATATAATTTTATTATTATGAAAATTATTTAAGAGTAAAGTGCCTTTGTTTTTGGAGATACGAAAACAAATTATTTGAAAAAGGCATTTAGAAATAATAGAAGGTATCGAATGCGAAATTAGAATCACCTTCTACCGTTGCTTTTTTCTCGGCAGAAAATTGTACCTATAATATCGGAATTAAACTGAATAGGTATTAAACTTTAAAAAGGTAACAGTGAGATAGATTCATGTAGAGGTGTTTCAAATTAAACGAATGTAGCCCCATCACTACCTCTGCTTTAGAATACATTGGCCGGACACCACATGACACCTTCTTCTTATTTTTAAACAACTCACCATACTTACCTATGAAGATATTGTTTTTTTTAACTTCTTTTAACGGTTGTCAGAACGGTTGTAAACAAAGTTCTGCTATTATACTCGCTATATGGAAAATCAGAGTTGGGCCTTTGTGCAAGTGATTGAGTGATGAGTGACGAGTGTTCACTCATTACTCATCGCAATAAGTGAAGAGTGTTCACTATTCATAACGAGTGATGATTAATTCAATCACCAATCACTACTCACCACTCATGACTGTCGTATATGATTGAATACTCGCCACTTTTCACTCATGAGTGACGCACAACGAGTGATGAGTGTTCAATAAAATTACACTGTTTTAAAGACATAATAGAAACTCGTTGTAGTTTTTAAGAGAGATAGTGTAGGTTGGAGGTCTAGTGAAAGACAAAATTGCGGCACTGAAGAAATGTTTCATACAACACCACCAAAATCCAATTTTTTATTACTATGCTTATATTAACTTCACTAGTTTCGATATTTTACCTATTTCCCCACCTATTTACCCATTGTCCAATCGAGTTGAAATTTTGTATGTGGACAGATTTCCGGTGACAATGCATGAATCAATTAAAAGATTTCGGAAAATTTTCCAAAATTTTCCAAAATTTCTAAACATTTGTCCAATTGAGTTGAAATTTTGTAAGTAAACAGATTTCCGATGGCAATGCATACATCCATAAAAAATTTCTGAAGTTTGAAAAAATTTCCAAAATTTGAATAATTTATCTAATAGAGTTGAAATTTTATATGCACGTGGGCAGATTTCATAAATCAATAAATATGAATGGAACTTTTTCGAAAATTTAGCAAGATTTTTGAATTTTTGTATAAACCGTGGTTTTTAAAAAAAAAATTATTTTTTACATGAAACTCAGTCTTTTCGTAGGTTCGTAGGCTCAAGAAAAATTACTAAGAAAATTTAGAGCCAAATGGCTTTTTTTCAGATGAGAGATAATAAGGTACACGGATCTTTTCATGAGACATAAATCCGTATAGGGCTGGTGAACGTGAAAATAAAGAAAAAGACGAAATCCTAATACTTGTACACACATGGAATTAAGTAAGTTCTATAAATATTTTAGCAGTGTGTCGATGATACATCCAAGTACAATTTTTTTGGTATTCTGGTCGACCGCTCGGCCGCTAAGTGCAAAGAAATTGTCCGTTTACGCTTCAACTCGTATATCGGAAATTTATTATTTGCGAAACCTTGTTCGAATGCTTTGAATTGGGTTATAATGATTTATATGTTTCTATTTATTAGCTTAATGTGTAATTAATTAATGTAATTCATACATTGCAATGTAATTGTGTTTTTATTAAATATGACGTTAATTTTATATTAATAAACATAAAAGTTTTCGATTACATAAAATGAAAATCTCATTTCAAGATATTGCATACAACACAACAAATTATACTTACAACCTTATTGCATATAATAGCTGTTTTTGTGTTAATAAATACCAAAATCAATTTGTTGTTGTCAATATTTTTACTTTTCAGGTTATTTCAGAACTGACAGATGTATTAACATTTATTCACAAAATATAAATAAATTAAAATTAAATTGCTTTAAATTTGTCTTTATGGTAATTTGTTAATTGTGATTTACTGGTGCCTTCGAGATATTTAGCTTCAACGATATTTTGCAGTGTTTAACTTAATAAACAGAAAGGAGTATGTATTTTGTATAGCATGAATGTATCATTACTATTTTTTTATATTATTATTTTGTATTTACTATACAGCAATATGTTTCAAATATCTAACAACTGAAAATAATGACAATTATGTATATCACTAATTTACAAAAATGTTTGGAAATTTACGACGAAAAATTTTAGACGAATTTTGATGGAATGTAAATATGTTATAATTATTATTTTAAAAAAAAATAAACTAAAATGTACGACCATCTAAAAGAACATTTATACAACATAAAAATTATTTCATCAAATTTGATCTGGGATGAGTACAAATTGTGTTGGTAACGGGTATATAATTTCCCAAAAGGAGACGCTTCAGAAAGAAAAGTTGTTGGTTACTCTTACGTATAGCTTTTATTGCATATTAATTACTCACAATCATATGCAATAGAAGGTATACGGAAGAGAAATCAACAACTTGACGATTTGAACCAGGGACCTTTGCGTCGCTAGCACAATGCTCTCCCATCTGAGCTATTGACATTGTGCTAGCGACGCAAAGGGCCTTGGTTCAAATCCAGGCTGTGGCTGTAATTTTTGATATATTTAAAATTTACATCCCGCCTGTATGTTACCATATTATTAACTTATAGATAATATTACTTTGACAAAGTATGTCGTTAAACATTTTCAGTTATAGTTTATATCTTTGGAAATTAAAAAGACCTTCATTTTTAATGAATATGCATTTTAGCTAACCTTACAGTAAACAATTCATAAGTAAAAATGTTACTTTTAACTTATTATCGTTGTTAATGCACGCCTCTTAATTTATTTAGAAAACAAATTAAGAAATAAAATTTCCAATAATGTTCTACCTAATATAGTAAATGAAAAATGTGTGCTTATTGAACTATATTGGAACTATATTACAATAAAACTTCTGTAGAGCTCTTTGAAATATTAACAAAAAAAGAAAAATAAAAAATTAATTAGTTATCAAACAATGCAAAACCAAAAATGAAACACAATAAATACATATTACAACAATAAAAAATTATTAATTATAAGTAAAATTTTAATAATTTGTCTTAACAAATGAACAAAAGAAAATTAGCATAATGTTTTGTTTTTTTTTCTAGAAAGTAATATGTTTCATATGGTCTTATTGGTTTTCTCTGTTCCTTCTGAAGTTGGAGCCGTTTAAAATAAGATATTGTTAATAATTCAAACGGCTGTAACTTTTTAATGAATTGAAAAAGTAATTTACTTTCTGAAAAAAATTGTTTTGCGGAAGAAACGTGGGACACTCAAATGTATTAGATGTCATGAAAGATAATTAAACATTAACTGCTGTAAAGTAAATACAGATATAAAATTTCCATTGTCCTTCATACAAAATAATGCTCGTCCTAAATGTAAATTTAAATTAAATTTAGAGAATTTATTTACATTTAGTGAATATATTTTAAAATTACAATTCTGAAATAGTCTATATTTAGTGATAATCCTTGGAATCAAGTTGATTTCCGCATTTACTTACTTACTTACTTAAGCCCGTCATCATACTGCTGGGCAAAGGCATTTACTTGCGTAATTAATATGTGTATTAGTTAACATAAATTTATATAATGTGTCATGATATTACGCAATATCTTAAAATGAGCTTTTCGTATCATATTACCAAACATGTTTATTAATATTATTATAAAAGTAATTCTATATTTAATTAAATGCATTACCTACTCGTAAACTTAACTGTAGTGATCATATTACATTTATTACATTGCAATGAAGATATCACATTAAGGAAAAGGTCGGACACGCTAAAAATAAACTAAATCCCGTTACACTACATCCATCGAAAAACCACCTCGTGACGGACAACTTTTTGCGATGCGGCCGGGTCGAGGTAGAACAGTACACGAATATATAACCGACATACCATTTTCAAATCCTGCGATAGTGATACGAACTTACTTATTTCCATGACTGTACAAGAAACAAATTTTTTGGGCTGGTAAAATTACACTCTTTGATTTCCAAATTCCGACTATAGATTTTTTTAACCATTTCCTGATTTTTTTAACAAGATTTTCATTACACGTTAGGTACGTACACGTTCAATGTACATTCCAATTCACATTTAATCAATGTTGGATCACTATAGAATCGGATAAAATTTGATACAGTTTATTCTCTATAAAAAAGGCATAATTATTATAAGATAAAACTTAATAACATAAAAGAAGTTTCTACGACGAAAAATATTCATCCAAAGAGGAAACAAAGGAACTTAACTAAAAAAGAGAGTTCAATGTATTGCAATATCGTACATACCTAAAAAACAACCACATTTTGAAAATCCGTCGTTATAAAAGCTTTAAAAGGGCATAGCCGAAAATGTCACTCGCTAAGAAATGAGTGAAGATTGACGAGTAATGATTGATGCGTAACCCTCGTTTCGCTGATTAATGAGTGATGAGTGTAATTTAGTTTTATGATTGATGAGTAATCAGTGACGAGTGATTTCATTAATCATGAGTGTTACTTCACTCAGATTATGTGAGTGACGCCCGCCCAACTCTGCACAAAATTAACACAATCATATCTTAATTATTTCAAGTAAAATAACATGTATATTTCCTATTTTAAATAATGTGCAACTAATAACTGGTATGTATTTTTTATTAGGTCAATGAAGAAAGCTTCCGATGATACAAAGAAGACGATCTACTACAATATCTATGCTTGGTTGGTACCTGCTCTAATTACGGTGTTCTGCTACATTGAACACACCCATGAACTATTTCCTGACGTATTACATGCGCATGTTGGCGAGATATATTGTCTACTAGAGAACAAACTACCAGGTAAAGTAAACATTATCATAGTTCAAACTATTTTTTCACACTAATGGCATAGAAAGCTCACTAGGTAAATCATAGAATGCCTGACTTGACAATCAAAAATTCTCACAACTCTTTCAAAACTATCTAATCACCATAAAATCTCTTTCAGAAGGAAACTATGGCCATACTATTTTTTTCATATCACCAATACTTGCTGCAACCATCTCAAACATAGTGTTCTTTGGGTTAACGATAAAGTATATAACAGATGCGACGGATAGCATAAGAAAAATGAGCGATCATAGGATTGACGAAAAGAAGAAAAGAACACGAATGTTAAGCGCTAACAAGAAAAAGTACAATTAAAACCGTAAACTCTGGAAACCAACATTAATCAGTTTACTTGCAGGATATTCATGGCTTTGAAGTTGTTCCTTGTAATGGGCGTCAACTGGACGTTCGAAATTGTTTCATCATTAATCAGTTTCAGACATAATAAAACTTTGGAAGTCATCGAGCTGATCTTTGATACTTTTAACTGTTTGCAAGGTAATGTCGAATATAATTAATCGTTAATTCCAATGTGAAACTTTTTTGCCCCTGATTGTGCACTAACAAATTTGTATTTTTTGGGATGATAGGGCTCAAAAAATGGTGTTCTTTGTTAGACCTTTTGTATTGTTCAATATTTCGCCAATTTTTGTTGGCATCCTCAGGAACTAAAAATTTTACACACAAAACAACAAAACATGTTAAAGGCGGATTGTACATACCTAACAAATGGTCTTAAGACTCAGTTCTACCTCTCCCAAAACGCGTTTTCAATTAAATACGTTATTTATTGTTCTAAGGTTATGAAATTTTCAGTAATAATATAACAAGAGAGTGAGAATAAATTGAAAATAATTTGACAGATTGTTTGAAAACTTGTCGCCAGGCAATAGTCACGAGAGCCCGCAGGGCTCGAGTGGCTATTGCCAAATGGCAACAAGTTTGAACAAAATCTGTCAAATTATTTTCTAATTTATGGAACTCTTGAGTTATAGTTGACTAGATTATTTTTTGATTCACAAATTTTTACAATAAAAAAGATCAATAAAACTATCATAAAATTATTGTAAAATTTAATTTAATTAATTATTACTTACAATATATGAAAATATCGTTGACACATTGTGAATATATTAAAATAATTAACAATTTAAATTAGTACAATGAAAAACGCAATTATTAAAAATATTTCGAGACTCATTATTTATTGAGGATTTGGAATTGCTTGTTATATTAAGTGTTTCCTCCTGCGTATTTTCTCTAAGATTATTTATTATATTTGAATGATGTTCTTGGTTCAATTGTAAGTATGGTTTAATCGAACTTGCAGAATTATGACCAGTGACCTTGATTAGTTCTTGTTCTCCTACACCAGCTTTTGAAAGGTTACTTACTGCACTTGATCTGGCAGAATGGTTAGTTATTTTTTTAGTAACTGTGTCTAGACCTACTTTTTCTGCGGATTCTTTCATCCATTTTGAAATGGAATTTATTCCCACAGGAACGTTTTTATACCAAAACCATGAGTTTGCCAAGCCGGATTTGGAGTAAGAAACAAGCGTTCGGTTTTAATATTTTCTTCACGTTTACTCATTAGTTTTTCAAAAACACGAACAGGGCAAATATCTGGGTTATTTATGTTTGGAGTCAACCATTTACTATTAGCGCACCTTTGTGCTCCACCCTGTGCAGTTTTTGTAAAGATGGGATTGTATTCAATGCGGCCAGTATTTAATCTTTTTATGTCGGTTTCTTTTTTAAAATAATGAACTAGACATTTCGTAGCTTCTCCTCCCCTCCAAGCTAGTTCATACGATGCAACGTGAAAAAACTTTCTTTGCAATCCACAAGGTGTATCTTTGTCCCAATAGTTAAAAATTTGCAACAATTCTGTATTAGAAAGTGCCACAGAACTTTAGAAAAATAATTTTTTGCAAAGATAAAAATTAATTTTACTTCTACACCTTTGGATTTTTTCAAATATAAAACATCTAGCCCAACTCGCGATACAAAAATAGATTTTTTATTTAAGTACAAGTTTAACCCAAACATTATAATTGCGAAAATAAAGCGTAATTGCCAGAAATGTACCTATTTGCCGATATTACTGCTGCCCGGCGTACACAGCAGACGCCAGGAGCTTTAAACACCGCCTCTAACTGGTGACAACGGATTGACGGTGGTAGGGGACAGCCTGACCACTCCCAGCAAAAAAGAAAAAACACGAAATATTTCGTGTCGGAGTTGCGATGTTTTTGCGACGGTGTCTTAACACAGCGACAAATAAACGGAACGCACCGCAGCGGTTACGGACACTGCGGTTACGGACATACTTAGTTGAAATGTTATTAACGTCCATGCTTGTCGCTGTGTTTTAAGACCATTTATTAGGTATGTACTATCATGGCCATATATTATGTCTTCTCCTTTGACGTCGATTCTCTCGCAAATATACGGGCGGACAAATTTGAAAAAATTCTGATACTGTCCTTCATTAATATTCTACCACTCATAAAAATTAGAAAGCTGTATATGTTGGCGTTTTCCCGATTTTTCCAAATTAAGAAGAATTGGCTCTGTTTTTGCCCCGTAAATTTCATACGTTTAACTTTAGAAATTAATTACGCCGGAAATAATCCAGATTTCAACGAATTAAAAAGTAAAATCACCCGCGGATGTTAGCTTTCAATGTGCATTTTTGTAAATTGATTGTATTAGTGGTTCACCCACAAAAAGCTATATTATGCAATGCCAGCAATTCCGTTATTAGGAGAGCTATGATAATTAAATATACGCTATAGGCCACCCAATAATTCATAGGTTTAAAGTTTATAACATAATCATTGTTTATCTTGCATTTTCCATACAAAAGATAGTGCTGAAACGCCGCGTGAATTCCGACGCTCTACGTCTTTGGTGTGGTGCGCGGAAGGGAGTCGTTAGCGGTGCTGTCGGCAGTGAGAGAACGGCGGGCAGCTGATTACCAATACACAAAAACAACGATAACTTGTCAAGGTAGTAATTTTAACTAACAGAATTAAATTCGTAATTTTTGCAGAATTTTGATTATAATATGTGACCCGGTGCGAGAGACTCCTGTTTGACTCCTGTGTTTGACGTCTCCTAACTCTAAAACTACTGAACAGAAAAAATTGAATATAACATAAATACAACTCTTGATATATTATATATATTAAGAACGGCAGCTCTGAGCGTATAAAACTTATAGGTCGTTATATTGTGTCCGTAAACACTGTTCTCCTAGTAACTAATCATGAGATGCTTTAATACGATCTTTTCTAGGGAAAATGCAAAATAAACAATGATTCTGTAATAAACATATGATTTATTAGGTAGCCTATGAGCGACACTTCATCATCCTAGCTCTTCTAATAACGAAATTGCAGGCATTGCATATAGGTTTTGGTGGGTCAACCACTAATCCGATCATTTTACAAAAATGCACATTAAAAGCTACCATTACGTAGGTGATTTTACTTTTTAATTCGTTGAAATCGATGGATTATTTCCGGAGTAATTAATTGCTAAAGTTAAAAGAATGAAATTTACGGTGCAAAAACAGCGTCAATTCTTCTTAATTTCGAAAAATCGGGTAAACGCCATAATATACAGCTTTCTAATTTATATGAATTGTAGCATATTAATCAAGGACAGCCTCAGAATTTTTTCAAATTTTTTCGCCCCTAGATTGGCGAGAAAATCGACGTCAACAAAGGGGACATAATATATGGCCACGACAATAAATTTAACATGTTTTGTTGTTTGTCAATTGTGTATGAAATTTTTAGTTCCTGAGGAATCCTACAGAAATTGGCGAAATATTGAACAATAAAAAAAGGTCTAACAAAGAACACCCTTTTTTGAGCCGTATCATCCCAAGAAATACAAAATTTTAAATAATCGTTAAAAGGTTTGTTCGAACAGCAGTAAAAAAAGTATCCAACTAATTGGGTATTCTTCTACGCATACGCAAAGGAATTTTGGAGCGGCAAAATCTCAATTGCGTAGAAGAATACCCTACTAGTCGGGTACTTTTTACTTTATCATACGCAGTATGTAAAGTATTGTAATCATGCCAAAAAAAAATTTTGAGATTTTAGCGGAAATATGTCTATTTGGGTCCCCTGAACATTTTTGACCAAGGTACAAAAAAATGTCTGTGTGTGTGTGTGTGTACGTGTGTGTGTACCCGTTTTTTGTGGCGACGATTCCGGAGAAACTACTAAAGGTATCGGGACGAAACTTCATATTTAGAAGTATCATAACCAAACTTAGAGCTGAAAAGCTTTCTGTTGAAAAGGGTCCAAAGGAACTGGAGGTTTAGTCTTAGCATTTTTGAAAGATTTTGCAAATAAGCCGCCATTTCTGGAATTTCGTCGAAATAGTTAAACAATAAATTAAAGATGAGGAAATTCTGAATAATTTACGAATATGAAATTTTTTGGTACAATCAATAGTTTAGCTGCATGAGCAAATTCTATTTTATCGAGATCGGTCGTACTACATTAAAACTAGTAGCCAGGATATGTCAGAAATTTTGATTCTAATGACACTAATGACACTAATGACAACGCTAATGTTTTGACAATAACGTCTATCAATATAAGCTGTGTTCGCATATTGTATTACACCTTTTACACCCAATAACACGTAAGTGTCATTTGGACGTTGTACCCGGTATCAACGGAGTACAATATCCGAACGCAGCTTTAATCGACATATCTGTCTAGTTCTACTAGTTTTATTTTAATGCAGACATGGCCGATCTCGATCAAATAGAATCTCATGCAGCTAAACTATTATTTTTATATATAGTATGATAAGGTCATGTGCCTGGCCACATCAGATTTTTTTACTGCTGCTTGAACAAACCCAATGTCGTGTAAATAAGACAACTTTCTGATTTAAATATTTTCAGGGTTCTTTGTATTTACAATTTTTGTCCTAAAATGGGATACAATCCGACCAATATTGGGTAAACTAAAAGTCCTGGATTTTACAAACAGTTTCAGCACTTCGGTAGGTTGTATTTATTCTCATAGGAGGAATGTGGTGTAATGTTCATTATTTTTTTTAGTCAATACCAATATCTTCAAGCAATGGAAAAACATCCAGTACGCCATCCACTACTTAAGTATACCTGAATGGTTGAGGTGTAGGTATACATAATAATGTGATTTATAAGATATTCTTATATAACTATTTTTTTTACTACTATTGTAGTATTTATTCAATAGACTGTATTTTACTCATTATTGGAAGTTTTTATTTTCTATCCTGATTATGTTATTGTCTGGCTATTATGTTATACTATAGATGTCAAGTCTAACTATCTTCCCTGGTGGTAGTCAACCAGTCTTACAGTTTAGTGTCGCATATACAAGGTGTCCCGTATCGTTCAAACATATTCAAACTCAGGGAGCGTAGAGTAGGTTAAATTCTATTTGTAAAAACCGACATATCGTAGTTCTATCATTAATTATTCTAAATATACCTACATGGTGCGCCATATGAATTAATATTTTCGAATATCATTTTTAACGCCTGTATGTCACCATATTATGAACCTATAATTGCCTATAATATTACTTTGACAGTATGTCGTTAAACATTTTCAGTTGTCATTTTTCTATCTTTCTAACAGACCGCTGCCAATGTGAAAACTTTGTTCTTTTCTGGCAGATGCACTTCGTGGATATTATTGTCGAAATTTATTACAAAACTTTCTTAAAGATCAAACATTTTGAAGACATTTTGGAATAACTTAAAAAAAAAACTTCTACTGACCATTTACTGCTAATAATACCAACAATGTCAGTTTTAATAGATATTGCGATATTGCCCTCTCGTAAAAGTCGCGAAAGAGCCACAAGATATATTGTGCCAAGTATGCATACGGTATCTAAATTTTGCGCTGTAGTCCAAAATAATCATTGTCGTTTGGACTTTTATTTGATCGTACTTATTAGGTTCCATTACTTCGCAATTTGTTCCACTACTGGGCAGTTTATCTCAATTATACTGGGTGTTAAAAAATAAGCGTAAAATATAGATAAGGTATAATAATCAAGTTTTGATAGTAGACCAACTTTTGATAACGAACTCATCTCTAGATAGACACCGTTTAGGGACTGCAGAGAGCCGGAATATTGCACAAACTTTAGAAATTGCTTTAGTAAAGTGGGTTGTATGAAGTATCATAGAAAAGCTATTTTAAAATCAAATAATTTAAAAAATTTCAGGCAAAAGTTATTTGGTTTTAAAAGGGCCATCCTATGACACATGACAATATTTTCCCTATGCTGTTTGTAAAATTGGTACCATTTTCTGACTCTCTCCAGCGTTGAAACAATACATTTCCGTACATGAGTATGTTCAAAAGGTAAGTAGTACACCTAACATTGTCGCCTTACAAGTGTTCAAGTATAATTTATTTTTTTTTTGTTGCCGTGAGCGTTGGCTGAGGGTTGGGGTGCCCTAGCACTGCAGCCATGTGGCTTGTTGTACTGCCGCCGCCCAGGTAGTTAATCGAAGATCTTCGTCCAGTTAATAAGGCTGAGGAGTCTTCCGATTAAATTTTCTTTTGGGAAGTTGGTTGAGGGGTTTCCTCTTCCAAGGTTTGCTTCCCTCCAGGAGGTCAATGCTAAGCATTCGAATAGAACATGAGAGGCGTCTTCCTCCTCTTCGTTGCAGAGTCTGCACACAGGTTCTTCTTTCAGAATTTGTAGGGTGTGCAGGTGCTTCCTGAGGCTGCAGTGTCCGGTTATAAGTCCAGTCACCATCCTTAGGTTATTCCTACTGAGTTTGATCACTTCAGCGGCTATATGTCTTGAGGGTTTTTTCAACAGTATCTTACTATATCTGTGCCCTGTCAAGTTTTCCCAGTGTTCGATGTGTTTCCTGATAGCCCACTCTCGCACGTCTGATTTGATCACACACATTGATATGCCTATCATTGGTTCCGGTCCAATGCATGGTCTACTTGATCCCTTTTTAGCCAGTTTGTCGGCTTTTTCATTGCCTCTCTCCCCTTTATGTCCTGGCATCCACTGTAGGGTTACAGTGTTTGCTTCTGCCAGTCTTGTTAGGTTTTGGAGGCATTCCCAGGTGATTCTGGATTGGATTTTGTAGCTATTCAGCGCCGTAAGGGCTGCTTGGCTGTCGGAGTATATTAGGATGTTTTGCCTTTTGTACCTCCTTTATAAGTTTTCCAATGCGCATTGGTTTATCGCAAAGATCTCGGTCTGGTATGCTGTTGCCAGCCCCCCAAGGAGAGACTTATCTCACATCTGGGGGATAGACTGTATATCCCTGCGCCCGATCCATCTACCCTTTTGGACCCGTCTGTGTACCAGGTCAGGATTCCTGGCTTTTTTGTGTTTTCTCCTAGTTCCCTTCCAATTTTTATTTGGAAGGTCTTATCCAGGGAGTATTGTGGTGTCATGCAATCGCTTCCCATGTTTAATGTTGGTTTTGCGATTGTTTGAACAATTCTGGAGTGTTTCCCATTTGGGTGCCAGTTACCGTTCAGTTGTAGCCTATAAGCCCCTAGCCTCGCTTCCACTTTAATCAAGTATAATAGTAAGATTTATAACAATTGTATTTCGTCGTCGAATATCTTTAACACAGAATTTTCAAAAATAATTTTCGAAAATAATATTGCTGCCTTTTTATTGTTTATCAATTTGTTATTATAATACTAATTATTAATTAATTATTATAATATTAAGACCCAGTTCTACCTCTCCTAAAACGCAGAGTTAATTAAAAGCGTTATTTATTGTTCAAAGTTTATGACATTTTCAGTGTAACTTTTTAGATAAATAACGAGTTGAGCTGGATGAGAAATAATTTTTTGGATAGTTAGTTTTGGATAATTGCGATAATAAACCGTAATTGCCAGAAATGTATTTATTTGTCCATATTACTGCTGCCCGGTGTAGACAGCAGACGTCAGGAGCTTTAAACACAGCCTATAATTGGTGACTACGGATTGTGACCACGACCTAGAAATTCTTATAGGAAATTAACAACAATTTCTCCTTGCGTATTAAAAAGTAATAAAAAGGCTATAATATTGGTTGAAAATCATACAAAATCTTAAATTCTAGAATAAGAGTTCAATGATTCAGAAAAAAAATTTATTTACAAACTATTATTCATAAAAATATTAATCCTACATTAATAAACGATAGAAAGAAATGACTTAAAATTTAATGAATATCAATATATAATCGGTAAGTGCTGTTGTCGAGCTTACAAGGGTCACGACCGTGGCTATTAACATACAAAAATGTGAACAAAAAAAATTCTCTACCATAAAACCGATAGAGATTTATTAGAGTGTATGCAAAATAACACAAGACGAAAATGCTGCAAAACAGTTAATATCATAGTCCTTAATATTACGTCACCATTTAATAATAAACAAAATCTTGCCCCCCCCTATAACATTGCAAACGGCGCCCATGGGGTTAGGTGACATCCCAGCGATTGTTTTGGGATCCATTTCAAGATGTTCAGTTTTTGACTTCAATATCTCAGGAACTTCGCATGTTTTTGTGCTGACTGAGTCATTACCTAACTGGACAATCACAAATAACGGCATCTGGGCAGTGTTTTTTTTCGGGTTGGACAAAATTGTAGTCGTCGTCCTTGAGCAAGTCTTTGATTTGTGACTTGACTTGTTGAAGCTGTTCTTCTGCAAATTTAATATTGCATAAACAGTATGTATTCAGATCGCTAGACATATCGCTAGTCACTATGTTCCAAATGATGAACTAAGCGAAGGATCATGCAGTCATGCTGGACATAACTGGGCTTAAATAGTGGTTTATAAATATCGGTACGTAGGTGTTAACTTACAAAAAAATAAAATTTTTAACTTTATTTATTCATATTTGTTGCGAACTCTGGCAACAAACAGAGTGCTCCTAGGCATCTAAATGTCATTCATATTCAAGTAAGCACGTGAGTTGCTGCGCATAAAAACTATACATATTTGTTGGTGTATTTTCTCATGTATTGTGTCTAATTATTGGTTATACGATTGTGCAAAATTTGCACGAAAGTAACACTATGAATGTACTCTTTTACCACTTTTACCACTTCATAATTTTTTATACATCCACTCGATAGTCGAATAACTTCATAACTACCTGATTGTATTTAAAAATTAAATTAGCATTCTTGTAGATAATTAAACTGTTAAACTATTTCGAAACATTCCATTCTATTTTATAATAAATATTTGATAAAAGCCATACTTCTATCTTTGAATATCTGCCCACTTATTTTAAACACGTCAAAGTACATAAACTGTATTTTTTTTTATATACTGTATGTATAACAGTTTATTTTGATGCTGAGATTGCTGTTCGTTGATTTTGGTCAATGTAATCTCCACTTATTTGAAATGCCCAAAAATCAGGTTTTTGCAGTTTGATTCTTTAAGAAAAAAATAATGCTACTTGATACAATTTTGTAAGAAGCCTGAAATAAGAATTTCAAATTCTATTATTTTATTTTTACATCCAAAAACATAAATAAGTAGTTAACTTTGTTATAGGTTACTATGTTGACAACGAAGAAACTTGCCATTTTGGTAACTATTTTTAATATCTGCCATTCCCAAGAAAGAGAAGACCATTGCATATATCACGGTCCAGATATCTCAACTTCAGACATTACAGGATTTTCAAAATTTGTCCTTCTGCGAGAAGAAATAGTTTCTACTGTAAACGAAACCGAAATACAAGATGTTGGCACATATTTTCCGAAATGCTGTCCTCCCGGGTATCTATATAAAGAAAAGGAAGTCAAGTGTAGAGAGTCGAATGATACTTCAATATACCAAGAAATGTCAATGGATGTAAACCTGATTAAAATTGGTTTAAGCGACTGTGATGTTATTACAGACCAAGTATTGCCAAAAAGCGATTTTCACACCACATCCAAAATTAATAAGGACGCGTCTTTGACAATTGCTGGAACCACATTCGAATTAGGGGAGTATTGTATGGATAACATTTTGAATGAGGACAATCGCATTGTCAGAATATGCTATAGCGAGAAGTATTGCTGGAATGACTCAGGACTTCCATGCTTAAAGAAATATTGTGCGGAAAACCCGATCACACCTTATTTAGTGACGTGCAGTCGTGACACTAGCAATGACTTGAAATTCGTTTTGAGCAAAGTTTGCCTGATACTTTCCTGTATATGTCTACTGCTGACCATGATCGTTTACTTAGTGATTTACAAATTGGAAAAAGTTGGTCACCGAGTGGTGTTCTGTTATTGCTTGGCACTTGGTATTGGATTTGGTACTTTAGCGTACATCCAGTTTGATCCAAACCAGGAAACGCATTGCAAAGGTTTAGGTAAGTAAGAGGCCCATTTTGTCTTACTTTTTATTATTATTTTTTTTTATTGTTAAAGCTTTCACCGTATTATTTGGTTTTTTGGCCGCGTTTGCCTGGTTGAACACAATGTGCTATGATATTTGGAAAACGATTGTGTAAGTGTCTACTTGTTTTTTTTTTTCGACTTATTCACAATTGTGGCAAACAAATGAAGGTGCCAACTAGGGATTATACAAAAACCCGTTTTTGAAAAGCCGGTTTTCGAATTATTATTTTTAAAAAACCGGTTTCAACCGGTTTTCGAATTTTTCAAAAGAAAAAAAAATATAAGAAAGTAAACCAATTTATTTTGTGTTTATTTATATAGGAAGATAACAAATAAATAAAACGTATAAATAGATAAATATGTTCTAACAAAAATAAATAAAATATAGGAACCTACTCTATAAAAATACAATGTATTGCTGTGCAAAGAAAAATAAAATATGGTTCATAAAAACAATAAAATCATCAGTAAAACGTTTCTTATACTTAAAAAACTAAAATATACTTCATACACAGTATAAAATAAAATATGATCTAGGTTACTTATTTGTTTTTCTAAGAAAATACGATTTTAAAAAACATAAAGCGTCTACAGATCGATTACTCAATCTAGTCCTGAGTTTTGAGAGAATATTTCCTGCAATCGAAAATACCCTTTCACTGGCTATGGAAGTAGCTTTAATTGTTTTTAGAGCATCAAATAAAAATTCAAATTTTTTTGTGCGTGTACAAGTTGCCTCAAATACTGCAAATTCGGCCTTCAGCGTCTTTACATTAGATGCTGTTTCTTTAGGTGTTCGCCTGGCTCATATGTAGATTAATTTTATTACAATTTGCTTATTGCCGACGTAATTTTAAATCAAAACGTTAAGGTTTCTACGTAAATAATTTGTATAATTATCTTCACATTACCGCATTACTATTGGTAAAAAAATCGTTTTTTTCCATAAAAAAACCGGTTTTCGAATTGTCAAAAAAACCGGTTTTAAAACCGGTTTTAAAAAAAACCGACAATCCCTAATGCCAACGAGCAAAAAAGATTTGGAATTGTATAACCATATATTTGCAGCCTAGTATGGTGTCCCATTTGTGAATATCTTAGTGATGTTCTTCACTAAAATCTCAAGGTGATGTATGTATGTAGGGGGAAGGAGGCTGGGCACAGGACCCATAGCACCTAGGCCTCAGTACGCCCTTTGTGCAGACCTCCCCTGCTCAATCTGGTCTCGCAAGCCAGTCCAGGCCCTGGACAAAGGCAACGAGACATGGCAGAGGAGCGTTCCGGATTCTGTGTATGGTTGGCCAGGGGTCCCCAAGAGCACTTACCCTCTGGTCTTCTAGGGCGGGGCATTCGCACAGGATGTGTCTTATCGTCTCGTCGTCCTGCTCGCAAGCACTGCAGGTGGGAGATACTGACAGATGCAGATTGAACATATGCTTTCGTAGTCTGCAGTGTCCAGTAAGGAGCCCCGTAATAAGCCGAAGTTTACTTCTGGTTAGCTGCGTGTATATCCTGGCTTCTTTAATGGAGGGATACTTGATCGTCTCCTTGGCCAGCAAACAGCCTGTGTTGTCCAACCAGTGAAGGAATTCGCTATGGGTGATGTCTGTCACCATGTTCCGTAGGGCGTTCAAGGTGATGTTTGAGAGAAGCATGGATTCAGGTGCTCCTTTGCTTTTTGAGTGCCCTCGGATGCTAAAATAGATCGTAGCAAAAGTGGTGTATTCTCCAATGTGCTAGTTGTGCTGCGCACACCTATGTCCCCAGGCAATAATGTTGGTGTTGATTTACTCTTTTTAAAGATTGTCAGAATAGGTATAAAAATAATATTAATGTTAATTATTACAAGCAAAATAACCTGTGTATTTCCTCTTTCAAATGTTGTGCAACAAATAATTGGCAGTTTTTTTATTAGGTCAATGAAGAAAGTTTCCGATGATAGAAAGAAGATGATCTACTACCATATCTATGCTTGGTTAGTACCGGCCTTAATTACAGTATTCTGCTATATTGAACATACCCATAAAATATTTCCTGATGTATTCCACGCGCATGTTGGCGAGACATGTTGCATACTAGACAACAAACTACCAGGTAAAAGTAAACATAATTGTTTAAACTCGTTTCTACTTGAGAACTTGACTTGACAACCAAAAACAAAATATATTCTTGCACCGTTCTTACAAATTTGTACGATGATTCAACGATCATTCCAAAACTTGGTTGTCACTTTCCTCCCACAACTCTTTCAAAACTACCTAATCACTTTAAAATCTATTTTAGAGGGAGGTTTTGGTCATACCATTTTCTTCATATTACCAATACTTACTGCAACCATCTTAAACATAGTGTTCTTCGTGTTAACCATAAAGCATATAACACATGCCACGGATAGCATAAGAAAAATGCGCGACAATAGGGTTGACGAAAAGAAGAAAAGAACAAGAATGTTAAGAGCTAACAAGAAAAAGTACAACAAAAACCGTATAACTCTGGAAACCAACTTTAATCAGTTTTCTTCCAGGATATTTATGGCTTTGAAGTTGTTCCTTATCATGGGCGTCAACTGGACATTCGAAATTGTTTCATCACTGTATAGTTTCAAACATAATACAACTTTGGAAGTCATCGAGCTGATCTTTGATACTTTTAACGCTTTGCAAGGTAATGTCGCGAATATTATCGTTATTCTCGTGATATTAAGACAACTTTCTGATGAACATATTTTCAGGAGTTTTTGTATTTGCAATATTTATCCTAAAATGGGATACAATCATGTCAATATTGGGTAAACTAAAAATACTGGATGTTACAAACAGTTTCAGCAGTTCGGTAGGTTTTATTTACGCTCATAAGCGATATATGGTGGAATATTTCTTTTTTTACTTTTTTGTAGCCAATACCTTTACCTTCAAGCAATGGACAGATACCCAGTACACACCTTCCACTACTTAAGTATACCCAAAGGGTTTAGGTATAGATAATAATTTGATTTATAAGATATTCTTGTATTTTCTATTTTTTTACTACTTTTAGAGTATTTATTCAATAGACTGTAGTGGACTCATTACAGGAACTTGTTATTTTCCCATTATGTGATTATCTTGCTGGCTATATATTATACTATTGACGGCAAAACAAGCTGTACTTCATGACGGTAGTCAACCAGTCTTACAGCTTAGCGTCGCATATACAAGGTGTCCGGTATCGCTTATGTTTAAACTCAGGGAGCATAAAGTAAATCAAAAGTGACTCAAAAATTAGCATTAATATTTATAAAAAAAGAATAGTGAAGGATACTAAATATATATTTCATATGGACAGAGTATTTGATAGAACACTATATTCATATGTATATAAATTTTAAAACACATTTCAATCATTAAATACATGATTTTTATCTTAGTTAACAAATGGAATAGATTAAAATTTGAATTTCGTGCGCTTAAATCAATTTCCCACCCAACGTCTATCGTCGTCAATTCTCACAGTGTGTTCAAACTAAGGTTGCCTGATATCATAGCGTCATATCGAATTTCATATTGAATTATGAAAACTTCAAATACTTTAAGAATATTATGTTGATTTTCAAAATTTGAGACCATTGTTCCTATTTTTCGTTGGGATTAATTTATTTGCTTAATATATGTTTATCCTCAAAAATTTGTTTTTCATCCTACACTATGCGAAATAGTTATTTATTTACCTAGGGCATTAGACGATGTTTATGCCCCGAGGGTGACAGTTTAAAAAGCGCGAGGGCCGACTAATGTACCTTACCTTACATCACCCATTTAATAAACTGTTGCATAGAGGAGGGTTACTTTCCTGGTCAGTGGAAGCTTGCTATTGTACACCCCTTGCCTAAGGTAGGAAGCCCCATTGTATATGGTGATTTGCGCCCTATCAGCATTCTTCCTGCTATAAGTAAGATCCTTGAGAAGATAGTAAATGTTCAACTTAGGGGTCATCTACAACAATTTAATCTGCTCCCTGATTGTCAGTCAGGTTTTGTTCCCGGTAGGAGTTGTGCTACGACTCTTTTAAACGTTACTGATTACATTTTCACAGCAAGGGATAAGAATGATTTTACTGCACTGGGCTTACTTGATTTCAGCAAGGCTTTCGATACGGTTACCCACGAAATTTTGTTATCGATTCTATTTCATATTGGTTGCTCTAATCACTTCATTCCATTTGTGGAATCTTATTTGTCGGGTCGGTTACAGATTGTGCACTTGTCGGAGGGGAATTCGGAGCCATCAGTCGAGGTGTGCCGCAGGGGTCTATTTTGGGCCCGTTATTATTTTGTATCTACACTGCTTTTCTTCCGAAGTCTGTTACTCATTGCAACATACAAATGTATGCTGATGATACGCAGTTATACCTTTCCTTTTCTAAGAATGATTGGGACACTTCTATGAATAAAATAAATTCAGACCTAGAGTATTTGCGGTCATACGCTGCAAACCACACATTAACTTTGAATCCTGCTAGAGTATGGTGATCTTGTTTGGTGGAGAAAGAGACCTTGAGCAGTATAGGGACAGGTGTGATATCAAGCTCGGTGACAACAGGATTAGTGTGGTTGCACGAGCAAAAAATTTGGGCTTGTTGGTCGACAACAGTTTTCGTTATCGCGCGCATGTAACTAAAGTTATTGGTTCTGCTTTTCTTAACCTTAAGTTATTGTATCCGTTCCTTCATGCTTTTGGCCTGGGACTAAAGGTTATGCTGTGTGAAAGCATGGTTTTGTCTCGGTTTAATTTCTGCCTCTCGGTATATGGTCCGTGTTTGGATAGTAGCGATGCAGCGCGTATTCAGAGAGTTCAGAACGCCTGTTTACGGTATATTTTTTGTATTCGGAAATACGAACGGATAAGTCACAAACTAAAAGACCTGAAATGGCTGAATATGAGAAATCGCGTGCGGCTACACACGCTCGTATTATATCATAAAATACTCACTACGGGCAATCCTCCATACCTGCTGCGTAAAATAACATTCCGAGGTGATATTCATACAATCAACATCAGGAACAAAAATCTTATAACGCCACCTGCTCATAGGACCGCACTTTTTTCAACGATCGTTTACGTATAATATTTACTCGCAATACAATGCAATGCCGGACTCCTTCAGGTCCATGTCTTTACCGGCGTTTGGGTGTGCTATGCATAGGTTTCTGTTGGAGACGCAATAGTGCTCGCCTGAGTGGTAATATTGTGAATTGTGGGCTGTGCAGGCATGTTAGTGATCTGATGCATGAGATTTTATTGATTTCATTTATGTTCCTGGCACGGACATTAAAATTTTTTTTTTTTTGAGTTCTTTATGAAGGCATTCAGCTGTTATACTTTCTGTTAATTTTAAGGTTTCAGTGGAAGAGCAGGGAAAGGTTTATCCTTTCACCTGAACTGCACCTTATGATTCCCGCTGTTTAGCATATTATGTTTATATTATATTATATTACTTTCTATGATGGGAAACAAGGCGATATTTATTTATTTATTTATTTATTTATTATTTGAACGAACTGTCATTATTATACAACGCTAGTGTCATTATAGTCATTGGCGTGTATAATGATGGGGATTATATAGTCATAGATTCCTATGAAATGAACTTATTATATGTGAGTAGTAGATAAGAATCTTTATTGCCCCAGGGCGCAATAAGAAGCTGTTTTCGTCCCGGTATCTAAGATGTAAAATGTCACTTTATGATCATTTAGGACATAATAGTTATTAAATGCTTTCAATAAATGCATCCATTAGTAGGCCTTGTAGAATGTAAGTAGAAAAGAAAACAAAGTTGTCTTTGGCGAACTATGTTTATTATATCTCTGGTTATCGATTTCGGGAAGCGATTCCCATCTTCTGACCAGCTGCGAGAAGAAAATACATATATATATATATATATATATATATATATATATACTCAAACTAGTATTACAAAATTACAAATCAATTAAACATATAAATATCTTACCGTCGGGCGGCGAGTTAAAGTACATGCAACATGTGGAGAATCATTCAATCAATCGGTATCACAGTCTAGTCAGTCAAAATTAAAATTACTATTAAAATTCAACATTCAGGCTAAAAACACGTGTTTGACATTGGACGACTGGACGGAAAACGCATGGAAAACGGAGTAGAAACGAATGACGTAGCGCAAGCGCGTAAACGGTGTGAAGTTACAACCAGCCAGCGGCTGGCAAAATGTTTTCACCCAGCAACAGTGGTACCGAACAATTCTTCAAAAACAGTTGCAAAGTGCGAAAATCATTCAAACAAATCAAAACAAATGCGCAACAGTCATCACAGCAGAGTAAAGAAAATGTAAATAGATATTTACTTAGATATTCATACACACATTCACATATATAATTACAAGTGGAGCTGAAAAATATACAACAACAGAAATTCAAACAAAAACACAAAACAATTGAGGGTGGGCACCAGTCGAAAATTCGGGGGGGGGGGCAGGGGATTAAGTGTTAATTTAAATGAAGGTTCTATACAGTTGTGGACCGTTGAGACTAGTAATTTCGTTCAGTAGATTATCGTTGTTATTCTTTTTTGACTTTTCAATGTCGTAAAACTCGTAATAGTCGATTAATGGGTATTTGTTCATTGGTTTTACGAGCTTCATGTTTTCAATCTTGGTTGTATGGTTGTTTTTTATTAGGTGCTGCCGGAATGTTGAGGGGTTATTAGTTTTAGTGTGTTCTTTATATCTGATTTCTAATGAACGCAATGTTTGGCCTATATATTTGGAGTCACAACAGTCACATGACAGGCAATAAATTCCGCTCTGTTTGTGTGCACTGGTCTTGTCTTTGCAGTTGTTTAAAGTTTTAAAGATATTTGTAGTATTATAATTAGTGAGGGTTATGTTGTGGGAATGAAAAATTCTTTTTAATTTATTGTGAATAGGGGGTAAAAGCCTCAAAGCCTTCAGCTAAATATTTAACATTACCATTTTTACCCCCTATTCACAATAAATTAAAAAGAATTTTTCATTCCCACAACATAACCCTCAGTAATTATAATACTACAAATATCTTTAAAACTTTAAACAACTGCAAAGACAAGACCAGTGCACACAAACAGAGCGGAATTTATTGCCTGTCATGTGACTGTTGTGACTCCAAATATATAGGCCAAACATTGCGTTCATTAGAAATCAGATATAAAGAACACACTAAAACTAATAACCCCTCAACATTCGGACAGCACCTAACAAAAAACAACCATACAACCAAGATTGAAAACATGAAGCTCGTAAAACCAATGAACAAATACCCATTAATCGACTATTACGAGTTTTACCACATTGAAACTCAAAAAAGAATAACAACGATAATCTACTGAACGAAATTACTAGTTTCAACGGTCCACAACTGTATAGAACCTTCATTTAAATTAACACTTAACCCCCTGCCCCCACCCCCCGAATGTTCGACTGGTGCCCACCCTCAATTGTTTTGTGTTTTTGTTTGAATTTCTGTTGTTGTATATTTTTCAGCTCCACTTGTAATTATATATGTGAATGTGTGTATGAATATCTAAGTAAATATCTATTTACATTTTCTTTACTCTGCTGTGATGACTGTTGCGCATTTGTTTTGATTTGTTTGAATGATTTTCGCACTTTGCAACTGTTTTTGAAGAATTGTTCGGTACCACTGTTGCTGGGTGAAAACATTTTGCCAGCCGCTGGCTGGTTGTAACAACTTCACACCGTTTACGCGCTTGCGCTACGTCATTCGTTTCTACTCCGTTTTCCATGCGTTTTCCGTCCAGTCGTCCAATGTCAAACACGTGTTTTTAGCCAGAATGTTGAATTTTAATAGTAATTTTAATTTTGACTGACTAGACTGTGATACCGATTGACTGAATGATTCTCCACATGTTGCATGTACTTTAACTCGCCGCCCGACGGTAAGATATTTATATGTTTAATTGATTTGTAATTTTGTAATACTAGTTTGAGTATATATATATATATATGTATTTTCTTCTCGCAGCTGGTCAGAAGATGGGAATCGCTTCCCGAAATCGATAACCAGAGATATAATAAACATAGTTCGCCAAAGACAACTTTGTTTTCTTTTCTACTTACATAATAGTTATTTATGTCACAAGTGCCAAAAGTGCACATGCGAAAAATTGCAAGAAATGTTAGGTGGTACCACTTCGACGAAACGTCAAGAATAGGAAGCTAATTCAAATTCCGACAGATTTATAATTGTTCATTACTCTGTAGATGTCACATGCGTACCAACATACTAAAATAAAACTACACTCGTCGATATACTTTATTTACAATTTTCTCAATGTATTGTTTATTCGGGTTTCTCGGTCACTTTCTCGGTTTGGTACAGAATATACTATATTTTGCGCTGTGTTTTATTAGTTATTATGTTTTATTTACTAATTTTATATTGTCCAAACATCATTGACTTTAGGTACAGAAGTCCACCTCTCGATGTCAGTGAACACGTTTTATATTTATTATATTTTGCAAAACATACAAGTATACAACACACCAAGATATTATTTTATCGTCGAAACTGAAAGGTAATAGGAAATCTCGTGCTAACTCGAAAACAAGGCCGAAAAAGGTATTTTTCTGAGGAGCATTGACGGCAAATGTTTTCCTCAAATATTCGAATAAAATTCGGCGTAGAAGATATTTTACGGCCACAAAATAACAAGTTTTTTATCCAGCCCGTTGCAACGTTCAAGAACTTGAAATGTTTTCGGAAATTCACGTGTGCGATGCCTCGAACCTGTATGAAGTGTTTATACGTATGTATTTTACGTAATATCAGGTAAATTTTTTTTTTCAAAACTTTAATGTCACATGCCAATTTGCTAAATTTTTGAACTGTTTTTTAAATAATTAAATCAATATTTTCAATAATAGTTTATTTCATATTGAACAAGCTATCACAAAATTAAAATAAATTAATAAATTAAAAAATATCTATCCTAAGCAATTAGCTACCGTATAAAATAACTACTATATTTTTTTTAGATAATTACAATGCAATACAGGGTTAATTACTAGAGTCGCGGAGTTGGATACTGCAAAAAAATAGTTTATACAAAAGTTGTTTGGCCCATTATTTTCCACAACGGTGAATTATTTTCACTTATACAGGATGTTGCATTTAGGCGTGAAGGAAAAAATGGTTTAAGCTGTATTCTGACGTGGTCTTATATTTATACCTAGTGATGTAAAATGGTAATATTACCGACATTTTAATTTATTGCCGTTAACCATACAAAAATGTATTTTTAAAATTAAATTTTATTTTTCTTACTTTCATATTAATAAACATAGTTGCAAGATCTTGTATTATTATCTATCACACGCCACGCCATTAGGTTTGTATGGATAGGACCTGTGGGTAATATTAACGGTAACATTATCGGTAATATTGCAAGATATTAAATTACGGGTAATTTATCATCACGGTAATATTACGGTAATTTTACATCAGTATTTATACGATCAATACTTAGGTATGTAAATTTTTATTGTTTACCACTTTACAGAAAAAACGCCTACTTTATTACTACAGCGCAACGTTATTCAGTGAATTTGGTTCGACTTTTCACAATACATTTAGCAAGTTTAGCAAGAAAAAAATATACCTATAAAAATGTGTTCGCTCGCTTTTTTGTTCTATCGCCACTTTCCTTTGACTTTGTTATAAAATTGTAGTTTTACATACACATTGTAAAGTAAATGTGTTTTGGGTAACTCTGCAAAAAGTTTTTTATTTTTATATTTTGAAAAATTCTAGATAAAATGGTAAAATATTTAAAATATTGACTGTGGAACATGGATTTGCTGATGGTCAGTGAAAAGGCCTTTCCATGCACTGAATGCGAATCCTATCCCAAAACAATCCAAAAATACCAAAAACTAGAGAAACTAGCTGTAGAATTAGCCTAAAAAACTATTATTTTTGTTCATTCATGTTATCACTTGCCTCATGTTCCATCTTAGGGTCCAGAACTTCTCAGATATTATTTTTGCATTTTTCATGATTTAAAATTTGTTAGAAAAATTGTGGAAATACACGTGGGTTCATGTGCGCTTCACCCCGATTGCTACGCCACTGACGTAGGCTACAAGTTACGATGTTCTAAAATGACAGTTCAGGAACTATTCTCCCATAGACACATACATAATACATATATTGTTTAAGAGTACTATATAAACATTAAATTTGTAAAGTTCCGCCATCGAGTATAATTAGTACACGAAGCGATTCAATAATAAATGTATTCTATTCAGGTAAACATCAAAGTAATCTATTAATTATTGAAGATTATTGTGTATGTGGTAGATTATGCCTATAACTTGAGTATGAATGAAATGGAATTCACACATTGTACAGTTTGTTGCCTTAGTTACTTTTCAGAATTATTCAACAGGTTATTTCAGAAATACCGGTTAACATTGAAGGAGTATATGGCCAAGGATGTAGTAAACCGAAGTTCGGCAGCGCAAGAAAATTGTCAATATCCTACAGCAATGTAATTGGTGACTAAGCAACGCCGCCGGCAAAATATCGGTCTCCCTTCACTCTGCCTTCTCCCGCTCAGTAACATCGACCGTGCATTTACCTACATTAGGTTGTTCATATCATCGTAGTTAGCTGGTCGTTTGTTTATCTACAATAAGAATCTTTTAGATTGTGGAATATTAATGTGGGTGGGTTTGTGTCGTGAGTTATGTAATACCAGTGACGGACGTACGGGAATTGTATACGACGAATGACTCGTACGCGAAATAACTTTATCGACAGCGGCGCGCATTTGCGGCGTAAGTCGCTATGTTTGGTCCTCATCACATTTCTGGATTAGGTACGTACCAGTGTTTATAATTTTCCAATTGAAAATTTCTGTAAGTTCGCAAATAATACAATTTATAATCACTCAGTACTAATTGGTTGAATGTGAATTATGCTTGGATTAACTTATTTTTTATTAGAGATGCACTCACGCCTTGGACAAACAGCATACATTATAATACATCTATTTCCCAGAGATGTTTTTTTCTATTCTTGTAAACAGTAATTATTCCGTGTTTTGCAGGAATTTCCAATAATAGTACCTCATCTGGACAATAAATCACCTCAACGCAAGTGATTGTGACCTTAAATGTTCTTGTAGTGTTTTGTGTCATTTTGTCTAGCCTGATAAAATTATATGTAATAAATAATTTGTACATTTATACATACAGGGTTAGTCAAAATTACACATAAATAATTCGCCAACCGTAAAATAATTCAACTTTTTCTTAACAAAAGTTACACCGTAACCAAGCTATCGTTTACTTAAATATATTTTTAATATATACAGAGTTTCAGTTTATTGTGGAAACGTAATATTTTTTTTTTATTTTTACTTTATCATACGTAGTATGTAAAGTATTGCAATCGTGCCAAAAAAGAATTGACATTTTAGCGGAAATATGTCTTTTTGGGTCCCCTGAATATTTTTGACCAAGGTACAAAAAATATCTTAGTGTGTGCGTGTGTGTGTGTGTGGTGTGGATGTGTGTGTGTGTGTGTGTGTACCCGTTTTTCTTTGTGGCGACGATTCCGGAAAAACTACCTACTAAAGGTATCGGGACGAAACTTCATATTTAGAAGTTTCATGACCAAACTTAGAGCTCAAAAACCTTCTGTTAAAAAGGGTACAAAGGAACTGGAGGTTTAGTATGTATTAGCATTTTTGAAAGATTTTGCAAATAAGCCGCCATTTCTGGAATTTCGTCGAAATAGTTAAATAATAAATTAAAGTAGAGGAAATTCTGAATAATTTATGACAATGAAATTTTTTGGTACAATCAATAGTTTTAGCTGCATGAGCAAATTCTATTTCATCAAGATCTCTCGTACTGCATTAGAACTAGTAGCCAGGATATGTCATATATTTTGATTCCAATGACAGTAGCTAGTGTCAAACGCTAATATTTTGACAATACCTAATGTCAATATAGGCTGCGTTCGGATATTGTACACCGTTACACTTTTTACACCCAATAACACGTAAGTGTCATTTGGATGGTGCACCCGGTGTCAACGGACTACAATATCCGATCGCAGCTTTAATCGACATACTACATCGACATCGACATACGACTGTCTAGTTCTACTAGTTTTATTTTAATGCAGACATCGCCGATCTCGATCAAATAGAATCTCATGCAGCTAAACTATTAATTTTATATATAGTATGATAAAGTCATGTGCCTGGCCACATCAGATTTTGTTTTATAACAAATAATTCGTGGATTTAATCTAAGAAAAAAAATCTGATGTGGCCAGGCACATGACTTTATCATACTATATATAAAATTAAAAGTTTAGCTGCATGAGACTCTATTTGATCGAGATCGGCCATGTCTGCATTAAACTAACACTACTAGAACTAGACAGATATGTCGATTAAAGCTGCGTTCGGGTATTGTACTCCGTTGACACCGGGTACACCGTCCAAATGACACTTACGTGTTATTGGGTGTAAAAAGTGTAATGCAATATGCGAACGCAGCTTATTTGACAGACGTTATTGTCAAAACATTAGCGTTTGACACCCAGACTACCTACCGTCATTAGAATCAAAAAATCTGACAAATCCTGGCTTTTCATGTAGTTTTCATGCAGTACGACCGATCTCGTAGAGATAGAATTTGCTCATGCAGCTAAACTATTGATTGTACCAAAAAATGTCATAGTGATAAATTATTCAGAATTTCCTCATCTTTAATTTATTATTTAACTATTTCGACGAAATTCCAGAAATGGCGGCTTATTTGCAAAATCTTTAAAAAATGCTAAGACTAAACCTCCAGTTCCTTTGGACCCTTTTCAACAGAAAGCTTTTCAGCTCTAAGTTTGGTTATGAAACTTCTAAATATGAAGTTTCGTCCCGATATCTTTAGTAGTTTCTCCGGAATCGTGGCCACAAAAAACGGGTACACACATCCACACATACACACACACACACACACACACACACACACACACACACACACACACACACACACACACACACACACACACACACACACACACACACACACACACACACACACACACACACACACACACACACACAGACATTTTTTTGTACCTTGGTCAAAAATGTTCAGGGGACCCAAAAAGACATATTTCCGCTAAAATCTCAAAAATTTTTTTTGGCATGATTACAATACTTTACATACTGCGTATGATAAAGTAAAAATATATCAAACATTAAGGATGTTCTATTTAAAAAAGGAAATTTCCAGAATAATATGTATATTAAAAATATATTTAAACGAGAGCTTGTTTAAAACCAAAAAAACTGTTATTTGAAAAACTTCTTGGTATTGTTTACAGTTGGAGAATTATTTAGGTGTTCCTGTAATTTTGAATAACTCTGTATGTTATATTAAGCTGCCTCTCATTTTGTAAAAATGACAGAAACTTTTTATAATTTTGGACAAAATATTTAGAGGCTGCTACCGGCTGTCATAGTTGAGATAAATGAATTAAATTAGTATTTAAAAAAAACAAAACAAAACCATTATTTTTACATTATTATTAGCCTAATTTAGATTTATTATTGTATTTTTGACAAATCATGTAGGTAATTGGCAATCTGTGAAATGTTACACTCAAAAGTTTATGGATTATTTTTTGTATTAAATATGGCACAATATCTGCGAATTAAAACACTTTTGTAAAATGATAGAAAATACCTTGATTTCTAAATTTCAATTTACTTAAGAATAAAGTATCAATGTAAAATGTTGTAGAGAAGTTATTTTAAATTTAATATCAAATTTGATTAATTTATATCAATTTTAATGTTTTATGTTTTGTTTTTATCGCGTGTTCTTATTTTATCGTTTGCTCTTAAGTCAACATGAAGATTAACAACAAATTGCAGTAACTGCATTTGATAATGTACTATTAGTAGCTTTACCTGGAGCGTAACCTGTGTTTTCAGTCGAACGAAAAATGTTAAGTACAGTAAATTATTTCGTTAGATTCCTTTACTAATTTCATAAAAATACGACAGAAATATCAAAAATCCCTTATAAATATAACACAGATATTTATACATTATTTACCTTTAATATGATGCTATGCTTTTAGGATTCTGTGATAAATTACCTGAGAAAAACAATTGGAATTGATTTTTTTTACACCAAATAAGTACTTTTCAAGAAAACACAACTTTATTAGGATGTATGTTGATTAGATTAATTATTACTGAAACAACGGTTAGGAAGTGAAAAGTTATGGTCGAATATATTTAGAAGAACCTGTTTTGTTTGTTCTAATTTATTCAAGACCGTCGGTGATGCTCGTGATGATCTTTTTTGTATATTGTCAAACTGTATTTTTATAAAAAAATAGGATTCTTATAAGTTGATCAAAATATCTCGAACCCTCAATGGGAATTTATATCAATAATTCTCGGAAGTTTTGTTACTTAATTTTAAGAGTCGGAGTTATGATGTATTCAAGGTTGTCAGATGCAACTGAATATAGTATATACTCATTTTAACAGTGAGCGTGTTGACGTGAAGTTCTTATTCTTATTAGTTAGCGCTGAAAAAAAATTGACATAAATGATATTTTGTGGAAATCAAAAATAACTTTGTAATATGTAAGTAACATAACAATTTCGCACTTGAGTCAGCCGGTATTTTAATTAATAGTTCCACTCATATTTCAATATTTTATTTCTGCATTCCTGTATTTTATGTATGTTGCAAAAGTACTCGAAGTAACGTAAGTTATATTTTTAGTTATTCCATTAAAATGGATGGATTTCGTTAAGAAAAAAATGCAGACATAAGAAGAAATATCATGTTATTGGTAACGGACTGCAAACTTGTAATATTTACGTCCCTCTTGTGCGTTTTCATGATAACCTTTTCAAACAGTACTACAACATACTATGAACATGAACAATTTAATACAACAAACATCACACAAATTGTTAATTTAAAGAATACCAAAGCTAATGACGAATGTGAGTTTATTGTGGACGATATAGTAAATCATACGTACTCAGGTCTGTTGAAAACTGTGGACAATAACCGGACTGTTTATGAGAGAAAGCTTCTTGAGGCGGATGACTACTATGATGCCAGTAATCGAACGAATACTAAGCCGAAAATATGCGACAAAGACCAGTATTGTCGAAACTATGATGACACACAGCTTACATACTGCTTCAGGAAGTGCTGTCAAAGTGGCGAAGTGTTTATTGCTGACGACTGTGTTGTGAAAGAAAATGTTTCATTTGGGATACACAATTTTGGATATACAGGTATTCCTTTACAAATATTAATTTTCTTTTGCTTTGATTAGTTTAGTTATCAATTAGTTAGTTTTACACCTTTCACATTTTTTGCCGATTCATGCTTGTTAAAAGTAAAATATTGCACAAATAAATATCATTCGCTTCTTGACGCAGAAGACGTTTACATCTTTATCGCGTTAACATATAAATAGCAATGTTATTTAATTTATCTTCATAAACATTGTAAAAATAGACAAATACTATAATGCAATTAAGAATTCTATAAATTGTATACAGCTGTATATATTAATATTACAGTCGCATTAACGATTTCATGAAGGATTTTTCTTTAATCATATCCTTTAATTCGCTTCTGGTTCAATGTATTACAATAAATCAGCTTTGTTAAATATTACAAAATTATGATTATAACTCTAATATTGATTAAACATTCTGTTTAAAAATTTACTGACTCAACTTTACATAATTGAGAAGAAATTTGAAGAAATTTGAGAGTTCATTATAAAAATGCATAGTACATATGGCTGAAAATTTGATTTTAAGATTTCGCGACACTTTTTTTGCGACGAACATTTTGGAAGATATTTAGACTTATTTTCTAAAAATTTTAGACTTTTGTTAATGTTTTGTTGACTATCAATTGAACGTGTGAGTTCATCTCATACTGAAACAACTTGTTTATCTACCTACGTTAGTTATCTACGAGTATTAACATATTTGATTGGTTTGAGCCCTTTGCTAATATTTTCATCCTGTTGAGTTGAAAGGTTAGTCCTTTGCGAATATTTGTTTATCTTGTCGAGCTGAAGGTCAGCTCTTTACTCAAATGTTAATTTATTTTGCTTGGCCGACAGGTTAGCCCTTTTCTAAAATTTATTTATTTTGTTGAGCTGAAAGATTAGCCCTTTGCTAATATTTGAATGGTTTTGAGCTGAAAGGGTAGCCCTTTGGTAATATTTGTTTATCTTCTTGAGATGAATAGTTGTCCCTTTGATAATATTTGTTTAATTTTTGTGATGAAAGATTTGCTAATATTCTAAGCAATTTGCTAATATTTGTTTATCGTGTTGAGATGAAAAGTTACCAAATTGATAATATTTATTTATATTGTTGGAGATGAAAGGCCGGCCCTTTGCTAATATTTGTTTATCTTGTTAAACTAAACGATTAGTCCTTTGCTTATTTGTTTATGTTCATGAGCTGAAAGGATGAGCCTTTGCGAATATTTGTTTATTTTGTTTGTCTGAAAGGTTATAGCTTAACATGCTAATATATGTAGCTGAGCTGAAAGATGGTTTGCTTTTTGTAACTATTTGACTATGCTTTGAGTTAATTATTATAGCATTTTGAACGCTAAAGGAAAATATATACATGTTGGCAACTTGATTATTGTTGAATGAGTAACACCTTTGAATTTCGGCAAATTATGAATTGTCGAATGGAAGTTTGAATGAGTTACTGAGACCAAGTTTATCATTGAGGACAATAGTTCTGGAGACGCTGTGAGAGCAAAGCTATACATAGTCAGGATTGGCCGTGTTAGGAATTATTTTATTTGTTGGATTAATTCAGATATTGGGCCAGTTTAGAAGATTACAAACACGCTTATTTGTAAATAAGTGAGTAACTAGACTCACTTTTTACTGTTAATGGTTTTTGTTACAATGCGATAAGCAAAAAACTGCTATCGGTAATCGGACAGTTCTGTGAGATCTAAACTTGATTCCTTAATAAATTCGAAACTATCTTTCATCTTCCACATTCGCTAACAATAGGGTTATATACTTAGGGAGAAAATTAACGGTTCTTCATTGTTCAAAAAGTATATTGGGCAATTAGTTAACAACCGTTTTTTTAATAGGGTTATGGTCAGGCTTATTTGTTACTATGTAAAGGTGACTAAACCCACCATCACACATTAAGTCAAGGCATCGCGAGCGATCGACAAAAATTAGCTTCGCGATCGAACGGTCGATCGCGATCGACTTGTTGGCCACCCCTGCTGTACACGATTACTGGATAGAAATGCGCCAAAATGTTAGCGTGTTCGGAACAAGCTTTGCAAAGTGTTATGTTTTTCAAGTGTCGAAGCTTACGGTGCAGTTAAATCTTTAAAACGAGTAGTTTAAACATTTTAATGTTTACAGATATGATTAGTACTCAAAGCATAGTTATCCTCTTAATCATGGTTAAGAAATTTAATCAATTAAAAATAAATAACAAAAAATATGATATTTCGTCATTTTCCTGGTATATTCGTGGCAGTATGATGGACTAAGTACTATGTTTTACAAAACTATTTTCTACACATATAATCATTTGATACTGCCTACATAATTTATAGAACACTTGGTTTTTTAGAAATAGCACAATCAAAATAAGACAACTTTATTTTAGTCTGCCATCTAACTTTTTTCTACAATCGAGCATGTTTTCAAAAATATAGCGGGTAATAAAAACTTCAATATAATAACAATACCGTTAAATCCAACAAAAGGAATCATTATTATTCAACACAAATTTGACCGATTTCCAAAAATTTATAATTGATGTTTAAAACTAAATGGACCTAACTGCATGTTTATATGACAAATGGTAATGTAATGTATCTCAAATCTCAGATATCAGTTGTATTCAGGGCTAATCTAGAAAGCGTCGCCTCAGTAATTGAAAATGAGTTCTGAAATATTGGAATCAGGAATTATAAATAAAATAAACATGCTACAAGGCTATACCATAATTTTTTCTTTACTTTACATGTAACGACACAAGTTGTCAACTACAGTAGAGCGACGATAGTCCGAACCTCGGTAATCCGAACGTTCGCTAATCCGAACGTTCAAAAAAATAATAATAAAATAAATCACTGAGTAACCTAGGGAAAAGCCATTTTTGTCGGTTTCTGTTTACAGAAAAATGTTTTATATCTTCTATCCAATACTCGTATTTTACACTACTTAGCTGCAATATTTAATAATCCGAATTACTTTTTGTCCCAATTAATTAAATAAATAATAAATGAATAATAAATCATAATAAATCATAAATAAGTAAATAATAAATAAATCCTTTAGATATCTCTTTGATATCCCTTCGATATCTCTTCGATATCCCTTCGTTATCCCTTCGATATCCCTTCGATATCTCTTTGATATCCCTTCGATATCCCTTCGACATCTTTTCGATATCCTTCGATTTTAACTTTTTGACATTCCTACAGTTTAAGAAGGGCGGAATCGAATGGTGTTGGTTTTATTAAGATTGAACATCTATCCAATACTCGTAGTTTCTAGTATTTAGCTGCAATATTTGATAATCCGAACAATTTGATAATCCGAATAACCTTCGGTCCCAATTAGTTTATCGACGCTAGGATTATCGACGCTCTACTGTAATTGATATTGAAAAAAATTGAATTGAATTGCATTTTTAAGAAATTCGAAAAATTTGAATGTGCTGCAAAAGTTATTAAATAACTATATCTACAGTTTCTTCAGGAAAATATGGCCATTCGTTCAAAATCTATCACTGTTGATCATTTTCTATTTTAGATGTAGTACATGTACTAGAAATTATTGTTGATAATTATGTTGTTATTAGAGTGTTATTAGAATAATCGATAAGATAAAATATTTTTTCTACTCCTATTTCATAATTCATAATTCATAATTTTATTGTGTAAAGTAAAAATTACATACACTCGTCATACACTGTAGCATCAGCAGCAATAAACAGTAGCAACACACAACACAAACACATTTGGAACAAGAATACAAAGTCAAATAAACTACATATTAAAACATTTAAGCTCTACTCTGTCCTCCTGAAACTCAGTGTACGAGTAATACGCTCTACTCAATAGGAACGCTAAACATCTTGACTTGAAAAGCTTTTCCGGCAAGTTGGTGACATCCTGCGGTAATTTATTAAAAAATTTCAAGGCTACATAATTTACGCTTCTTTGACTCCCAGTGAGTCTGCAGAAATTGGGCCGCAGTTGCGTCCCAGCCCTTGTATAGTGATGGTGAAAACTGCCGTTGGCACTGAACTTATCGGCATTAGCGTGCACATAGTTTACGCACTTCAAAATGTACAGGGATGGGAACGTTAGCAGTTTTAGCTCAACAAACAAATTTCGACATTCATCCCTGTAGCCGATGCCGCCGACAATAGGGTATTCCGGTGTTTTTGAAATTGTCATTTTTTACAAAGTAGGGGTGCTACTGTTTGCTACTTCACAAGTAAAATATCAAACATTGTTTTAAATTAAGAGAAATCGTTGTTTGATGTTTGAATTAGGATTGGTCTTTGTGACGTCACAAAGACCGCTCAAAGTGAGCGACTTGACAACGTTGCTATATCTAGGGTGCACGTAGTAAATTTTTGTCTTCTGTTGTGTCAACGTTTAGAATCGCTCGTTTGTTGACACCTGCTTTGGTTATTGAGGTTACATCAAACAGTTGTTCAAAATGTATAAACTCCAACGCCGACATTGTTCTGTGCCGGGCTGTAACAGTAGTAGAACAGTAACTCCTGATAAAATTTTCTTTACATTGCCGACTAGCGAGATGAGGGATGTTTGGCTTCAAGTTTCAATGATCAAATCATCTCTCAAAAAGTTACCTTTATTCGTTGTCAAACAACAGGGTCGCCAACCGTCAACTTGGCCGATCAGCTGTTCGAGAGCTGTCCGCTGTTGCCACCGCTGCTAGGGATCGGTAATCATCGTGTATTTCCGAAGGTGGTCGGTGAATTCAAACGAAATGCACTTTTAATTGCAATTATCTCATAGAAAAACTAAATCAAAAACCTCATAGCTTAACTTTATGAATCCTCATAAATTGTACAATAGGTTAAACCGAATATCTGCTTAAATTTTGACATGACCGGAATACCCTATTGATGAATATTGATGAATGCATTCATTATCATGGCAATTTATGATAAGTAATACTAACAATTCCCCACACACATGACAAATATTTCATTCCTGGTTCCTCATACCCCGCGAGCCGTGAGAAATGTTTCATTTCTCACGGCAATATTTCATTTCTCACGGCTGTAGAACCAATCATAGCGCGGATTTTCATTTCCATCGTGTTTAGAGAGACTGCTTAGCGACGTTGACAACGTCGCTAAACGACGAGCGCTACAAACAATTTTAATCTGTCAGATATTTTAACGAAATACACTACCACATACCGCCACATACGTACAGTGTACAGTAATTACTGTAATTCGTTAATCATAATTATCAAAAAAAATGCATTCTGAATGTGTACTCCACCTGATGTAATACAAGCCGCGCAAATCCGCACATTAAATTTATTGCACGAAAAATCGAGGACAAAATACGAAAAATCCCACAAAGCGTTTATGGGTTGGCGAATCAGAAAAAATGTAAGCTCATTTTCCGAAAATGTTTTGATAGCCTATTTTGGTGAGCTTGCCGACAAATTTAAGTCGCCCAAAAAGTGTAATAATGTGACTTATTTAATACATCAATACGCACCAACAAGGGATAATAATTATCTGTCATTTTGCAGGTTAGATACCTTATCTTTTCTTCGCTGTCAATATTTGACACTTTTAGAAAAAGAATCTGTAATACCGACATAATGTCATACATCAGAATACCTATACGTACCACCGCGCCACCGCCGCGCCGTCCCAATACGGACTAAATTAATTTAAAAAAAATATTGTATAGTCGTAGAAAAAGTATAGTATTCCATTCGCAAGTAATGGCAATTACTCACTCGAGCGTTTTGCAGCAAAGCTTCTTGCTTTGCAACCATTCTGTATGTTAAATCAAAATTCTGACTATGGCTACTTCTTTGAATTTTTCGTGTTATTGCGGATAAATTAATGCGGATATTGAATTTTTACAGATTCAATTAGAATACTGAAATGTCTTACAATCATATACTACATGTCCATGAAGTTATTAATCAATTTTACAAAATATTAAATAATAGTTATGTAAGTAAGCTTCCACTCAGTATACAGGTGAGGTAGATTGAGTAAAAATCTGGTGATCTGAACGCCCCCCTAACGATTATTTATTCACTTATGTGGAGGAGCGCCATATGCTTCCATATATTGTACACCAAAGTTATCTGGGACCAGTATAGACACATTTCTAATACCATTATTTTTTTAGATATTTTGCCTATATACTACTACAAACCTAATTGCGACTTACGCCCTTATGATAAATTTGTAATTGTGAGGATTGAGAAAGGAGCCATTATGACTATCAAACTCGATAAGTATATGGAGATTATTCCGGAAGTTCACGATTACTGCTTCGATATGCATTCGGAAGATTCTGATACACCACCGAAGCCGTACCTCTTCATCTGTTTAGCAAAGGATAATATTCGGACGAAGTGTCTCCAAATAGCAATTTATATATCATCTGTCTGCTTATTGATGACAATTTTCATTTACTGTTGGTGGTATAAGTTTGGAAAAATAATGAATTGGATCACTGTTTCTGCTTGCTTGTCACAATTATGCGCTTTCGTTTTCGTGTCACTGAGACAGCTCTTGCCCAACATCGAAGATGGATGCGATCTAATATGTTAAGTAAAAAGTTGATTTAAGTTTTATGTGATAAATAATTGCGTCTTATTTTAGCGTTTGGGACCTTAGTCGGTTTATTGTCAGCGTTTTCATGGCTTGGTGTCATGTGCTTTGATGTATGGAGAACCATAGCGTAAGTATTTACAATTGTTGTAAGAATTTTTCCTGTATTCCAAAGATCACTCTTACTACTTTTAATTCTGTTGCTTAATAATTTCTACTAAAATACAAAAGTAAACAAGTTACCGAAAAAATGCAGCCATTCCTGCAACCATCTACGCTTCACTTTTGCTTCCTCCTTTATATTATTTCCTCTTAGATTCAGCTGACCTCATAATTGGAAATGCCATTTTCATGCAATACTTCTGTAATGTGAAAATTACGTGTAAATTGATTATGTTAATTTATTTTAGACGTTTTCCGTCGTGTGGCATTAATCAATTCTCTGGAACTCGCGAACGCTATTAAGCTAAGCGGTCTTTATGATGTTAATGGCATTTTTAAGATAACTGTGCGCGCATTCACGATCAATGCATTGTCAAGGATGTATTGAACCTTGACAAATACTATTAATAATAATACTATACGACATAATTGCATGTTACAGAAATAGTTTCAATAATACAATGTGTAGTATACATACCATTGAAATATGACAAAGTCCCTCAAAACTGTTATTTCAAACTATCCAGGGATACGACGTTTTCTAGTGATCAAAATGCTGTGTACAAAATTTAATTTTTTTTCCATATTTTTTTAAAACGGCAACCCCTCAATTATGTAGAGCAAAAGAACATAAAATCAGCAAATTCTTGTATCAGATACTTTTACAAATTTTAAAAAGAAAACAACAAAAATTTAAACAATCTTCCACAAGACGGACAATTGTACATTCTTAACCTTTAATTTGGTTTATTGCTTTTAAGATGCTGTGAATAATTGATATTTTATTCAGTTTGCATTTAGTGTCTCCACTAAATCGCCAATGTATAGATGTTGGCAATTTTTCTTTCTTCGATTTATATGCAATAAAGGTTGTAAACAAGATTTTGTTGGAAGCAGTAACGAATATAAAGCATTATAAACAATCGTGATATTCTATTCGTTACTGAGATATCCGCTTCCATCAAAATCTTGTTTACAACACTTATTACATTACACAAAAAACTGAAGGAAACAAAGCCGCCAATCTATAGAAGCGACTCTAAATGCAACCTGAACAAAAATTGAAATTTTTATGGTAAGCGGTTTAAAATCATATCATATCAACATCTGATGTGGTCAGGCACATGACTTTATCATTTATTACTATATATAAAATTAATAGTTTAGCTGCAAGAGATTCTATTTGATCGAGATCGGCGGTGTCTGCATTAAAATAAAACTAGTTGGCCAGGATTTGACAGATGTTTTGATTCTATTGACAGTAGGTGTTGTCAATACCATCAGCGTTTGGCTAACTAGTTTTATATGAATGCAGACACGACTGATCTCGATCAAATAGAATTTGCTCCTGCAGCTAAACTATTAATTTTACCAAAAAAAATCATAGAAATAAATTATACAAAATTTCCTATATTATATAATTTTTATTTAATCATTTACAAAATCAGTGAAAAATGATAAGAGTTCAAGTTCCTTTTCAACAAAAAGCTTTTCAACTCTAAGTTTGGTCATGAAACTTCTAAATATTATATGTATTGGGTCCATATTGCAAGGTTCAAATTAATATTATTAAAAACAATTAGAAGCCTCTATATTTATCCTTGCTTTAAAAACATAAAATTTACATAGGGTACATATTTCGGTTGTTTAAACCATCTTCAGCCCTAAATCTACAACAAATAGAGAATTTCACTAGTAAATATAAATAAAACTTAACCTAAATCAAACACTTTAAAATTATAACAACACTTACTGTCAAAACTGGAGGATATCTACGAACAATAAACACTCTCGTCATCTGGTACATAACTAGCACAATTAGACTAACAACAAGCACAATTAGACTAGCAACCGACAGAAAATACGACGACAATCAAACACTAAACTCTTTTGTTTTACGGTGTTTCGGAGGTTATTGTGAGACAAAACAGGGTCAAAACCGCAAATAACTGAAATAACCAAAAACGGGAGATGTCTAAAACCATCACTCAGGCAACCAAGTGTGCATGTTTTCAAAAATCAGTTTTAAATAGCAAAGGGGGGTTGTTTAGTGGTATACCGAGGGAAGGGTGTAAGAGAAAGGGTGGGATGTATGTAAATTTTATGTTTTTAAAGCAAGGATAAATATAGAGGCTTCTAATTGTTTTTAATAATATTCTAAATATGAAGTTTCGTCCCAATACCTTTAGTAGTTTCTTCGGAATCGTCGCCACAAAAACGGGTACACAGTACACACACACATACACACACACAGACATTTTTATCATACTGCGTATGATAAAGTAAAAATCGGAAAGACGAACGTTAATTTAGAAATGCATAAATCGGGGACATTTTTTCACTTTTCTCGCGCTCATGTTTACATCGACAGGCAAACAAATGTTGATAGCCCTAGAATTTATGTGGAAATGATCCACGAATATGACACACTACCTCATTTTTCTCTGTTTAGTAGTTTTAGAGTTATGAGCCTTCAAATACTGGAGTCAATACTGTCAAAACTAGAGAGGCGATTCTCTCGTGCGAGGTCACATATATAAATTTGGCGTTTTCGTAGTTTTATACCACTGATTTATGATTTTTGTCTGTGAATGTATAATATATTACTTATATTATCTTTTTTTTATAAAACAAGTATTTTTAATACAGTTTTTAATTAAACGATATTTAAAACCACTTCCCAAACAAAAAATATTTTAAACAATGAACAAGATATTTGTCAAATAAATTTTGTCCAGCACAACAACCCTGGCAAGAAAATTTAACGCTTACCAAAATAAATGACAAACAGATTGTATTTAATGTACAATATTTTTATTTTGTTTTGTTCTTCGTGTAAATTGTTGTCATGTTAGTTTACTTTTGTATTTTTGAGATGAAGATTTGTTATTTCAGTGAATCCAGTGGTATGGTTCGTTCCAAGTTTTTAATCAAATTGTTTCCTTTACGTCAAAGTCTTTATAATTTATTAACAATACAATGGGTCTCGATTATCTATCTCATAAAAACAATACCTATTATTTACAAATTCCTCCAACTCGCAATACCTCTCTTGAATTCCATTATTTTTAATAGGTCATCCTAATCAGCACCACCAAACCAGTTTGGGTTCCCTTTTTATACATTCTCATTTAAAATTACCTAAATATTTTGTGATCTTTGGATAACGCCAAAAGTATCACATCTAAAAGCAATTGTAAAACCTTATTAAACATTTTATTATGCCGTAATTCTACTGAGGCAACAGTCAGCATCAAGTAGCATATGACTAATGTTGGGCAAATCCACAATATTTATTTTTTTTATGTGCCGAGTAAAAACCCGGTAAATACCGATAAACTACATATTCATTCAATTGCAAAAATACATCGTGAGTAACCCTAATATGTCGTACTAATAAACAACATCTATTAAGTTATACAATACAGTAAAACATAAAATTTACATAACAAATTTAATTCAGTAAATTCCGTGATAATAATCTTAAACAAAGTATGTGTATTATGTAGTTTCTAAATTAAATAAAGTATTTAAAAGTTGTCAAAATAGATCTCGTGTTTTAGTTCTATGAAATCAAAAATTGGAAAGTCAAATATCCTGAAGAGGTACATGTACTACAGCATATTTGGTTGGCTCTACCCTATAGCCATAGGATTATTAGCATATTTAGAAAACAAAACCAAACTATTACCAGAATATCTTCATGTAAACGTGGGTTTCTTATATCGCGGAAGAAGATACTGCAAAGTCCAAAACGGAATAACAAGTAAGTTCAATAATTATTACAGTCAATTTTGTACTCATATTAAACTTTCTTTTTAGAAGGAAATTTCAGTTTTCTCTTATTTTATGTAATCCCCGGAGCAATACCGATATTATGCAATGTCGTTTGTTTTACGTTTACCATTCGATATATCATTCAAGCACGCACATTGATTAGAAAATCATCAAAAGCCACACAAGACTTGCACAATGATAATCGAAAATTGTAAGTTTCCATTTAATAAAATATTTTGTTCTTAAATTAATTATTTTCAGGGCGATGATGGTGTTAAAGCTGTTCCTCATAATGGGTGTCAATTGGATATTTGAAGTCGTTTCGCAAATTATTGATTTCAAGACGAATCCAGTTGCAGAAATAATTGAAGTTATATTTGATACGACAAATTGCCTACAAGGTATGCCCTTACAAATTTGGTAAACAATAACTAGTAAAACAATGTCTCCTCGTTTTTAGGACTCTTTATATTCCTTATTTTTGGATTAAGATGGCGTGCTATCAAAGCGAAATTTTCTAGTTTTAAAAATGGCAGCAAATCAGTTATTACTATCACAGAGAGTATTTAGTTGTTGCCTTGTTGTTAAGTTGTTGTTTTTATATATTTTTTAATTGTACGTATTTATTAATTATTATGAATCACATTATACGTTTGTTATTATTATTAAAGTGGATTTTATTGAAATTCTTTAGTCGAATACAAATTTCTTCCACTATTTTCCAGTTAAAGAATGAACAGAATAGACAGGAGAATAAGATTCGGACTAGCAGTTCCGATTATCTAAAGTAATAAACAATTATTATGCAAAATCACATGATTTGAAAAGATGATTTGTTAAGTTATTTTTGATATTAACATACACACATTTTCTTTTCCCACATAAATAATACTATTACTGCTAAAACAATTGAAAACCATTACGTTTATTTTTCTTATGCAAAGTGTGTACGTGAATATCAATATGCTCGGTCAAGGCGGCTATTTGCATTTTCATACCTTCTTGAAGGTTAGGATGTAATAATTAACTTATAAAAACTTATGAAAACATCGAAGATGGTCGGTTACATAATTTTCTTTGCCGCGCATCTTATTCCAAATTATTTAAACTGGACGTCATGCAATAGGCATTATATAATCTAACACAATCTTTCTTAAAGGAAATACCACTGTAAAGAAAATTCACATGAAAATTTGCTTCATAGCTTTGAAGATCAATTGTTAACAATTTATTTGAGTCTACGTAAACAATTTAACACATTGCACTATTACTTTGGAGACAGTAAAAAAACGATTTTTTTTTTGAAATATTGACTTAATATAAGAAAAAACCAGTTTACAAGTTTACACGGGACGTACATATTTTCATTCTAATGACAGTACGTAGCATGCAAACCCCATAGTAGTGTCAAACGCTGATGTTTTGCCAATACCTACTGTCAATAGAATCAAAACATCTGTCTAATCCTGGTTAACTAGTTTTATTTTAATGCAGACACGACCGATCTCGATCAAATGGAATCTCTTACAGCTAGTCTATTAATTTTATATATAGTATTATAAAGTAATGTGCCTGGCCACATCAGATTTTTTATTATTATTTTTACTAGGTGTGTACAGATTTTTTACTTTCACATAATAGTAAATCCATCAGTTATCAGATTAATAAGTATGTACCGACAATTTGATTCTAGCTTCTTGAGAACTTTGCGAATTATCCGGTGATTGCAATAATTTTGTATTGGTGATAAATTATTTGCAACAAATAGAAACTTATTGTATGTACAACGATAATTTCTGTTTGTTTTTGTATTGAGTATCCAGATAGTATTCGTTGACTGACTATATTTACCAGAGACTATAGGTACGATTTATTGACTACCGTAAAGACATTGCGTTCAATCGCAAATGTGAAAATTTAATCAGATTTGACAAAACTTACATTAGATAAATTAATATAATATATAATATAATAATATAATGTTTGAATGATATAAATACAATTAAGGAAACCGAAAACGTAAAACAGAAACACAAGAGGCTTTTTATTCAGTTCATAAAGAAACAGTCTCTGAAATATGGATCTGAAAGAAATAATTTCAACAACAAAACTCAATGCTATATAATGATATAGCCTTAAATTTTTCCTAATGATCATCAAAAGGAGATCCATGCAAAAGATATGACCACATCTCTTATCCACTTATCTATTAAAACACTCTGAAGCAGTGCATCGATATTTTGGTCAAATTGATCGAAGAGAAGTCAACATTCCCTTATTTGAACAATCGGAAAATAAGAGCTCATTTTAATGACGTCGTTCTTAATCGTAATTTTGTCATATGCTTTTTCTCTCTTTGCTAGCTCCGTAAAAGGTGTGTCTATAAATTGCAATAAAGGAAAACTGGTTAATCGACGGTGAGATATTTGTTGCTTCTTCGAATGACGGAATTGCCCGACAAATTGCCATTCTATCATTGCAATAAACACATCTACTCGCATATCCTCATTTCTATCAAATTGTGTCTCATTTACTCTAGTTTCGTAGTCTTATAGGTTACCTTTTTTAACCCTTTTGTTATCGATTTACTAATCCTGGCAATTAGTAAGTTTTTCCCATAGGTATTTTCAAAATCATTGAAATTATCTCTTATTATAGATTATTTATATATTTATACAGTGTGTCTCACGGGACGTTGGATTGTATGGGTACTTTTGTTATTATTAAAGATAGAAAGTCGGTTAAATAGACAAAGTAGTGCATATTTATGTGATCTCTCATAATCTGTTCAGAAAACAGTTGAATTCCAAACGGTTCCCAAGCTATTTTGAAAAAAAGAACAAAAAATGTCATTTTTTAATTATGGTCATAACTTCGTTATTTGTGATCCAATCAAAAAAGCATTTTGACAATATAAAGGCTAAACTTTTGTTTTTCTTATGGACGCCATATTGGTTTGATACATGTTTGGATTCAGAATTTTTTTCTGAGTAATTTGGTATACCACATGCCATATTTAGAACACAATAAGCCGACAAAATTGAAGCTTTTTCTTAATATCTGAAAATCGCATGGTGCCATGAAAAGCACATTTGAGTGATACAGTATTTGTGCTCATAGTCAAGTTACAGTAAAATTTTGGAATGCATTTATTTGTACTAACTACGTAACATAAAAAAAGCACCTTTTTAACAGACTAAATAACGTTTTAAAAAATCTCGCCATTTTCCTGGCGGCATTTTTCACAGCATTCCGTAATACGGTGACCTTACCGAGGGTTCTTCTGTCAATCGAATTGAAAGCGGCGATGACGGTGTCACGTAACTCCCCAATGTTTTCAAAATTATAAACACCATTCACTTTGTTTTTAAGTCACTCCATAGATAAATATCACACGGGGTAAGATCCGGCAATCTTGGTGGTCATGGTACTTCTGAATAGGTAGCAGTTCCTCTCCGTTTATGTCTTATATCTAAATAGTTCCTCACAATTCGGACATTATACCTTATACCTCATACCTTATCGTAAGGCCAACGGTCTATCGTCCATTCTTTCTTCCACGTCCTTAGAGAGCAATATTGACGATACCTCTACGAAGTTAAATTTTTGTTACTTTTGTTGTTACTTTGTTACTTTTGTTACTTATTTTTGGTACATTAAAACCAAACCGTACCTGATTATGACACGGTACAAAAAGGTGCTGATTTTCGCGGGCCCAGTACCCAGTAGTGCCTCTTCTTTCAGTTAAAAATACCGCAGTTAGAAAATATGTTTCATAGAACCATAATTTTTTTTTTAATTCTTCGTTTTACCAATTTTGTGCAACAGATGGGTACAAATGGGTAGATATCACATTGTTTTACACATGGAGGAAGGTGGAGTCGGCATACACAGCGCTCGGATATGGGACCACTTCCCCCACTACGGAAGTTGTTTAATGTCAAAGTGACATTCGCAACATTGACATGTTATTATTTTATTTATTTCGCTTATTGCAGTTTGTTTAAAGATATTGTAGTGAGTTTGTATGAAGATATACATAAAAAAGTAACGTCTAATTGAGCTGTTCGCAGCTGCAACAGCAGAAAATCAGCTATAAACCAGATTTCGACCGGGGTAACATTTCATCCAAGAATGATAGAATACAAGATTGCGCATTGCGCAGGTTGTCATTCAATTTTGAGCGATCAGCTGATTGCTGTGACGTCACACTAGACCAAACATTGATAACACCTTGACTACATACGAATCATAACAAAATACAAATTACTTTGACAACACCTTCACACATAACCAAATACATTTTCACGTTGAAGAAAAATTTAAAATATCGAAAATGAAATGTGCGGTGGCGGGTTGCTCAACGAGAAATGAAAACAAAGCATCAAAATGCAGTTTATTTCATTTCTATCCGAAGCCGACGTTTTAAAAAAATGGATAAGTTTCTGCCGGCAAAGAAATAATTTCAATTACAAGATCAGCGTCATTTGCATGGATCATTTTATAAGTCTGTCCAAATGGTAAATTAGATCGCTACTAAAGATTAATAATCATTTTATCCGCACTTGACCTATAATCATCATGCTGTTGACGATGACATTATTACAATTTACTTCCCCAATTGCTTACACCGATTTTTTTTATATAACCTAACTAAACACTGTTTAATACTTCACATCATGTTGTCATCCGTCATATGTTCGTTGACAACATAATATATATGCCACTTTGACACTTAGTTTTGACAGCAATTCTGGTGTGACGTAGATGCGCAGAACGAACCGATTTTGGTACGCCGATGGGCGTAATCTCTGTTTCGATCATTCTTGCATTTCATCGGTAAGTGACTATATATGTCAACAATGTACAGGTTTGTACTGGCCGCACGCACGAACATTTTTTGAAATATGTTTATTACGTGTTTTAAAAAAAATGACTAAATAAATTCTTAAAAGTGCGTATAGCGTATATAGCATATAAAAATAAAAAATATCGTTTTTATAATGTACCTACTCGACGCATTACAATATATTACAGGAAAGATTTCTTGAAATTTCTGGCCAATTTCAGAGTTAATCCGGACCTGGCAGGCGGCCAATTGTCAAGTGTATAGCGACTCCATCTTCCTCCATGGTTTTACAAAATGTCTTCCATGGCACCATGCGATTTTCAGCAATTCTCGAAGTGTATAATTTTTAATCAATTCTATTATCTTGTATTTAAAACATGGCATGTGGCATCCCAAATTACTAAATGATGAATCCAAACATGTATAAAACCAATATGGCGTCCATAAGAAAAACAAAAGTCTCGTTTGTTTCTCAGGAATTCATTGGCGAAAAAAAACTTTTAAACTGACATAATCAAATTGGAGACAAATAAGTGCCTTCATAATGTCAAAACGCTTTTTTGATTGGATCGCAAATAAAGAAGTTATGACCATAATTAAAAAATGACATTTTTTGGTTTTTTCAAAATAGCTTGGGAACCGTTTGGAATTCAACTGTTTTCTGAATAGATTATGAGAGATCACATAAATATGCACTACTTTATCCATTTAACCGACTTTCTATCTTTAATAATAACAAAAAGACATACAATCCAACATCCCGTGAGACACACTGTATATACATGGGTTGGGGCACAAGTCATGGCAATCAAAACGTATATAAGTTCTGCAGGCATAGTAGACTTGACTTGCCATGGCTTATATATATATTATTTTATTTATGGACTTCTTATAAATCCTAGTACTGATTCATATAATTTAACAACCAAAATATCGTCTGTATTCTTGTATTGTGCCATTTTAATAGTTTTAAAATGAATGAGAATGTTATTCCAAAAAGCTAGTAAAACACCAGTTTCTAAAGATTTCATCATATTTATCATGCCACTTGTTTGAGGTTTGACATTAGGTGCTGTGAGGATTCAGTGGTACACTTTTCCGAAGCAGACTTTTTTTATATGTGTTTTTGTCTTTTTGGCCCCTTTGACTTTTTCGCCCAATTTTGACCAGTGGTTAACCCTTAACCCGCCCCTAAATATATGAATCTTTCGTCTTTGAAGAAGTATATTTTGAATGAGATTTTCAAGTTTAAACTTAAAACGAAAAGGAGCGTATGATTTATCCTGATGTTGTTCATCGGTGAGCCATAACATCCACTGCACCTGTTTTAATCTACTCTTCAGTAGTCGTGAAAGAACCAAGTGTATTAAATGCTTGTATGTATCTTGGGGAAGGTGAGTTAAATATTAATTCCACATTGTACTTGCTGACAATAGCTGTGATTATGCTGATTAAAACTCCTGGGGTACTACACTAATTTTCATTTATTGCATATGGTGGTCTAATAACCCAACCGATTTTCATGAAAGCCCCAAAATACTCAAATTTAGGTACAAAGCATTTTACATTTGGTCTGGTTAATACTAAAGTTTTTGCGATGGTATATGGTATGATCTAACGTGCATGTTTTATAAATGTTTATAATAACCAGTTTGTATACATGGGATTCCTTCAGAAACTTAAGGATATCTCTCGAGTTATTATCATCGTTCGTAAAAATTATGACAGTTTCCATACAAGCTACCTCTACTGGTATTTTTGACAGCTGCAATTGTTCCATTCATTACTTCATAGTTTTGGTATCACTTAGTATCACGCATTTATAATTAGATTACTTCTTTGGGAAAATAATCTAAGTGTTAATGCCGAAAGACATATATTGGACGCTCTTGTACGTTTTTCCATAGAGTTAGAGTTTGGCACTCAGCCAACTAAGTATGTACGTGATAGAAGTTGAATCAGCAAAGTTTGCAGCAGATAAGAACGAAAAATGCGTTATCACATTATACACCGGAAATATCAATAGTCGCATTTTAAACAAACATTTCCGAGGGCTGTATGTGGACTAAAACAAACCTAGAACGTATTACTACCGCGGATGTATTATGATTTATCATCGATATACCGGGTGACCCACGCTATAGGTACGCCCGATTATTATATTTATGACGCTGGACGAATACAGTTTTGAGAAGTGATAATAGACAGAGAAATGCCATTTTTTTGGGATACTTTGAGGTTAATAATAATACTAATAACCCACGCCTTAACATGACGCCATAGTATGACTTCCGGTTTCTTCCGGAAATGACGTCATCATTGAAATTTCAAATGGCACCCTATATTATTTGTGTGATAGTTTCAATCAGGATGACATTCTGAACCCAAAAACATATCTATGTGAAGAACTTTCAAATTAGGATGTTAACAGCCATCCATAGTTCACTACGCTTACTTTGATCATTAACACAATATTCTTTTGCTATTTTCTTGCTTTAAGGCTCCCGTCTCAATTCAAATGGCCCGGTTTTGTACAAAGCTTCAAAATAGAAAAATTACCAGATGTAGATGGCGCCAATATAACCAAATCTGAATTTATTTCGTATTACTACATTTGACGATGGTGAACCCTGTGTCAGTGCTACTAGTATAATTGACAGTTCACGTTTCGGTCTTTGTTTTTTATTTATAGAGGAGTTTTAGTGTTTTTAGAGTTATAAAGTGTGTGGGAGTTTGTAGTATATGTTTGTATAATCTTATTTTTGAGTGGTTATTATATAGTTTACAGTGGTTATAATAGTTATTATCAATAGATTTAGTAGGTTAGGTTGTAAATAACAAGTTTCATAGTTTGTAGCAGATTATATTTTCCCTTAATATGTATTTGTGTGACGTTCATTTTAATTTCGAAAAAGTAAGATTTGGTAAACAACAAATACATATATTCTGCCCACAATACTAAATTTACTAATCATGAGTTGGAATAATGGGTCGCTTATCCCATTCTCGAAGGAGTTATTCGAAAAAGAAGGGCACAAATTCACGAAGTGTGGCAGCAAAACTAAGGTGAGCAAGATTTCATGAGGTTTCATGGTATGTTTTACTTTATACCAATAGGTATGCAATAAATTAAAATATTATTATTTTAGATATCTAGATGTACAGCCGAACTCTCTGAAACCGTTATAACTGGATACTGTGGAAGATTCTGCTGTGGAGATGCCAGAAAGCAGTGTGAATTTGACTATTGATAACGCGTGGGGAGCAGACGAACATGTTGAAATGTTTGTTTCTTATTAATGTTATTATATTATACACACATGAATATCACTGGAAACGGTGGAGAGTACAGTGACACCTTCCGAAGTGAATTCCTTATAAGAAGGCTTTGTCAAATATGTTGTACAGTTTCTACGGAGAGGAGTGTCATGTCATTGTAATAAGTGTGAAGCTTTTGCCCTTTTTCCAGAAAGTTTGTCATGACTGTTCAGTCTGTTAATATGTATAATAGACAGTGAACGTTCAGCTGTTATAGGTATGACGTAACTGTTCCACTATTCCCGCGGATATTATATATGATATATGATGTATAATTTATATACAGGTGTCCCACTTTTTTCCCACAAAGTTATTTTTTAAGTAGTAATTGTCATACTGAGTAAAAAGTTTCATATGAGTTTAAAAAAAAATACCTGCTACAAAAAGAATATGAATCAAATTTTACAAAACAAATTGCAATGAATATAATTCGACCCATGCAACGAAGACTATAGTAACTACATAGGGATTGCACTTGTTACGATAGAGTTCGTTGCAGCGGTCGATAAGGTTCAAATATTTTTTAAAATTTTGCATTCTTGTAATTATAACATGGTCAAAATATTACATAAGACATAAGAGGTAGTAAAAATGTTACAGTTAAATATATTACATTATTTGCATTTAACAATGTCAAAGAAATTTGTTGTAGACATGTTGCAGATATATTTACTTGTTTAGTGGGTTCCAAAATTTAGCAAATAATATAATTTATACTAATATAATATTAATTTCTTAGTAAGTAGCATGTATTTTGTTTGAACGTGGTTTGAACATACTACATACAAGAAATCGAATAGATTTACCCATTAATAATATTAAACTAACTACCAACTAACTGGAAAACCATAGTAATTTTCAAATACAGGAAACCAATTAAGTTATCTTCCATATGTGGATTGTGGATATATGTAATTTGCAAATATAAAAAATATATTATTGATAATATATTTATAATATAATATAATGTAAATATAACGTAAATAAATATAATGTAAATACCTAAATATATATAAAATAATAATATACAGGGTGTGTATAAATTGGCGGAAAAGCTATACGTGGCGATGTTCTTCGTAAAATTCTGAGTAGACAATCTATAATCTAAAATGTTGTACCGTGCTTCTTGAGTCTTCGCGAGGTCTCCAAAGTCATGATATCCGATCTCTTGAATGGTGTTATTATTTGAAATCTATTGATGGAGAAGCTGCAGTTTAGAATAAAGAACAATATTGAAAATTTATCTTTTCCTAAATGTTATCTTTCTGCCTAAAAAGTGTGTTTTTAATTTCGGTATTTCGTTAATTTTGTCATAAAAATACATTCGGCAACACTGTAGAACATGGGTAACTTAATTTTGGCATTTGTCACTTTTGACAGTTGTATAATCAAATTAAGTAATTTGACTTGTTTGTTTACAGTGCATAGTAACACGAACACCTGTTGGATTCACCGCATAGTAACACGAACACCTGTTGGATTCAGCGTTGCCAAATCTATGTTTCTTTCAAATGGCTCCTGAGGGCACAATAATGACGCTACAACATTTTAGTATAAAGATTGTTTATAGCTTTTCCCCCAATTTATACACACCCTGTATATTAAATATATTATTGCTTTCTACTTGACCAAATATTAAAACTGGAGTCGTTTTGAGTTTTCTAGTTGATGATAATATAGTACTTTCACAATCGACTTATCACATAAAAAGACACTTTAGTAAAATGCGGATTTAGGTCGCGCCATCTAGTTTTGAATACCTGAACTGTCACTATTGTAATCATTTTTGCCAACTTACTAGAATGCACCAGAATGCAATTCTAGAGAAGTTCGGAAGAAAGCAACTTGTGCTGTTATAGTTAACATTTAATGCACTTCTATAATTTATTGTATTACATCAGACAATAATCAGATGCCACTGCCATCGGAAAGCTTAAAACTAAAATTTTCATAAATAATCGGCGTAAATATTGAAATCCTTTCCGATGGCAGTAGCATAAAGACCTACAGAACCGAATGGTAGCGAGCATTTCACTATTGGCGCAATAATAATACCGTGAGTTACTTTGGCGTTTTGGGGGTAGGAGACGGGAGCCTTAAACGACAATTCCACTCCACGATTTTCAACAAAATATCAAGTGTTTGGTGTCATTGTAATTGAAAAGTTGTTTTCTATCAAAGAATCAGGGTGCACCAACGTTTTGACCCTAACAAAATGACTCAATGGCCAAAGAACACTTAAATCACAGGGCGCGCGCCAGTAATATAATATCGGCCAAAATATATTTAAATAGCGTTTATTTGACAATTTTCGACTATCTTCACAAATTCATAGCCACCTAGATTATTAAACAAACTGGTTGTATTTTTGTTGCTTTGAAATTATAGAAATTGCATTTCTGTACACAAAAACAGTGACAGTAATACTGTCATAACAATAAATAATGAAACAAATGAATAATTGTAAACTGAATAATAGTATATTATTTGACGAGCACATAACTAAGCATATAAATCGCGAGCATAAAGTTTATACTCGAGCCGTAGGCGAGCGTGTAAATATGCGAGCGATTTATATCCGTTGTGTGCGAGTCGAATACGACGTTTTATCTACGACTCACAGATTCCATTTTATATTAAATATTTTAAATGTATTTGTCAATCATGGCGAGGCGAACTGTCACATAACTGTCATCCACGTAGGTTGACAGACTTTGACACTAGCGTTGTATAATGATGACAGTTCGTTCAAATAATCAAGTCATTATTTGAACGAACTGTCATTATTCTATAACGCTAGTGTCATTATAATCATTGGCGTGTATCATGATGGGGATTATATAGTCATAGATACGTATGCAATGAACTTATTATATGTGAGTCGTAGATAAATAATAATTACTTCAGTACGATTTTCATGAGGGCACATATTGGCCCTGTCAGGTCAATGAGTTTTGATCCAACTTCAAATTCTTGGTTTAAATATTACATGGTTTCTACAAAAATATTTTGACGTTGATGTAAATAGTAGAAATGTATTTTCTAATGACTTAAGATTAATCGTTATTAGGTAGCTATTTTCTTTTACCACACTTTACTGATATGTGTAATAGCACTGGGCCTTATTCTGGGACTTAATAACCAAATCATTCTACAATCTACACAGTATGGTGAAGTGAAACCTTTCTCCCATGCTTATAAAGTTGTCCTATTTCATACTATATTATACTAAGTTATATTCATACCTATCGCTTAGAATTTATTTTTGTTGTTGTTCCCCTTATATTACTTACACCCCAAATCATATGCTTTTCTATTTGTTCTGAAACTATTTCGCCACGTCTGAACAGTGTGAACAGATGATCAGTTTAGGGCAGTGGTTCCCAAACTTTTCCTGGTCGCGGCACCCTTTTTCAATTAAAATACTTCCATGGCGCCCTACTCTAAGTAAAAGGATGACTACTAGTAAGAGATAACAATAAAAAAACTTGTTTATTTATTCTTTATTCTTTATTAAACTTTTTAATATTAAATTTAATTAGTATTTATTTGTAATTAATGTGATGGATGAGCCTGCTAAGCACTGCACATTTTTTCAAATCGTGGAGATAAACTGAACACGTCCACCCTCATTTGCGTTTCCACGTCTATACTTGCTTTTTACCACAGTGGCTGCCGAAAAGCTGATGCTTTGCACAAATACGAAGTCGAAAATCCGCTGAGCCTTATTACGTAGAAGGGGATATAAATCGTTTATTGAAATCCAAAACTCTGTGAATCCAACGCTGCCAAATTTTGTTTTCAAACTGCTATCACAAGATAGCGATTCTATTCTTCTGCTGAAGTAAATTCAAACGGAACTAGTGTTAAATGGATTTTGAATACACGCAAACTTATCTTATCGAACTTATCGAACTCATTTGGAACATATTTTTCTACGCCGATAATTAGCTGTGATAAGTGCTCCTCAAACATGGTTTTTATATCATGAGAAAGATCACATTCATTTGACGTCAAAAATTGCTGTAATATTAAGAAACAATCCTTGGCTGCATCTTTATTCAATTTTCTTCTCCATACTTTTATATATATATATATACATATATATACATATACGTTTTTTTATAGAAGCTTTCCGTTGATTTCAAAAGGCGCATGTTGCTGCAGAGAGACATTAAGGAAATCCAGCTTTTCAAAAATGTTGCATAAATATTCCAGTTTTATTACAAAATCAGCACCAGCCAAATATTCTGCATCTTTGCATCCTTCTTTAAGGGAAATAAAAATGTCTGGCGGCAATTCAAAGGTACTTAAACATTACCTCGAGAGAGCCATCCTGCACTGCTATATTATAACGCAAAGATGAGTGTTCTACCCCCATATCCTCCCAGTTTTTTTAAAACATTTCTTTCAATGGACGATATTTTATTAAATTTACTACATTCACCACACTTTGAAACACTTGATTCAGTGGAAGACTCAGATGCTTTGACGCAAGCACTTCTCTATGAATAATAGTGTGTATCGAAAAAACTTTATTTTGGAAATTAAGAATTTCAAGTTGATAAAAAGTTATCTCTATGGACCCACATATTCCACAAAAAAATTGGCCCATTTGAAGAATATTTAGGTCTCCCGCAGGAGGTTTAAAGTTTGTATTATCTTTAAAAATTCGAATTTGTTCTTTTTTTGTATAAAAGATTACGAGATTATTCTTTCTCAAAGCCCACATGGATCCACATAATATTTAAAGGTAAACAAACTTTTATCAACATCTAAACATATTTTTTAAATTATAAGAAAATAGTCATTTTTTTTAAAGTTCTATGAATCTAAATTTAAGTGCAGGCGATCTAAATGTTATTGTTATACTTTTTCTACTTGAAAAAGTAAAATCACGCGCCCCGGCTCCCCGGGGCGCCTCGGCGCACAGTTTGGGAATCACTGGTTTAGGGGATTCCCAGAAGTTAATCGTAGTATAAATACGTGCCAATATGTGCATTACAGAGTTATAAATAAAGCTAATCTGATTTGCCTGTATGCATGCTATATCAAATTTTGCCTAGGCGCTATGAAGTGTTTTTGTGTATCACTAACTATCGAATCGTACGTATAGGCGTACGGATGTGATACGGATATCTTGCTCTCTGTGGTCTTCAAAGTCTACTATAATAATGTAAGTATTTTATTATACATTATAATAGTAAAATTAATAATAATATGGTACTTTATAGTAATAAGTTTCTAATACATGGCTTTACATAGGGCAGCTGAATAAATATTGACATTTGATTTGATTATTTGGTTTGCCGTGTTCAATTTCAGCACATAAGTGCACCTTATACAGTTAGCAACTCGACTTCTAAAAGCTTAGTGTGTTTTAGACATTTTAATTTGTGATAATGAATAATATTGTTTTTATAATTAATTGTTTTGCAGATGGAGTATAAAGGTTTGAGAATGGCGGAGACACCACTTTGTAAGTAGAGATTTTTTATAATTTTAAGAATTGTAGTACGAAAAAAAAATAATAAATAGCAAATTGACCTAGGACGGTTTTCTATTGTTCCTGGTAACAGAATGTCGTTTTAAGTTGCAATGAAAGAGCGTTTTATGTTTAAATGTTGCTTGGTTTTCGTGTTGTCTAGCCTAACAGATGGGAACACGAAAAACTTGAATACAAATCTTAAACAAAAGCTAATAATATTAAAATACTTTTGCAGCCCAACTAGATGCCTGCACACTGGCTACTTCGCAGCCCAAAGAACTGGCAACCCTAACAAGTACGAGCTGTATTATTTTCCAAAATACATAAACTAATGTCAGGTATGTTTCAGTATGTGTACCAACTCAATTTGGAACAAGTAGCCAACTGGCTAGATGCCCACACTGTGGTACTCACACTAACACTAAAACGAGTACCAAGACAACAAAGTATACTCATGCATTCGCATTGTGTATGTGTCTATTCATGTAAGTAATCGAATTATATTGAGTGACTCAAATTGACTACTATCGGTTGCAAAAGTATTGATCCCTGTGTTTGAAGGCTAGTACTCTGAAAAGGCTGAACAAAAAAAAATGAAATAAAGTGCGTTATACTCCTGAATCATTTCTACATAACAGGAGAGACTATCAAAATTTTCTGCCGACGGCACGAGCGCGAGAGAAGTAAAAATAGGTACCCGGTTTTTGCGGTTTTAAAATAATTCTCGATTTTCCGATTTTTTTTTCTCCTAAACCTCTTACCAAAAAAATTTAAATTTTTGTTCAGTTTACAGTTAGAATATCTTCTATAGATCGGTGTTCTTATTTTCTTGATTTCTTGTGTAATAAAGTATGTAAGCGAGCTTCTTATGGACGCGGATATCTCAGAAACGAACGATAGCAGGACAACGCAGTTAGCACGTAAACAATCCTTATTTATTGTGATACTCATCCATTGATGTATAATAACATAAAAGTTTGTTGGGAATTTTAAATAGGCAAAATAATGTGATCGATGCGGTGCGCAGGATGGTTCCCCTCGGGGAAAGGGGATAAAGCGCGCGAGACGGTGTGACGCTGTGACGCGACTATTTCAAACGAACAGCACTCAGGACCGTATTCAATATTTTTGTGATTTTTGTCGTTCGGTTTTATTTTTGAAAATAGCATAAGTGATTTTTTTTTATTTCTGGAATTGTATACATGTTCTGTTTTGTGATTTATTATTATTTCACAACATTATTTCTGCCAAAAATCAGTAGTTGATGTTTCAATTGCGACAAGTATTTGTCCTAAACTTTGAACGAATTGTGCAGTTTCAGAAGAACCACCAACATTGGAACAATATTGTGGAAACTTCTCTATCATTATCTGTACTGTTGTCGTTGCAGTCTAATAATATGTCATCATCATCTTCATGCTAGTAGATATTATAATTGTTTCTACAATTGAGTCAAAAATATGATCAATATCAATGTATTGGTTTTGATTTTCAAAACCAAAAATTGTATTGCAAATTGGAAGACAATTTTGCCATATCTCCTTTGAGACAGAGCTTTGTTACATAAATTTAACACATCTTTAATTTCAAATGTATTGTAGCGTTTTGCAACGTTATTTTGTACATATGCCCAGATTAATTCAATTGCAATGGGTTACAGGTAACCACAATAATTTTAGTTCATTGTTTCCGATTTATAAAATTCCGATAAAATCTAATAGAAGTACCTTGTCTTGAGGGTGATTTTTTGACAGAAACAACAGCTGTGCTTTAGTTATTTGAGAAAGGAATTTCTGACATTGCTATTGTTTTACTTCCTTGGAATAATACTTCAGCGTTTTTGCCCAATACGTACGCACGCAACGCAGTTACTCAAGAAACTTTATTCAATGAATATTTATGTATTTATGTTATCTTGATTTTACCCAAAATCATATTATTGGGGCCTGAGAAAAAATATTTGGTTTTGTTATTTTATTTGTTTATACTACCTGATAATGTTTGATTGCTGCTGTTGATTCAAAAGGCGTTAAAAACAAAAATAAATAAACTTACAGCTCTTCGTTATACACTTGCAACCTATTCTTTCATTAAACAAAGAGTCCACCATTTCTAACTTCAACTTCAATGCTGGTTACAATAATAAATATGTACGATGTTTCTTTTATTTCTAAGTACGGGCCTGTGATACATGCTATAGTCGACCTCAAACCCGAGCCGATGACGACTGCGTCGAACGACGTGACGTACTTGCGCGCTGTACCAAAATTACATCGAATTTTTATGTCGCTTTATAAAATTAATGAATATCTGAAATGTGTTTCTATTTCAATGGTCTCATTAAACTAAATTCTGCGATTATTTTCGTACCTGTCTCGTTATCGTGATAATACTCGTTGCCGAGATATCCGCTTCCATGAAAATATTGTTTATAGCCTTTATTGTAAAGAAAATTAGTAAAATACAAAAGCCAATCTGTAGACAAGATCTTAAGTTATACTCTGTGTAAATTTGAATTTTTTTGGGCAAGCGGTTTGCCAGAAAAAAATTTAGAATGACGAGCGTTTATTAAAAAAGTGCTAAAATCGGGTACATTTTTACACTTCTCTCGCGCTTCTGCCCAAACCTAGGGGCAGAAAATTTTGATAAGCAATCATGCTATGTAGAAATGATTCAGGAGTATAACACACTTTATTTAAATTTTTTTTGTTCAGTCGTTGCAGAGTTACGAACCTCCAAACACAGGGATCAATACGTTTGCAACGATAGTAGTATTCACTTGAACGATTTATAGCTCTCGCTTCAACTCGTGCTATAAACGTCGTTCTGGTGAGTAATTGGTTTTATTACTTGTTTATAAAATAATATACTATTCATTACAATCAGTGCCATTGTTGTCCAGGTATTTTTCGTACATTCACAGACTTGGCAAATGACTTCCTGTCGCTATTTTATATAGGATTTGCCAAACCAAGAACAGTTTACTTCCACTAGACACTAAAATAAACAAGTTCATGAAGATCGCCTGTCAAAATTTTTATTTCAAAACGTGTAATGGCATGACAAAAGATTCAAATAATAAAAACAAAACGAATAATTGTAATTTTGAAAGACTACAAAGTTATATTTACAATTACTTCTAGTCCTTGTTGGCTCTGCTCATGGATTCCTTACTGCTGCGCTGACTGCAAGATTACCGATCATCGTTGTGGAAAATGCAATCAGTTTTTGGGAGAACATCGCCCGTAATTTATTATTGGCCGAAATCAACAGTACCAGTGAGAGTACCACGCCTACTTATGGCTTTTATTTACTTTTTTTCTGAACACATAATATACTACATCAATGTTGCTTTAGGTTAGTCTTTGAAGACTATATTTGTTTATTATTATTATATTATTATGTATTATTATGTTATTAAATATTCACACCGATTCTGTAAAAAAGTTGTTAACTAACCAATTGTTGCTACGAAATTTAACCATGTTTAAAAGTTATTACTTATCGACTTTTTTATAGAATCAGCCTCATTATATCCTCATTATATTATCTATTATTTCCATATTTTTATAATGCGAGTTCTTCAGGTTAAGTTAGTTGTCTCTAATAAATCGTATTTCGACAATTGACAGCATTTTTTCTTTTGAAAATTATTTACAAAGCTTTATAGTTTTTTTATTTAACATTAACTTTATTATAAGAGATAAAAGAAAAATTTAAGGAGCAATCATACACGCAATAATTCCTAATCAAAATCGCATCGAAAAATACTTTTTTGTAATACAACATTCTTGTTCTTTCTTGGAATATTCTTCGAAAATTTCTTAAATGTAACATAACGGTATGGATAATTATCTTATAAATTCACAATAATGTTTTTAAAATTAATATACCTGCTTATGCAATATGCAACCTTAGTTAATGTAAATAAAAACATTGGTCACAAAATTGTAAAAATAAAAAGAAACGATATAAAATAAGAATATACGGGGTGAGTCTTTCCGTAGAATTTTAGTATGAATGCCGATATTTTAAATTATGTCCAGTTTTTGGGAAAGTCAGTGCCAAAATGTACAAAACACGTTTCTTTGGGATTTGGTTTTCCCAATAACTGGAGTCAATTCACAACTTATGTTTTCTGACCTGATCTAGATTCTATGACAAAAAAATACCAGAACTGGGTGTAATTTGTTCGATATTAATACCCCGCACATTTACTGTGGTGAGGGGTATACTGAGATTGGCACAAATGTCGAAGTTATTGATCTGAAATTTGGTATATATACAAGCTTATCTATTAAAAAGTAAGGACAAATTCGTGAATGGGCAAAATCGGCTCACTTTTTTTAAATACTTTACTGTGGGGGTATTTTAACTGCAGCACGGCTGAAGATGATATACTATACTAGTTTTTTATTAATATTGTATGCAAACTTACTAAAATGAATACACATAAAAATACATACCAATATCGTTTTTATTTTAAAAAAATTAAAAATAAGTTTGAAAGCCGCTAGTAACCCCTAAATATTATTTTAAATTCTGAAATAAATGCTGTCAATGTTATTCAGGTCATATAACATTTTAAAAAGGTCAAAAACATATTTGGGCCAAAAAGCCCAGCCTAATCTACAGTTTGTTGACACATGGTTTACATCCACGTAAGAGTGTGTTTTTCAATTTCCAAATCCATTATTTTCCTAAATGGAACACAACGGTCAGTACAAAAAGCCCTCTTTAAATGCAAAGCAACCTGTAATAACAAAATAAATGGGAAAAAATAAGAAATAATATTAGGGATTTCTTATTGCTCAACTATAAATAGAAAGAGATTTTTTTTTTGTGAAACTTTGTATGTAAAGTTTAATTTACGTATAATTTCTTTTTCGTTTTTCTTCATTTATTTTAACATCCCAGAGGCATTGGTAGCCATTGGGTATATGTTTAATTTCAGAAACAAAAATAAAAATGTTTTGAAAAAACTTAAAAAGGTATAGCAGCGTTGTTACACAATGTTGCAGTCAAATGTGAAGAAAATAATAATAATTGTTAAGTAAGTGTCCATATAATACCTGGTTTGTCAAAAAGTAAGGATTTACTGCTATGACATGATAAAAGTTTTTCCAGATGTCGATTAAAATTACGAAAAAATATAGTATACAAATAAAATAACTACCAAACGCGTCGGGACTTTACACGACTTTATCGGGACGTCGGGACAACTAGGCCAATAACGGTGACAACGGCAACCCTAGTCATAACCAAACTTCTGTATTTTTTAGAATATTCGCATCAAATTCGTAAAGACGTTATACGTAAATAAACAATATGGCGGGTCCAATGCATTGCATCGAACCCCTGTCTTTTTTTTTGTAAGCAACTGTACTATTACGTTGAGAATACAAAACTGCACACTAATAGATTCCGGAAACATAGACTGTACATCCGAAAGGATGTGGTAGGAGAGATTATTTGCAGCTTATCTAGCAATACAGATGTAATACCACTATTATATACAGTGGTACAAACAATTTTGTATGCAATGTGAAATAATTAATATGATGCAGTTTCGTTGCTTTTTTTTGGTATTGTCTACACGTCATCATATTCCATCCTATGATAGACGTGAAGATTAACTTTTTATTATGCATGTCAACAGAAAGAAAACAAATTCGTAGTACATAAAAAAAAACCATACTTCAGATGGGTAATTAATACTACAACTTAAAAAGTGAAAAGTTGTTCAATTGTATAAATTTGACAGATTGTGGTTACTTGCAGAGATGTACATTGTACATAGTTGTGACATCATTGTCCTCGTAGAGTTTATTTTCTTTTAAAAACATAATATTACTCTTTATAACAAAACGCGTTTCTCTGCATAGTATCCGTCTTGAGTGAGAAAGCATGAGGTGTATGTCGTTATATTCCGGTTAATTTTGTGTGCATTTTTATGCTACACAAGAACTTTTCAAAAATTAAATTTAATCTATCATTTAGTGTTAGAGGTATAATAATATATCAATACAATAATATTTATTGGTGGAACTAAGCTGTTACAAGAAGAAATATATAAAGTTTTATACAAGTACGTATTATTTAATAAAGTACAACTCTTATTTTAATCGTAAGCACCAAAACAGAAATTAAAAATAGAAGTTAGCAGCCAAAAGGTTCGTCTTTAGGTTACGGCAAACTAATAAGCTACCCTTCTTATTTGTTATCATTCTTAGGTTATGCGATGGTATAAATTAGGCGGATATTTAAAAATTTATCTTTTGAAATAAAATGTTGCAGTATATTAATTATCAACAAAGAATGTGGAATTTTTGTTTATAAATTATACCAAAAAGATCAAAGAAAAGACAGCGTTGTTGTTAATCATTCGATTACTGTGAACCAAACAGAGAGTGATAGTAGAATCACCTTAACCACCATTTTGGATGGGTAAGTCAACTGTTTTTGTTGAAATCTGACGGTATACTTTTCCTCCAAAATTTAGTAGTAGATTTTATTTCTGAATTGAGCAATGTGCATGTTTTGTTAAATGGGTGAACGTTTTCGACAAAAAGCCAATTAAAAATGGTAAAGTATTGATAACTTTGGGAATGTGGGCGTTGCGTACAAACAGTAGACATGCAGTCAGAAGTTGGCCGCTTGCATATCGTCGGGTTAAAGGTATTATCATTTAAAATAATTACGAAAATCTGATTTTAAGAAGGATACCAACAAATATAAAAATATGTTCTAGATAATTAATGGATTTTCAATAACTTAGGGCACTTATTCATCCCCTTCTTGTACAAGATAAGCATTTATAAGGATTTGACTACAATTAACTCGTGTTTCAATAAAATGTAACAAAATGTTAGTTAGTGACTTTAACCTAAGCCTACGATATGTTCATCATTAGAAAACATTTAATATAAATATCTACCTTGTACTAGTGTAACTATACACCAATACACCAGTTTAGGTGCATTTCCGAAAAAAAATGTAAAATTTTAACTAATGCCATTGTTTTTTTTCTTTTATAATATATGATGCTCCATCAGGTTTTCAATTATTTGGGACGCGGAAGGGATACCTGTAGAGATATAAAAAATTCCAGATATCACTCATAGTCGTTGGATTCATAACATTCAGGCCAATTCTGTAATGCAGTTGTTACGTAGCAAGTAGTTAAATTTAGCAACGTTGTTAAAATTTAAAATGGTATTCTGTAACATATCCAGTGGTGAAATAGTTTGCCACCAGTTGAGTGGCGAACTCAGTGGCTACCAACTACGTAGCAACCAATAGCGATCGGGCCGTGTTGCTAAACACTCTTCAAGTCTTTAACCTCAAAATAAAAAGGATTGTTTGGTTTATGGTATATGTATCGTAAATGGTAACAAGTGATAAATAAAATAGACGATTTACATGAAAGGTTATTAATTTTGTTTTTACTATTAAATAAGTATGATAGGTATTTTGATTTAAGTTATATTTTTATTTTAGAGGTTACCTAATAATTGCCAGAAGGAACTGAAGGAAATGAATCAGAAATGCAATACAAACAAGGTAGAGCAAACGAAAACGTGCAGAAAAATTAATCCTACCTTAATTACAGCTGATTTCCTGGTTTATACTTCAGCGTAGGGCCTTCAAAATTATCACAGGGAACACCACAAATAGTCTAAATAATAATCGCTATAAAGTTCAACACAATTATCACATCTACCACGGGAAATTTTGAAACATAACCACGAAGAAACGCGACCCTTGTAAATACGCGATAAATTCAAATCAGAACGTGGTTCACAAATGCATTTACACGGACTCGCCAAAATATAGAAAAACTGGTTTCGAGTGCTCGGCTCGCAACGCATACAACGTGATAAGGAAATGTTAGACAGAGACAGAGGATATCGGCAAATTTATAGTAGTGATGTATAATTCGCGATTGACATTTGAATAACACTGTGTGACAATATTTTCTAACATGAATCGTTCATTTATTTCGAAGGGTAACATAATAAGTAGTATATTTGTCATGGGCAAGAGGGCATCACGTCACATTTTTGAGTTAAACGGGGTCATAACCCCAAAAATGCGTGACTTTTGCAAAGTTTGCGTATATATTGCGACGTAACCCTGTAATCTGGCGGTTTCAAAAGGGTCTCAAAGTAATCCTTGAGGGATGTACTTATTATTTAAAATTCTAGAGTTTGCTCACAAGCGGCATTGAAGTACTCATGACGTGTGCTTGAGGTTCGGCGACCACCTTAAGCGATATTTACCATTTTGAGCCATTTATTCTGGAATATACAGAATATCCTAGAAAATGTGCAACAAATTGAATAGTTCTTTAGTACTTAATAATATCACAGAAAATTTCCGCTTCTTCACCTTAAAATTGCTTAATTGCAATTATATCCAGTCAAATTTAGTTTTTACCAGAAAAGTTGTGGGGTAGTTTTTGTCTTCCATTCTATATGTCAAAAGGTATTTTGGGGTGTGCTGAATCCAAATCTGAGATTTGCTAACACAATTTCGTGACGCAACATTGAAGACCGGCATGACCATCAACACTTAACCACTGTTGTTAAACGCATTATTCCTAATAAGAGGTTAATTTTTTGATGAGAACAATGTTTACTAAAAAAACTAAAATACGCTAATTAGTTTTTTTATTGCATTTATATACTTTCGAAGGTGAAATGCTGCATACAAAAAACACACGTAAAAAAATCATATCCATACAACAACTGTCTATTAATGCTAGGATTCCGAATGTAAAATACACTTAGTAGACTACATTGTTAACGACTTTAATGTTTCAAACTTGATATTTTTGAAAACAATAATCTCAACGACAAAACTAATCAATCTACCAGAAAATCTATTGGTTAGAATATATCTAAATTCACACACAAAAAAAACATTATCCCTAATTTATCTTAGCAAATATCTCAGCTGATTCTCTATTAAGAAATATAACCTACAATAACCTTAAGCATACCGATTAAAACTCTCCCTCAACTTGAAATTTCTGAAAACAATAATCTCAACGACAAAACTGATGATTGCAATTCCCCAGCCAATTCCAATAACAAAGAACGCCAATTCAATGCTATACAGCGACATCGCCCTATAGATCGTATCTTCTTCGACAACAGCCCCATGTAATTGATATGACCATTTAATATCTCTGGTCCATTTCTCCATTAAACCACCTTGGAATAAAAGGCCAATATTTCTATCGATTTGATCGAAAAAGTGACAGCAGGGTCTTATTTGCATTGTCGAAAGGTAACTATTACCGACAATATTAATATCATCGTATTTCTTGTTGTAATGAGGATACAACAGCATGAAGACATCTTGCCCAATAGTTATAAAATTCCTCTTCTCGAAAAACGTCTTCATCAAATCGTGTATGGTTTCATTTGTTTCTACGAAATTCTTACTGTAATACGAGAGGTGGAATAGTTGATAGACGTATCTTGTTGTTATAATTGAATATTTTGAAGATGCAACTCCCTCTGATTCTGTAATCGACTTTTCGTAAAATGGAACTGTAAACATGCTGTATAGTTTCCCTTGGATATAAGTATTCATGATGATGGCATAAGCAAGCATGAAAGTTCCTAGCATTCCGCTTCGCTTGAATATGGACGTATTGAACGATATGTTGAGGTTTAAGCTCAAAACCAAGAGGACGGAGTCGACAAAATTGACGTTTTCATTGGTTTTTAATGCATATGTTGTAACGATACAGGCGATGAGTGAACCCATGAACATCAGCCAGTAATTGAGGGGCATTAGTAGAGAAAATTTTCTCCATCCTTCAATTTTATCAGGTTTTGGCAGAAGAATGTGAAATCCGCCATTTAAGACGTATTGTGTATTGAAGGAATGCACAGGATTCAGCATGAAAGCCGTAGAACCAAAAACAGAGACATCCGATACACCTGCTTTAAATTCTTCAGCAATTGTATTCCAAGAACCATTTTCATTGAATTCTTGGATGCATTCAGTGGATGGTGGGTTAAATATCAATTCTGTGCTGCATTTTGCAGCAATAGCGGTGATTATACTTATTAAAATTCCTGGGGTACTATTTCTGTTATTATTTATCGCATAAAAACATCTAATGATTAGAATATAACTAAATTCACACACAAAAAAAACATTAAACCACATTTATCTTAGCAAATATCTCAGCTGATTTTCTACGAAGAAATATGAACTACAATAAGCTTAAGCATACCGATTAAAACTCTCCCTCAACTTGATATTTCTGAAAACAATAATCTCAACGACAAAACTGATGATTGCAATTCCCCAGCCAATTCCAATAACAAAGAACGCCAATTCAATGCTATACAGCGACATCGCCCTATACATCGTATCTTCTTCGACAACAGCCCCATGCAATTGATATTACTGCTTAATATCTTTGATCCATTTCTCTATCAATCCACCTTGGAGTAAAAGGCCAGTATTTCTATCGATTTGATCGAAAAAGTGACAGCAGGGTCTTATTTGCATTGTCGAAAGGTAACTATTACCGACAATATCAATGTCATCGTATTTTTTGTTGTCATGAGGATACAACAGCATGAAGACATCTTGCCCAATAGTTATAAAATTCCTCTTCTCGAAAAACGTCTTCATCAAATCGTGTATGGTTTCATTTGTTTCTACGAAATTCTTACTGTAATGCGAGAGGTGGAATAGTTGATAGACGTATTTTGTTGTAATAATTGAATATTTTGAAGATGTAACTCCCTCCGGTTCTGTAATCGACTTTTCGTAAAATGGAAGTGTAAAGATGCTGTATAGTTTCCCTTGGATATAAGTATTCATGATGATGGCATAAGCAAGCATGAAAGTTCCTAGCATTCCGCTTCGCTTGAATATGGACGTATTGAACGATATGTTGAGGTTTAAGCTCAAAACTAAGAGGACGGCGTCAACAAAATTGACGTTCTCATTGGTTTTTAACGCATATAAAAATAAATAAATAAAATAACTTTATTGTATGTAAAATACAAAGGGTAAGTACAACACCGAAGTGATATAAAGTACTACCAAACGAAATGACAAGGAAACAGTATAAAAAATGAATTCGAAGAAAATTAAAAAACATCGAAATAAAATTTCAAAATAAATATCTCAAAAAATATCTTCGCACACAATCACGCCCGATAAAAGCGCCTTCTTCAAAGGTTCGATGGTGGATTCTCGGCTGCGGAAGCCGATGGTGCTGAGGGTATTGTTTACAACAAAGGCAGCGAGATAGGAGAAAGACCTCCTGAAGAACGCTGCCCTGTGTTCTGGAACCGTCGCTGTCGTGGCAACCCGACGAAGCTCTCGGGCATGTGCTTCAATCCGCAACTGTATTTTCTCGGCCAGATAGGGCGGTTGATGCTCGACAGCAGCCAAGCGCACCACGCCGACATAGTGGAGGAAGCGACGCTCACCCATTCGCAGACAGCGATGCTCTCGCAATACCCCGGTCATATGCTGGCGTCGGGGGCACCCAACAGCAAACGCCAAACAGCTGTACTGGATACTCTGCAGTCGTCGCTTACTGGCCTGTGTAAGAAAGGGCCCATAAACAACATCTGCGTAGTCCAGGCTAGACAACACCAAGGAATCTGTAATCATAAGTTTCACTTTAGTTGGTAGAATAGCCTTGAATTGGTAGAGCAGCTTTAACTTCGCGTAAGCACCCCGACACAACCGATCAACGTGTCCATTAAAAGAGAGATTACTGTCCAACATCACACCGAGATTCCGAGCTTCTTCGACGATTGGAAGGCTGACACCGTTTAACGCGATTTTGAAGTTCGATTGACCGACAGTTTCTCGACCCGCACGACTCCCGATGAAGAGTACTTGACACTTTACCGGATTTAGCATTAAGGAGTTACTCGTTGCCCAGGAATAAACCCTAGCAAGATCGTCATTGATGGTATTTATGCATAAGTCGACATTGTCAGCAGTTATCGGCGCGTAAATTTGAATGTCATCCGCGTACATGTGGTAGTTGCATTTCTCGATCACATCCGGTAGATCCGCCGTCAACAGGTTAAACAAAAGCGGCCCAAGCACAGACCCCTGAGGCACACCCGATTCAACCCTCCACGGCTCGGAGATATTAAAGTTATCAATTTTAGTCTTAATTGTTCTCCCGTTTAGATAATCGCCAAACCAATGCAAAACCGGTCCATCCACGCCATAGTGTTTTAATTTTGCAAGCACGCACTCGAAGCCAACACTGTCGAAAGCCTTGGACATATCCAGAAGAACCAAGGCAGTAGTTAATGACCCCCGATGATCTGATACAATATCATCAAGGACACGCAACAAAGCCGTCCTCGTACCATACGATTTACGAAAGCCGGATTGATGCTTAGGTAGTATGTTGTGTTCCCGCAAGAACTCGGACAACTGCACATGAAGCAAGGATTCTGCGATCTTCGAGGCAGCACACAGAAGACTAATTGGACGGAAATCACCCAGAGCTGACGGGGAAGCCTTCTTTGGAATAGGCTTGACGTAGGCAGATTTCCACAGGGACGGAAAAACGCCAACCTCAAATGAGTAGTTGATGATGTGCGTCAAGGGCGCAGCACAGAATGAGCTGGAAAGCTGTAACATCATTGCTGAGATTCCATCAACACCACAACACGCTGACCTGGCCTTTGATATTAGATTCTCGACACTGGAAACTTCCACAGGTCGATAGGTAAAATCCCCACCGCTTGTGTGTCGCGATTTTTCAAACGCGCCAATATATTCCCGATCAAGATGCACTCTCGGAACACTGTTAATAAAATGAGCACTAAAATCGTCGGCGTTGCGCAATTCCGTCGGAAAGGCACATGCATCACCCCTCTGCACCACACCCCAACTTCTTAGGTGCCGCCAAATACGCCGCTGGTCGCTTGTGTCCCGAACCCGAGAAGTAAAGAAAGCCCTCTTCTCAGATACTACTGCGTTGTTGTATAGTTTCCGTAGGTCACAGAAATATGTTCTGTGAGCCGGTAACCTGCTGCATTTGTATTTCCGCCATGCATCATTCTTGAGGTTCCCCATCTGACGAAGTGTATCAGTGAACCAAGGCTCGCTTGGTTTACGATGCGGTCGGACCATCCTGAGAGGTGCATGAACATCAAACAGTTCGGTTAAAACCGTATTAAAAAAGTCCAACTTATCGTTTATGTCCGTCAAAGCGTACATGCTGCACCAAGGAATTGCTGCAGCATCCCGCAAAAACACGTCCCGAGAAAAGTTTCTGTAACTCCGCGTTAAGAAAGGTGCACCCGGAAGAACTGGCACCGCATAGGGTATGCGACAAGAGATCGCGTGGTGATCGGAAAAGTCACATGGTATCACTTCACTCTCTACGTTTTTAATATCATTGTTAATAAGGATTAAATCGATTAGAGTTTCAGAGTCCGCGGTTACACGCGTAGGATCAGTAACCAATTGGATGAGCGAGTAATCATTAATTATTGTACACAGTGCATTCTTTAAACCAGAGGGACACAGCATATTAATGTTAAAATCGCCCAGGATGACAATGTTCTGCAATTCCATGTGGATTAAATTTAGAGCGTCGCCAAGCGAGCTAAGAGACGTAACACCACCCGAAGGCGGTCGGTAAACAACACCAACAGCCATACATGTTTTCTTGGTATAAATTTTTACCCATAATTGTTCTATCTGAGAATCAGGCTCCTCCGGAATCTCAATGACCGAATATTTGATTGGAGTTCTGATGTACATGGCAACGCCTCCACCCCTGGCTTCTCTATCCATCCGTAGAATATTAAAGCCGGGAATAGCTATCATCTCATTTGTAATAATGTCGCTTAGCCAAGTTTCGCTAATTGCAAATATATCACAATTAGTCCGTATTACAAATTCCTTGACCTCATTATGTTTGTTGACAAGCGATCGAACGTTCAGGTGTACAAACAAAACACTTGAAATAGTACGCCGTGCACTGTCAGCAGATTCCCCTTGTGACTGCCCGTTTATTGAGCAGTCTGGCTCACTTGTAAAAAATGCTTACCATAATTAATTTTTTGCCGTTCCACTTTTGCCTTCTTCATGAAAATTGGGCAATCGGACGACCAAGCCGCATGGCAAATATCGGAAATCTCTTGGCCCAACGTATCTTTGGCATACTTACAATTTCCACAGCTTCTTGATTTAGCCTTGCAAACCGCAACCTTATGTTTCTCTGCACACAAAGGACAGACAAGATCTCTTTTGCAGTTATCGGCTATATGGTTGTACCCACAGCAGTTGTAGCATCTCAACAAATCGATAGCCTCGAACGCCAAACACGTATCCCAATAGATAGTGACTCGACCCTCTCTCATTATTTCACTGAAAGTCTTGCCGTCAACCTCTGCAATAATGGTCTTTTTCGCCTTCTTACCAACATGCAATATCTTAATTGTAGCTTCAGTCCCTATGAAATCGTTTTGAGATTTTAGGTACTGAACTATCTTTTCGTTGCTTAAGTTCTCGGTAAGGCCAACCAGTTTTACCTTAGGCAGCTTCAGACTCGAGATTTTCACATCAAAGTCATCTCCCAGCTTTTCAATGGCTTCCAGTTTCAACTTCTCTGTTTGTTCACCGTTTTTGCACTGCACAACTACTCCACCTTTGGCTACAGTTCTCATTGAGGACACAGCCGAGTTTATCGGATTGAGTTGTCCGATTGAGTTGTAACGATACAGGCGATGAGTGAACCCATGAACATCAGCCAGTAATTGAGGGGCATTAGTAGAGCAAATTTTCTCCATCCTTCAATTTTATCAGGTTTTGGCAGAAGAATGTGAAATCCGCCATTTAAGACGTATTGTGTATTGAAGGAATGCACAGGATTCAGCATGAAAGCCGTAGAACCAAAAACAGAGACATCCGATACACCTGCTTTAAATTCTTCAGCAATTGTATTCCAAGAACCATTTTCATTGAATTCTTGGATGCATTCAGTGGATGGTGGGTTAAATATCAATTCTGTGCTGCATTTTGCAGCAATAGCGGTGATTATACTTATTAAAATTCCTGGGGTACTATTTCTGTTATTATTTATCGCATAAAAAATCTAATGATTAGAATATAACTAAATTCACACACAAAAAAAAAACATTATACCTAATTTATCTTAGCAAATACCTCAGCTGATTTTCTGTGAAGAAATATGAACTACAATAAGCTTAAGCATACCGATTAAAACTCTCCCTCAACTTGATATTTCTGAAAACAATAATCTCAACGACAAAACTGATGATTGCAATTCCCCAGCCAATTCCAATAACAAAGAACGCCAATTCAATGCTATACAGCGACATCGCCCTATACATCGTATCTTCTTCGACAATAGCTCCATGCAATTGATATGACCATTTAATATCCTTGATCCATTTCTCTATCAATCCACCTTGGAGTAAAAGGCCAATATTTCTATCGATTTGATCGAAAAAGTGACAGCAGGGTCTTATTTGCATTGTCGAAAGATAGCTATTACCGACAATATCAATGTCATCGTATTTCTTGTTGTAATGAGGATACAACAGCATGAAGACATCTTGCCCAATAGTTATAAAATTCCTCTTCTCGAAAAACGTCTTCATCAAATCGTGTATGGTTTCATTTGTTTCTACGAAATTCTTACTGTAATACGAGAGGTGGAATAGTTGATAGACGTATTTTGTTGTTATAATTGAATATTTTGAAGATGTAACTCCCTCCGATTCTGTAATCGACTTTTCATAAAATGGAACTGTAAAGATGCTGTATAGTTTTCCTTGGATATAAGTATTCATGATGATGGCATAAGCAAGCATGAAAGTTACTAGCATTCCGCTTCGCTTGAATATGGACGTATTGAACGATATGTTGAGGTTTAAGCTCAAAACCAAGAGGACGGAGTCAACAAAATTGACGTTTTCATTGGTTTTTAATGCATATGTTGTAACGATACAGGCGATGAGTGAACCCATGAACATCAGCCAGTAATTAAGGGGCATTAGTAGAGCAAATTTTCTCCATCCTTCAATTTTATCAGGTTTTGGCAGAAGAATGTGAAATCCGCCATTTAAGACGTATTGTGTATTGAAGGAATGCACAGGCTTCAGCATGAAAGCCGTAGAACCAAAAACAGAGACATCCGATACACCTGCTTTAAATTCTTCAGCAATTGTATTCCAAGAACCATTTTCATTGAATTCTTGGATGTATTCAGTGGAGGGTGGGTTAAATATCAATTCCGTGCTGTATTTTGCAGCAATAGCGGTGACTATACTTATTAGAATTCCTGGGGTAGTATTTCTGTTATCATTTATCGCATAAGGTGGTCTTATATCCCAAGCGGTTCTTATCGTTCCTCTAAAAAACTCAAATTTGGGCAGGAAATATTGACAGTTTGAGTTCTTGATCGTGAAGTTTTTCTTGTGATAGGTATCTGGAGCTATACTATAAATGTTATAATTTTTAATAATTATAGCTTTGTATACGTGATGCATCTTGAGAATATCAAAAATATCTCTTGTGTACTTCTCATCATCTATAAGAATGACAAATGTAGCCTTGCAATAAAATCTACTTGTATTTTTGATCGCTGTAATTGTTTCATTCGTCAATTCATAATTCTGGAAATATATCACGTAGTTGTTATAAATTATATCTTTTGGAAGTTTGTGTATGTCTTCGTGTTGATATAAGTATATTGGTCGATTAATTTTTTCCAAATCGTTTGTATTTACTAGTACAGTTTCTCCGTGCAAGATCCGCAAAATATTTGTAATACAAGTAGTTTGATTAACATTGGAGGCTTGTATGTATTGGATATGTGTTATCACTATTATAACAACGAGTATGTTTCCAAACATGACTAACTGTTTGTTCAGTTCAAAGTGAATGCCAGTAAAGTTTCAATTACTTTATATACAGGCTGTGTATCAAAAAAAAGCATCTCAAGTCATAGCGTTATTATCAATCATCCGATTGCTATGCAGCATAAGGTAAACATTGATTTATTTTATAAAGAAGAAGTATAATCCATCTTTGACGGGTTATATCAAGTGTTATTTTTCCTTTTATATCGAGAGGCTCGTCAAGACGCCTCTCTTGACTAAAGGATACATATTTCGTACATGTTAATAAGAGGAGGATCGAACAGAAAATCATAAACATTAGAGATAATTTCTAGAGGGAGATTAGCCAAAACAAGGTTGTATTTGGTTTTGTCAGCATGGATTCTTGATAGTGAAAATTGTGCTTCAATTTGCATGAACCACAATTCTGGTTTCGAAATCCAAAAAGGTGGTAATTTCACTGATGAAATGTTTTCTATTTGATCCCTGTTGTCCCCAGTATCATCCTGATGAATCATGACGTTATAATGACGTTAAAGTGACGTTAAAGTGTAAAATTGTCAATTTCAAAAAATACAGTTAAATCCTTTTAATCTATTTCCCACGAGAAAAGAAATAAATGAGGCAAACCTGCACAGTCCTCTTCGCTGGAGTAAGAAAACCGCCTTATCCTTACAGGAATTGAAGAAGACGTTAAAAAACTGTCTTAAAATCTTGAAGTAACATCAAGAGGCGTAGAAGAGCGTAGGGTCGAAAATCTTCATTTCAGAAGAACACGTCGTTTCGGAAGATCACGTCGTTTCAGAAGATCACGTCGTTTCAGAAGATCACGTCGTTTCAGAACATCACGTCGTTTCGGAAGATCACGTCGGGGTCACCAAAATATAGCTTATTTATTGAGAAAACTGACACCATCACAGACTAATTACTCCACTTTTGATCGCGAACTTTTAGCAATTTATGAAGCCATAAAATATTTTCGACATTTTCTAGAAGGTAATCAATTTACAATTTTTACAGATCATAAACCACTCATAAATTCTCTTTCTTCTAAAATAGAAAAATCCCCACGCCAATCTCGTTATTTCAATTTTATCGCACAATTTTCTTCTGACATCAAATTTATCAAAGGTAATTCAAATATTGTCGCTGACACGCTTTCTAGATTAGACATTGATTCTATTCATTCTCCTACATATCCTAGCATTGACATTTTAAAAACTGCTCAAGATTCCGATCCTCAACTTTATTGTCTTTTATCAAAACAAAACTCTAGCACTACCAAATTTACACTTTCTCAAAAAGAGATTTCTTTTTCTAAATTACAGCTTTGGTGTGAAATTAGTTCTGCACCACCTCTCTTATGTTCCTCTCTCCTTACGTCACACAATTTTCTTAAACTTCCATAATATTTCACATCCGGGTATTAGAATTACCCAAAATTTAATTAATACTAGATTTTTCTGGCCTAAAATGAATTCCGATATTTATCACTACACCAAAGCTTGTATTAATTGTCAAACTTCCAAAATTCACAAACACACTAAATCACCTTTACAAACTTTTAATGTTCCTAAAGGCCTTTTTGAACACATACACATCGATATTGTTGGTCCGTTAACTCCTTCTGGTGGATCTTATTATATCCTTACAGTTATTGAGCGATTTACAAGATGGACAGAAGCATATCCTCTTTCAGAATTCTCAGCTTTAACTGTGGCTAATACACTTCTTACGCATTATTTTTCTCGTTTTGGCATTCCTCACACAATTACTCACGATCAAGGTGCCCAATTCGAATCTCACTATTTTCACAATTTAATCAATTTTTAGGCTCTTACCAAATTCATACATCATCTTATCACCCACAAAGTAATGGCATTCTGGAACGTTTTCATAGAACCCTCAAAACTGTTTTCATTGCTAGAGGTATCTCACACCGATGGAAATATGATCTTCCTATTATCCTTCTTGCTTTAAGATCTTCTATTAAAGAAGATTTAGGTTGTTCACCTGCTGAACTAGTTTATGGTCAACCATTACGTATTCCAGGTGAATTTTTTACCACATCCTCTGATAGTTTAGATACACACTTCCTTTACTAACCATTTTGCGTGAAACTTTCTCTAATCTAAAACCGACTTTAACTCATCATCATTCTTCTGCCAAACCTTTTATTCATAAAGATTTGTTAGACTCTGACTTTGTTTTCCTTCGTTTAGAAGGTAAAAGGAATTCATTATCACCTAGATATGAAGGTCCTTTTAAAGTTATTCAAAAATGTTCTAAAAATTTTTTCATTTTGAGAAACAACAGAAATTTATCCGTCAGCATTGATCGGTTGAAACCAGCTTTCATTCTAGCGGATAATGACGTAAGTTCTACTTTAATTTCTAAAAAATCTGATTCAAACAAGAAAGACTATTTTACTTAATTCGGCTCGATTTTCCTTTTGATTTATTTTCTTCGAGGGGGGAGTATCTGTGGCATCACACTTACCTGCTATGAGGATCGAGCCGTCTGGGACAACCGTCGCCACGTCGACGAACTATTTTGTTATTATATATTAATTCATTCACTTTCCTGACTTCATAATAAAAACACGTAAAATACAACTTCAACTCTATTACTTGAATATTTTAAATATAGCCTTAATAAATAAGCTATACTCATGACCCTTTACGAACCATCGAACAAGGTCATGAGAAACAGTTGAGATTTGCGAATTTTCTCGTATTTAGTTAGCTATAGACAGTAAAATTTTACTAAAAAAGTTCTTTGGTATTTAATTAAGTTAAATTACCAAATGGTGGGGGTGGGGGTGGTGTAGGGATAGTGATTAATACCAAATATCGTCATCGTAAAAACTTCCAGACAAAATTGTATTAATTAATTTTTTCAATAGACTTTTGAGAGGTGCACAGATTCTTTTCTTTAAAGAAACTTAAATATTTCTGATATTGTTAAAAAAATACTTGTAAAATCAAAATATATTTACTTTATTAATTGTTTTGTCATGTCGATTTAAGTAAAAAAAATAAATATTGTCCCGCTCTCCCGCTTTCACTTTACATAAATTTGATTTAAACGTGTCAAATTCTCATAAGTACTATTGTCGGGTGAAGTAAACAACCGATTTGTTGATTCATCATAAAAATTTTAGTACTTACGTACATGTTGGCCCACTGTAAATTCTTCAAAAACAAGTGTACACAGCAATTGTGTTTTTAAGTAATAACATTTTACACTATTTAACAAACTATACTTCTTTGCAATTTGGAGACAATCTATAACAGATGTGGTTATCGACATACTGAGACATTTATTTTAGTAAACTGCAAATGTGTACGTATAGTTCACTAAAATCGTTTCCGAGAGTGCCTATTCCAGGAAAAAATACAGAAGTTCTCTTTCTCTCATTCTATATGTTTTCTTGGGTTTTGAATCCCAATTTCAAGTTTGCTACTTCCCACGGATGTGGCTTCACAACGAAAATCGCAAAAAAAAATGTTCGACCTTTTTAGGTCTTTTAGGTAGACCATTCTATACAAAAGTAAGGTACATTAAATTTCCCCTGAAATGTATTTTTGGTTGAACTGTTTGGCCGCTAGAGCGTTCTGAAAAAGGTCAAATTTTCCTATTTTGTGTAAAATCAAGTTTTCGAGTTGGTTAAAAAGGCTAGGATTATGCTAACACTACATTAATTTCCCTACAAATTGCACATCTTAATCATTTATTTTGGCCAAACCGTGTAGCCGCGAGAACTGGTTGATATTTTAAGTTATATTAAGCTAAGCGAAGCCGCTAAGTCAAGATCCCGAAAGATTATATTTATGTTTTTTTTTACAAAAAAATACATAATATATTAAGTATCAATTAAAAACAGCAAATATATAGTTTTTAATAAATAAATAGTAATAATATAGGTATCTACTGAATTTTTGGTGAAGGGCTCTTGACTGAGCGGTTTCGCGTAATGTAACATAAAATTTCAATGCGCTCTAGTGGCTACACAGTTTGGCCAAAATAACTGGTTAAGTTATCCAATTTGTAGGGAATTTAATGTAGTTTTATCAGAATCTAAGCTGTTTTGTAATCACACGTACATTACGTAAAGTAGGAAAATTTGGCCTTCTTTCAGCGCGCTCTAGCGGTCAAACCATTCAACCAGAAAATACACTTGAGGCTGCTTTTGATGGGAAATTGAGTGTACTTTATTTTTGCATATAGTGGTCTACGTCGAAAAGTGCATAGTTTTATGACTATTTGGCAAAAAATCTGAAGAAAAGTCGAGTTTTCTTAGGTTTGTTTTGCGATTTTCGTTATGATGCCATATCCGTGGGAAGTAGCAAAGTTGAAATTTGGATTCAGCACTCCAAAAACATAGAATGAAAGAAAATAAATCTTATATTTTAATTATATTTTTTTTCTGGTCAAAACACCATTTGACTGGACTAGTATATTTTTACCATTTTTTAACTGTATTGCGGACAGCCACAATAACCTAAACATTTCAGAAGTTGTCCTCAAACTTTATACGCACTTTTACATGAATTTCCTGGAATTTTGCTGACGTGTGTCCTTGACGAATGACATCGTTTCTTTGTGTGTTCCTCACGAACCAAAGCTGAACCATATATAATATTGAAGAACATATGTAATTTCTTCGATATATGCTTTGTCAAATATTTAACAATACAGTTTTTTTGTTACAAATCTTTCTGTTAAGGAATATGGATGACAACAAACATGGCACGTATTGATTTGCTGGCAGACCAAGAAATATGGCTTTTGTAAATGTGGCTTATTTTGTGTTCAAAGTACGTCAAAGTAACTACCAACCAAGAATCAGGATTTCAGGTAAAAGTATAAAATTTTATTGATTTTACATTTACGAAATCATTTTTTTTTTACTTTAAATTGTCTATTGAGAAAATGTTCTTATGTAAGGCCATAAAATTTTAACATCCTCCCATATTCGAAACATAAATATCGTCTACTAAACTTTGAAAAACCAGAATAAGTGAAGAACGTACTGTAAAATAACTCATTACGTTTATTGGTTGGTTAAGTCGCATCATTAATCTCGTTATTGTTTGAGCTGTTTATTTTTTGATACAGCCTGTATTATTAATGGACGAGCAGTGTAATCGATGGTCAAAGATCCAATTTAGGGTAATTGTTTACCAAGAGTTCAACGTTCTCTGTATAATACATGACAGTCCACAATTGATATATTTGATTTGGTGTTCCATGGTACAAGGTTATGTATTATTGTAATAAAAGACTGTTGTTTCCTCTTAACCCTTGTATAATTATTCATTTATTTATTTAAATAGGAGACATGTTTCGATTTCTTCAATCATTCTCAATCCTAAATCGATAACAAATATAACAAAATAAATCACAAAACGGTCACATGGCATAACCCAAAAATTACGTGTTAAAATACACCAAAACTTACTGTCAAATTTATAAGATCCCAAAATCAGGCGCAGTTACGGCTGGCGGATGCATAACCTAAAATATCTGTGACGTTTTCATCAGTTTTCATAATAAAAATCAAACGCAAAAGTTCGATACCGTGTCAAACCATAAAAAGACCAACAAAATTTCACACAACTTCACACAAAATGGAGGCGTCAACATCATCGTCGTTAATATCTATCCTGCAAGATGCTGAGGATAATAAAAGTTACAAAATTTCGATAAACAAGGACGATTTTGATCATCAAGGTAAAATTAAACAAATATTAACATAACTGTAATAGTAATAATTATGTTTTTTTGTAGATGCTACATTTGCGCAGATGTTGCTCGATTAAATTGAAAATAAAAGTAAATCACACCACCTGCTATCCCCACCAGCGATCAGTGAACCAACAATATCCAACACAAAATTATCGTGGAATACCTCCACGATAAACTTCTTGTTGGATACTCGATTGGGAAGGAGCAGGAGTTCAACCGGCCATCAACACAAAACAAAATATGGGAAAATATTTCATCAAAATTCAAGGAACATGGGTATTTTGTTCCAAGCAACGACTTTAACGATAAGTGTCGTAATCTCTTTGCAACATATAAGAATAATAAAGAAAAAAGAATAAAAACCCGGTGCAGGGGGAAAAAGTGGAAAGTTTTTGAAAAAGTTGACGCTGTCTTGGCAAACGATAACATCGAGGAGAAAAAACATTAGGGGAGAATGACCATGAGGAAATATCTGACAGGAAAACTGTAGATTGACGAGGAAGATAAAAAACTAAGGAGAGAGTTGAAAGTGACTGTTGGAAGAGAAGAAGGCTATTAAACAAGAAGAATTGTTGCAAGAACTTGTTAACGCTATAGAAAATAATAAGTATAAATATAAGATAATAAGTATAAATGAATACTCATGAAATTCAAACAAAGAACTTTATTATTTTCAGTCATTTTATTTGTACACAGTACTACTGCCCGGTAAATACTTTAAATTTGAAGGTTTACTCCAGTTTACTCCATGAGGTCGTCAGGATTTCTAACATACATTTTATCCATCAATCAATCCCCCTACTCCTTTCCATCAGTGCATGACGTCATGTAATCCATCCGGTGAACAAACGGACTCGGGAATATGGTATATCAAAAATCTAGAATGACTAGCCGTTCATATGGCTAGTCATATGTCATGATGTCATGGTTGCCCATCTAAATTTTTAGCGCCACCGTAATAAAAATCAAATGTGGGCTGTAGTGAAATAAGAATAGACACCTTATCCCTAATTTCAATCGAACATAAGTTTGCAAAGAAAATAATATTGGAATGCATGTTAAAACAGTTTGAAAAATCTGAAATTGGCAAAATAAATTTGTAAAAACGACACAAAAAAACCAAGAGGTTTTTATTATTTATAAACTGATAGTATATAAAATAATTATTATAAAACTGTTTATGAACGAATAAAAGTAAGAAAAACATATACGCTTGCTACCAACACGTTCTTTTTTATTTTTCTATTTTACTTTGTGGGTGGGGCGGGGCCCCTGAAGATAATTTGTCTAGGGGTCCCGAGCATCCTTAATTCGCCACTGGTAACACTACAAATATAAGGAAACCACATAAATTAGTTTGCCATGCACATATGAGCTTATGGTAAATCATGTCATTAGCGTTGTATTCATGATGCGCGAGCACATATTGCGACTCGGACTCTCGGACTCAAAATGACAGCTGAGCCGAGCTAAAGCGAATTTACTTGTGTACCCTTCAATATGCAATTACATAGTTTATTCTACCTATATAGAAATAAAATAAAGTTCATAAATTACTAAATTCCATCAAACTGTGTAGAAGCGGACTAATACAACGATGATTTTAATGTTGATGAAACTCTTTTGTTTAAAAATACCGGCAAGTGCTAGAAGGTTACGAAACTCAAACGATGGACGATTGACATTGCTACCTTGAAGCTTGAACGTCGGCCACACGTTATGACAAACCATAAAGGTTCGATCTTGGAAGGTGCTCGTAGAATGGTGTAGCGTCTGCTTTAGGGACCTCCATCCTTTGATGACGTCCGGTTTTCACATAAGAACATCGCACACGCCATATAAATGTAGTGAGTTAATTATTAATTATAATCGATCAAAACACATATTCTTTTATTCCTTTAAACATTTTACTTTGATATGATATTTCTGAATACAATCAGTTCAAAGATAAAACTAATGAATGCAATTCCCCAGCCAATAATAACAACAAAAAGCGCCAATTCAACGCTATACAGCGACAACGCCTTATACATTGTGTCTTCTTCGATTTGAGTCCCACGCAATTCATATGTCCATTTAATATCCCTGATCCATTTCTCCATAAAACCACCTTGGAGTAAAAGTCCAATATTTCTGTCGATTTGCTCGAAGAAGTGACAGCAGGGTCTTACTTGCATAGTTGAAAGGTAGTTGAGGGTTCTAATGATATCATATTTTCCTACATAATTAGGATACAACATCAGAAAGTTATCTTGCCCAATAGTTATAAAATCTCTCTTCTGAAAAAACCTCCCCATCAATTCGTGTATGGTGTCATTTGTTTCTACGAAATTTGAGCTGTAATATGGGATGTGGAAAAATTTATAGATGAATGTTGTTGTCATAATGGAATATTTTGAAGTTATAACCTCCGCTAGAGTAGTAATAGATCTTTCATAGAATGGAACTGTAAAGATGCTATATAACTTTCCTTGAAGATAAGTATTTAATACGATCGCATAGCAAAGTATGAAAGGTACAAGTATTCTGCCTTCTTTGAAGTTGCTTCTTTTGAACGGAATGTTGAGGTTTAAGCTCAAAACTAAAAGCAAGGAGTCGACAAAATTGTCGTTCTCATTTCGTTTCAATGCATATGTTGTAGCAATGGAGGCGATGAGAACTCCAATGAAGATCAGCCAGTAGTTTGGAGGCATTAGTAAAGCAAATTTTCTCCATCCTTCTATGATATCAGGTTTTGGTAGAAGGATGTGAACTCCTCCGCGTAATACGTAGTGTGTATTAAAGGAATGCTGAGGATTGAGCATCAAACCTAACGAACCAAAAGCGCTGATATCCGTTACAGATGCGTTAAATTCTTCCTCAATTGTTGTGGAAGATCCATACTTATTGAATTCTTGTATGTACTTTGGGGAAGGTGGATTAAATATTAATTTCATGTTGTACTTCATCGCTATAGCGTTGATTATACTTATTAAAATTCCTGGAGTCCTATTTCTGTTATCGTTTATCGCATAAGGTGGTCTTATATCCCAAGCGATTCTCAATGTTCCTCCAAAATACTCAAATTTGTGCAGAAAGTTTTGACAGTTCGACTTTGTGATCGTGAAGTTGTGGTTGTGATACGTACCTGGATCTATAGTATAAATGTTATTATATTTTGTATTAATTATAGCTTTGTATATGTGATACATCTTGAGAAAATTAAAGATACCTCTCGTGTACTTCTCATCATCTATAAGAATGACAAATGTTGCCTTGCAATAAAATCTACTTGCAGTTTTGATCGCTGTGATTGTTTCATTCATAAGTTTATAATTTTGAAAGTATATCACGTAGTTGCTATAAATAAGTCCTTTTGGAAGTTTGTGTATGTCTTTGAGTTGATATAAATGAATTGGTTGGTCATTTTTGTCCAAATCGGTTGCATCAACCAGTACCGTTGGTCCGTACAATATCCGAAAGATATTAGTAATGCAAGTGGAACGATCAAAGTTTGGGCCTTGTATGTATTGGATATGCGTTGTCACTAATATAATAGCAAATATCTTTTCATACATGTTTTACTGCTAGTTCAGTGCGAAGTGACAGCCTTACAAGTTTGTATTTAATTACTACTAATGGAGCACTGTAGTTTATGCGCATTAATATCATTAAAGAGGTGCTAAACATCAATAGTTAATTTTCCTAAATTAGATTTTCGATGGTATCACACGTTTGAACGTTCGTCTGTGTAAAATCAGAAATCTATCAATTTTGACTTCTAATTATTTACATTTTAATCTTATTTTAAACTTTTTTTTTATATATCTTTGATATTTATATTATTACTGGGTTAAAATTTTTTCGAAATAAACGAGCTAAAGGTATTTTCAAGAAATTTATCGATTCATAAATAGTTGTAGGGCTAACAATAGTGTTCGAAGCGGCAATTGTTGCACGACAGAATATATACTAAGCACGACAAATTAGGTATTCGTAACGTAACGACAAAGGATTGATAGAATGTGTACTCATCACGACAACTTACGGATTGTTAACTAAAATTGAGGTCGATAGAACACGAATTTTGTATTTTACGTTTACGGGCTACTTTTTCTTATCTTATACGTTTCATTCGAAATTTTTTAGTTTAGACCTCCTAATCTAATGTAAGTGCGTGATCTACTTACAGCGAAAATTATTTCTTCGGGTTAAGTTTTCGTTTGGATAGAGGAGATTTCCTCTAGACAGATACCTTACTCATCTCTTGCTTATTATTTTCTAAATCTATTTATTTAAGAAAACCAATAAAAATGTTTAATTTAGAATTAGCGTTACATCGCATGTAAAATATTTACTGAATATGTATCAGAATTAAATCAAAAACTTAATTTTTGCTAAATTCTACTTGAATGATTTTAAATAGTAGCGCACCGGCGCTATGTGGCGGCATCGCGTGTCATCTAACAGCACTAACCACTAGCGTCTTGTTTGCCCTCTAGTAAGTAATCCCGAACAATTACGAGCGCAGGCGACGTTGAGCGCAAATTTGCCAGTGTGTTTGTGTATAGACATTTTAGTTTTATTAATAATATTTAGAAAAACACAAGTAAGTTACTAATTTGTATAGCAAAATCATTTCAATTTAGTCAGCAAAAAACTTGAAATTTGTTTGAAACCCCGATTTAACGTTCTGTTTACGTATTTATGTAGTGAATACGATTATTCAAGGTATCCTGCAACTTGTGGGCATTAATCTCAGATAAATAAAGAGACACGGATGGGCGCCGTTAGGGCTAAGGTAAGCGAATGTAAACAAACCTGAATGGGCGGCGAGCGTGTTTTAGCTAAGGGGTTGAGAATAACGCAACGTTTTGTTATATTTCCAGCAAAAAGAGGAAGCTTAGGGAATTAACAGTAAGTATATCAGTATAATACATAATAATAGTCAAAATATAGGACTACCATTATAAATTATACTAATGCTCTTATTAAAAAAAATATTTATTTTTAAATTGAATTTATGGCAAGAAGTTGCAGGACACTTTTATAAAACGGCCCCAAGGCCGTTAATAAAAAAATCCATTGATGCGCTATCCCCTACGTTGGCAGCCGTTGACATTGTTACACGAAATTTTTCCACAACTGACATCCCGACAACGACGCCTCACGATAAAAAAATTGTTGCACAGCGAAGGCTTTGATCAACAAAAAAACACGATAAACAGAAGGATGAATTACAGAAACATTAAATGTATAGTTCTTTTGTTTTGAAGAAATGGATTATATAACAATTAGTAAATATTTTAATCGATCCACTATTCATGTACATAGGTAAGTCAGAATGATTGCGGTGCACTTAATACATTTTAGAACTATAGAATCATAGTTATGAGTAAGCAGTAGCTGTAAATTTCATATTTTCACGCCGTGTGCACTTCATATGATACTTAATATGATAAAATGCTAAATATCTTTTGTTTGGGTCAGAAGTTTTCGAGATATTTCACTTAAAAGTTTTATGAGCACGGGTAAATGAATAAGCAAAGAACGTGGAATAATATTATTAATATTATTATTAACGCGAAAAATTATTATTTGTATCACATGTTCGGAATATCATCCATTGTTAGTATTTATTTATCCATCATCTGCTTTATCTCTTTGTTTATTAATTTAGCCACTATCACAAAACTTGAGAACATCTCGAAAACTATAGTCGATCGAAAAAAGGAGGTATCGAATCAAAAATCACCCTAAATCACATATAAAAATAAGTTGTCAATCAAGTAGCACGTTTTTGTAAAAATTGCAATTATCGGCAGCTGGCTCGTCGGCTTCGCACCATATTTCAACATTTTCTGAGAAATTGATAAAAAATGTTAATTGTTAATAAAAACACCCGGTATATGCAATGAAGAAGATGATTATAATTTCGTATGACATATTCTGATATTTCTAAATACTTTTTTTAAATAGCATTTTTGCATAGCTTGCACCATCAATGCACTCTTGAGATAATTACATTCTCATATTCGCATTTTGGGTTTCTCCTATTAGTGTCCAACTTTCTGCCTTACACGGCATAAGCGCGGACACAATTATTTTATTAGAACGGAAACAAAAGATATGTTGTTAGAAAATAGGATACTACATTATTTAATTAGTGACTTTACAACGTACGCTATAGTTTGTTTACATCGGTATCACGCCCTTTTCAGTCGAATCAAATATAGGGAGAACCAGTCTGTGCTATCGAATTCGCTCGAAAGTCGAAATCGGTTGGTTTCTATCGTATACACTAATTCTATGTATACCCACAGCTTTCAAGCGTAGAGTCCCGACTGAACCTGACGGCTAACACCACCTGCGCTCGTGAATGTCCGGGAGTACTTACAAGAGGACAATCTAGATTCTAGACGCTAGTGCACTAGCCGGTTCATACATGTGACGGATATATGACGTAGCCAAAAACAGCTGTCCGTTATACCGTGTTTCAGTGTACTGTGATTTTATCCATCAGACAACAATCAATCCCCCTACTTCTTTCCACCAGTGCATGACGTCATGTAATCCATCTGGTGAAGAAACGAACTCGCGAATATGGTATATCAAAAATCTAGAATGACTAGCCGTAAATCGGATTAAATGTCATGATGTATATTTGGTTGCCCATCTAAATTTTTAGCGCCACATTAGTGAAATAAGAGCCCCTAGACACATTATCCCTAATTTCAATTAAACATAAGTTTGCAAAGAAAAGGATATTGGAATGGATGATAAAACAGTTTGCAAATCCGGAAATTGGCAAAATAAATTTGTAGAAACAACACAAAAAATCCAAGAGATTTTTTATCATTTATAAATTGGTAGTATTTGAAATAATTATTATAAAACTGTTTATAAACGAATAAAAGTAAGAAAAATATATTCGTTTGCTACCAACACGTTCTTTTTTATTTTTATATTTTACTTTGAGGGTGGGGCGGTGCCCTGAAGATAATCTGTCAGGGGGCCCGAGTATCCCTAATTCGTCACTGGTAACACTACAAATATAAGGAAACCATATAAATTAGTTTGCATTGTACATATCAGGTTATGGCAAATCATGTCATTAGCGTTGTATTCATAATGCACGAGCACATATTGCGACTCGGACTCTCGGACTCAAAATGACAGCTGAGCTGAGCTAAAGCGCATTTACATAATATGTACCCTTCAATATGCAATTACATAGTTTATTCTACCTATATAGAAATAAAATAAAGTCTATAAACTACTAAATTCCACCAAACTGTGTAGAAGCGGAACAATACAACGATGGTTTTAATGTTGATGAAACTCCTTTATTTAAAAATACAGGCAAATGCTAGAACGTTACCAAACTCAAACGATGGACGATTGACATTGCTACCTTGAAGCTTCAACGTCGGCCACACGTTATGACAAACCATAAACGTTCGATGTTGGAAGGTGCTCGTAGAATGCTGTAGCATCTGCTTTAGAGACCTCTATCCTTTGATGACGTCAGGTTTTCACATAAGAACATTGCACACGCCATGTAAATGTAGTGAGTTAATTATTAACTATAATCGATCAAAACACACATTCTTTTATTTCTTTAAACGTTTTACTTTGATTTGACATTTCTGAAAACAATAAGTTCAAGGACAAAACTAATGCATGCAATTCCCCAGCCAATGATAACAACAAAAAGCGCCAATTCAACGCTATACAGCGACATCGCCTTATACATTGTGTCTTCTTCGATTGCAGACCCACGCAATTCATATGACCATTTAATATCACTGATCCATTTCTCCATAAAACCACCTTGGAGTAAAAGACCAATATTGCTGTCGATTTGCTCGAAGAAGTGACAGCAGGGTCTTACTTGCATCGTTGAAAGGTAATTGCTGATTCTAATGATATCATATTTTCCTACATAATTAGGATATAACATCAGAAAGTTATCTTGCCCAATAGTTATAAAATCTCTCTTCTGAAAAAACCTCCCCATCAGTTCGTGTAAGGTATCATTTGTTTCTACGAAATTTGAGCTGTAATATGGCATCTGGACAAATTTATAGATGAATGTTGTTGTCATTATAGAATATTTTGAATATGTAACCTCCGCTAGATCAGTAATAGATCTTTCATAGAATGGAACTGTAAAGATGCTATACAACTTTCCTTGAAGATAAGTATTTAATACGATCGCATAGCAAAGTATGAAAGGTACAAGTATTCTGCCTTCTTTGAAGATGCTTCTTTTGAACGGAATATTCAGGTTTAAGCTCAAAACTAAAAGGAAGGAGTCGACAAAATTGTCGTTCTTATTTCGTTTCAACGCATATGTTGTAGCAATCGAGGCAATGAGAACTCCAATGAAGATCAGCCAGTAGTTTAGTAAAGCAAATTTTCTCCATCCTTCTATAATATCAGGTTTTGGTAGAAGGATGTGAACTCCTCCGCGTAATACGTAGTGCGTATTAAAGGAATGCTGAGGATTGACCATCAAGCCTAGCGAACCAAAAGCACTGATATCCGTTACAGATGCGTTAAATTCTTCCTCAATTGTTGTGGAAGATCCATACTTATTGAATTCTTGTATGTACTTTGGGGAAGGTGCATTAAATATTAATTTCATGTTGTACTTCATCGCTATAGCGTTGATTATACTTATTAAAATTCCTGGAGTACTATTTCTGTTGTCATTTATCGCATAAGGTGGTCGTATATCCCAAGCGATTCTCAATTTTCCTCCAAAATACTCAAATTTGTGCAGAAAGTTTTGACAGTTGGACTTTGTGATCGTGAAGTTTTGGTTGTGATACGTACCTGGATCTATAGTATAAATGTTATATTTTGTATTAATTATAGCTTTGTAAATGTGATACATCTTGAGAAAATGAAAGATACCTCTCGTGTACTTCTCATCATCTATAAGAATGACAAATGTGGCCTTGCAATAAAATCTACTTGCAGTTTTGATCGCTGTGATTGTTTCATTCATAAGTTGATAATTTTGAAAGTATATCACGTAGTTGCTATAAATAATATCTTTTGGAAGTTTGTGCATGTCTTTGAGTTGATATATATGAATTGGTTGGTCATTTTGTTCCAAATTGATTGCATCAACCAGTACAGTTTGTCCGTACAATATCCGAAAGATTTTAGTAATGCAAGTGGAACGATCAAAGTTTGGGCCTTGTATGTGTTGGATATGCGTTGTCACTAATATAATAACAAATATCTTTTCATACATGCTTCACTGCTAGTTCAGTGCGAAGTGACTGCCTTACAAGTTTGTATTTACTTATTATTAATGGAGCACTGTAATTTATGCGCATTAATATCATTAAGGAGGCACTAGACATCAATAGTTAATTTTCCTAAATTAGATTTTCGATGGTATCACACGTTTGAAAGTTCGTCCGTGTAAAATCAGGAATCTATCAATTTTGACTTCTAATTACTTACATTTTATATATTCGATTTATATATTTGGATTTATATATTGGATATGCGTTGTTACGAATATAATAACTAATATCTTTTCATACATGTTTTACTGCTAGTTCAGTGCGAAGTGACTGCCTTACAAGTTTGTATTTAATTATTATTAATGGAGCAGGGTAATTTTATTTATTTATCTTGCAAATCAATAGAGATTTCTTTCGTCTAATCACCAATTTATTTTATATATGCTTGGTTAATGAAAATATAAAAATTATAAATAAATTATAAAAATATTGTATTTAATGTTACTGTCAATAATTCAGGTAGTACATTGAATATAAAATATAGTCATAGTATAAAAATGCACATTTGCAAAATAAGCGAAGGAAGCATAATAAAAACTAAATACGACTACGAGCACAATACTACAAAATTAACCAAAACCATTAATTTTGAACAATTTAGGACATATTTTGAAAGTTAATGGTATTAAAAATAAACCAACCAAAGTAATAGGAATAAATAGACATTTGACGTCTGCGACGGTGCTAAAATGTGTAAACGGTAAGCGGAAGTGTAAACAGTTCGAAAACATAATTTATTTTATATTTAATAGTGATCAAATTTAGTTTTTTGTAAGTAGATAATCATTTTCACATAACTTGTACCTGTGTAATATGCAGTTTATAGGGTTGGGCAGAAAAATGGAACTTTAATCAGAACGATATAAAGTATGCAGGAAAGTTCTCTTTTATAGGTAAATATTATTTAGATACTAACATAAAATCATGAGGATGATGGCAATGACGTCAATATTTTTAATGCAAATACAAGCAAATACAATTTAACTTGCAAAGAAATGAACATAAATAAAAAAAAACAAAACATTTATAGTACTTAGGCAACTTCACAAGGACGACAATATATTTGTCGATTTATAGGTGGCGCTTCCCGCCCATCAGTAGTTATTATTAGGATTTAATAAAAGTGCATGTTTTTACATGTAATTTTTAAAATATGCTAGAGAAGAACATATCAAATTTTGTTGTTTTGATTCTCAATTATATAAGTATTAAAACAATTTTTTTTTTAAATTATAACCCATCTTTCCAGTATTTTGTAGTATCCTCAAGAAAATCTCGTGAAACATCGTTGAAAATATTCTGACTTTGTGCTATACACAAAACATGGAAAATGTATGTACTCCTGATAGTCGCTCTCTTATTGTATGTTGTTATTCATTATTGCGTGTGTACTCTAAAATAGTAAATCTAGGTATTTACTATTATAGCATTAAGATATTGCGATGATATAAACATTGTCATGTAATATATATTTACAGATTCATCTTTGATGTACAAAGATTCCAATAAATAGGGTTCTATGATCACGATATTGATATATTAACAAAAGCAAAACATAGCTTGACGTATATAGATCCCATTAAATGTAACAAAATATCTCCGTAGATAAGATATCACCTCATTCCGATGTCATTTCATAAATTCTATACATATTCAATATATTTTATTGTTTATTCAACGGATTGTATACAAGTTTATTCGAAATAATCTTAATAATTGGGACAAAAAAATCTAATATATTTATTTTGTATATCGCATCTCAATATTTTAGTAACTCTAATTTGACGATTTTTAACATGCTAGGATTGAAATCAGGTATTCGGATTTATAAATTGAACAATGTTGTCAACAAAAGAAACAAATCTTCTAGATTTCTTGTAGCTACTAAACATATGAAAACATGTAGGTACTAACAACAATTAGATTTTTAAATATAACACCTTAAAACTCATACAGATTACGGATAGCATATAAGCGAATAAATCACACATTTTGTTGATCAGTTTAGGTCGTTAAAATACATTGGCCCTTCATTTCCTTATTTTTTTTGTAAAACGCATTTTTAGCTGTTCATTTACACTTTTTGACGTTGAAACACTTGTTCCGCCGTTCGTTTACATATGTTGCCGTTAAAACACACAATTTTGCTGTTCAAATGCGTATTTTGCCGTTCAGGTACATGAATTTTCCGTGCTGAAAAGTAGCACTCATTAATTAACACGGGTTCAGGTTCAACCTGGAACAAATATTCGCAAAGTTCGTAACACTATGTATATTGTATACCGTACGTTTCCCCTAACGCTAAGCATAGCATTTGCGGAAGAACGGCAACATCGCTTTCCCCACCCGGCGTATTTGTCAGCGGGTAAGCGGTTCCCCGGTGCGCGCTTCGTGTGCTAGTAGCTAGTAGTTTGTTGTTCGCAGGACTGTGTGCGCTCGCTTTTGTGTTTATTTTAAAAATGCACGTACATGGTGCATACATAATTTCTAAATTCTCTTTTATTGTCAGAAAAAAGATAGGCAAAAATAAAAACGCTATTCTTAAAAAAAATATAAATTAACTAATATTCTACTACGAATAAACAATTAAATAAACATTATTTTATCTCGGGCATAAAGATTCCGCCTTGCGCTGCAGGACAGTATCCGAGCCGTTTGTAGAAGTTGTCCCTCACGCCAGAGAGCGTTTCGGCTGTTTCAGTGTTGGCAGCTTCTGCAATTTTTGCTCTCAACTCCTGTAAATTATGTGCCCTATTGACTTCAACAACATAAATGGTACTTTTAAGATAACCCCACAAGAGAAAATCGTTCGGAGACAGATCAGGTGATCTTGGGGGCCACCGAATGTCGCCTGTCCCACTAATAAGACGGTGAGGAAATGCGGTTGTTAAAAACTCGCGCACCCTGGCCGCGTTATGAGCAGGACAGCCGTCTTGCTGGTACCAATCATCATCCTGATCTACTCCGGGAAGGTTGTAAATGGCGGGGAGTACTTGCTCTTGCAGCAAAGTAAGTAAGTAAGTAAGTAAGGTACTTCTGGGCGTTAAGAGATCCATCGATAAAGAATGGACCAACTAAATGATTGCCTAGAATACCAGCCCAAACATTTAGTTTTTCGGGATACTGAGTACGGTAAGCATAACTTCGGTGCTGATTTTGTTGTGGCCAATATAGAACAATGGAAGGATTATGTTTACCATGTAACGGAAAAGTCGATTCATCAGTAAAAATAGTATTTTGTATAAAATTATAAATTATAAAAATTATAATTATAATAAAATCTTCGTTCGCCTTTTCCATTACAGTTTCACAAAACTCCATTCTACGAATACTGTCCTCTGCGAAGGTTTCCTGAGTCTTTGAGTACTTAAAACTCCGGAAATCACCCTTCTTCAGAGCCTTAGCAACGGTTTTGTTACCAATACCCAATTCCTCGCCAATCCCTCGAGTGGATTTCTTATCGTCCAGTACTACAGAACCGCAGATTAGTACATTCCGTCGTTCTCTTGCCTCAATTTCTTGTGGACTTGGATGTCCCTTGGATGACAAGTACTGCAGCTCTTTAGACAAAGATCTTTTTCAAATTGATGCACAATATTGAAAATGGTTTGTCTGCACGGGATAGGTCTGCCTTCAAAAGTGATTGCAAGCAAACTCACGCACTGTTGCGCCGAATTGCCACCGTAATACCACTTGATGATCTGAAGCTCTTCTAGCGGAGGGTCCATCGCGATTGACCAGACCTGCTCTCCCACCAGTCGGCAGTCCCACTATAATTGGCAGCCCCACTCAACCGACGTTGGTAGTGTTGTCGCGTGATACGCTAGTTTCTATAGACCTATGCCTAATTTTTGCGGACACAATCTGTATGTATATGTATACGTAATTTCATTTATTTGGAAGTAGAATGTTACTGTTGGAGTTGGAAATTCTAAAGAAAATATCGGGTTTTCTTTGCACATTTATATATTTAAAATTCTTGAGGCAACTAGTTTCGCTAAGTTATTAGCATCATCAGAACTCGCGTCTATTGAGCTAAAATAATCTTTAATGACGTCACAAACATTTTAAAATAATAAATAAATAGCCAAAATCAGTGTACAACTAAAATGACATTTACAGGACACAAGGACGGAACGTTGTGGATTCCTAATGTGTTCTTCTATACTGTATGTATATGGTGCCTATTATACTCCATTAAGGCACTAGTGAGAAATAAAGCTGAAATAAAGGGAACTATGTACTATTTAGTATGATAAATGTATACAATGTGTTTGAAAAAAGTGCGTTTTTTAATATTTCTTGACATTTTTGTATGTTAATGTTTATTAGTAGGTCCTAGGGTGATTGGAACGCTCCACCAGGAACACATATTTTATTTAAACGTTTTACTTTGAACTTTATTGACATTTCTGAAAACAATAAGTTCAAGGACAAAACTAATGACTGCAATTCCCCAGCCAATTACAATAAGAAAAAGCGCCAATTCAACGCTATGCAACGACATCGCCTTATGCATCGTGTTTTCTTTGATTGCGGACCCATGTAATTCATATGCCCATTTAATATCCCTGATCCATTTCTCCATCAAACCGCCTCGAAGCAAAAGATCAATATTTCTGTCGATTTGCTCGAAGAAGTGACAGCAGGGTCTTATTTGCATAGTTGAAAGGCAATTGAAGAGCCTAACGGAATCATATTTTTCGATATAATGAGGATACAACAGCAAGAAGCTATCTTGCCCAACAGTTATAAAATCTCGCTTTTGGAAAAACCTCCCCATCATTACGTGTATCGTGTCATTTGTTTCAACGTAATTTGAGCCGTAATCTGGGAATTGGAATAGTTCATAGACGTATTTTGTTGCCATGACAGAATATTTTGAAGATGTAACTTGCGTTGATTCAGTGATAGATTGTTCATAAAATGGAACCGTAAAGATGCTGTATAACTTTCCTTGAATATAAGTATTTAATACGATCGCATAACCGAGTAAAAAAGGTAGAAGTATTCTGTCTTCTTTGAAGATGCTTTCTTTAAAGGGTATGTTGAAGTTTATGCCCAAAACTAAAAAGAAAGAGTCGATAAAATTGTCATTGTTATTTCTTTTCAATGCGTATGTTGTAGCCATAGAAGTGATGAGGACTCCAATGAAGATCAGCCAGTAATTAAGAGGCATTAATAAAGCGAATTTTCTCCATCCTTCTATTACATCAGGTTTTGGTATAAGAATGTGAAATCCTCCATTTAATATGTACTGTGTATTGAAGGAATACTCCGGGTCGACCATCACAGCAAATGAACCATAAGCAATGATATCCGATACACTTGTTTTGAACTCTTCCGCAATTATTGTGGAGGATCCATACTTATTCCATTCGTGCATGTATTTTTGGGAAGGTGGATTAAATATTAATTTCGTGTTGTACTTAGCAGCGATAGCGGTGATTATACTTATTAAAATTCCTGGGGTACTATTTCTATTATCATTTATCGCATAAGGTGGTCTTATATCCCAAGCGATTCTTATCGTTCCTCCAAAGTACTCATATTTATGCAGAAAGTATTGACAGTTAGACTTCTTGATCGTGAAGTTTTGGTTGTGATACGTACCTGGGTCTATAGTGTAAATGGTATATTTAGTATTAATTACAGCTTTGTATATGTGATGCATCTTGAGAACATCAAAGATGCCTCTCGTGTACTTCTCATCATCTATAAGAATGACAAATGTTGCCTTGCAATAAAATCTACTTGCAGTTTTGATCGCAGTGATTGTGTCATTCATAAGTTTATAATTTTGAAAGTATATCACGTAGTTGCTATAAATAATTTCTTTTGGAAGCTTGTGTATGTCTTTGTGTTGATATATATGAATTGGTTGGTCGTTTTGTTCCAAATCGTTTGCATCAATAAGTACAGTTTGTCCGTACAATACCCGAAAGATATTAGTAAGACAAGTGGAACGATCAAAGTTTGTGCCTTGTGTGAATTGGATATGCTTTATCAGTAATAATATAATTATTATCTTTTCGTACATGTTTTACTGCTGGTTCAGTGCGATGTGAATAAGTTTTATTACTGGAGCAGTGTAATTAGTGCCCAAAAAACAAGTTGAAATGAAATGTTTTGAGTCCAACTCTTCATACATAATTAATCAGATTTTCTGTGATAATTGCGTTTGTTACTCTAGCAATCTTAACTTATCTTTCATATCTATTACTATCTACAAGTTCTATATAATTCTATACCTTTGTCTCTGGTGTGGGGCTGTACAGAATAATGAATAATTAACCTCTGAGTTATTTGGTGAAAATTTTCTCTATATAATCGAACCAAAAATATTTTGAAGAAATGCCTAGATTTTGATATTCATAATTAAAATTAAAATGCTTGTAGAACATAAAAGAAGGGGTGGGCATTTTTCGGCCCGACAAATTAGGGGTTCGCACGACAAATTTCGGTACCTTCACGACAAAATATGCATTTGAACGACAAAATATGTGTTTTAACGACAGAAAATGTAAACAAACGACATAATATATGTTTTAACGACAAACAATATAAATAAACGACAATATTTGTATTTAAACGATTATTTTTTGACGTTTCTTAAAACCAATGAAATGCTTCTTTATTTGTCACAAGGGTAAGTTTTAACCAATTATGTCATTATTATAGTGGGAATAAATCTCTTGTGATTATTCTCGGGAATAATCACGGTAGCCTTTATTTGCCTAACAACTGTCAGATAATTACTTACTTGTCAAAATAATTACTTAATTGTGTCAACGCGAAATGGGTGAAAGTCATCGGTTTAGTACCTAATATAAAAATATTCAAATACACAATAACTCAAGACAATAATTCAAATAATTGTTTATTTTTTTTAAAGAATGTACGGATATATTTTTACTGTACTTGATTTATAGTTTATTTGTTCCTTTATTTAAATACAATATTATAAATTTCATTCGTGTTTTTATTAAATTTTTACCCCACACTACAGCTGTTAATTAAGTTTTATAAAACCAAAATTAAATCATTAAAACTCAAAAATCTAATCAATATAACCAACACTTTTGGCAAACAGCTTAAAAAGGTAAAATTACATAATCTGTCGTGCTGGTCTATTAAACTGTCGTTAAGAATCCCTAATTTAAAAATTTTAAATTTAAAAATAAACTATTTACTATTATAGATCTACGCAATATGTACCTATGTACGTGTTTGAGATAAGTACGTATTTTTCATAAACATTTTTGTATCTCAATATTTTAGTAGTAGGTACTAGGATGATTGTGACGCTCCGTCCATTGTGGAAACTTTTGAAGTCCAGCATTTCAAATGAAATGTTAGTAGATGCTGGATACATGGTAAACATCGTACCATATTTATTTAATTCCTGTATGTTTATTAAACCCTTCAAACGCACATTTTATTTAAACGTTCTACTTTGAATAGACATTTCTGAAAACAATAAGCTCAACCACAAAACTAACGAATGCAATTCCCCAGCCAATGATTACAACAAAAAACGCCAATTCAACGCTATACAGCGACATCGCCTTATACATCGTGTCTTCTTCGAGTGCAAACCCATGCAATTCATATTGCCATTTAATATCTCTGATCCATTTTTCTATCAAACCACCTTGGAGTAAAAGACCAATATTTCTGTCGATTTGATCGAAGAAGTGACAGCAGGGCCTTACTTGCATACTTGAAAGGTAATTGAGGGTTCTAATGATATCATATTTTCCTACATAATTAGGATACAACATCAGAAAGTTATCTTGCCCAAGAGTTATAAAATCTCTCCTCTGAAAAAATCTCCCCATCAATTCGTGTACGGTGTCATTTGTTTCTACGAAATTTGAGCTGTAATATGGGATGTGGAGTTTATAGATGAATGTTGTCGTCATAATAGAATATTTTGAAGAGGTAACCTGCGCTAGATCAGTAATAGGTCTTTCATAGAATGGAACTGTAAAGATGCTATATAACTTTCCTTGAAGATAAGTATTTAATACTATCGCATAACCAAGTATGAAAGGTACAAGTATTCTGCCTTCTTTGAAGATGCTTCTTTTGAACGGAATATTGAGGTTTAAGCTCAAAACTAAAAGGAAGGAATCGACAAAATTGCCGTTCTTATTTCCTTTCAATCCATATGTTGTAACAATAGAGGCTATGAGAACTCCAATGAAGATCAGCCAGTAGTTATGAGGCATCAGTAGAGCAAATTTTCTCCATCCTTCTATTATATCAGGTTTTGGTAGAAGGATGTGAGCTCCTCCTCTTAATACGTACTGAGTATTAAAGGAATGCTGAGGATTGAGCGTGAAGCCTGTAGAACCAAAAGCACTGATATCCGTTACAGATGCGTTAAATTCTTGCTCAACTGTTGTAGCAGATCCATACTTATGGAATTCTTGCATGTATTTTGGGGAAGGTGGATTGAATATTAATTTCACGTTGTACTTTGTCGCTATAGCGTTGATTATACTTATTAAAATTCCTGGAGTACTATTTCTGTTATCATTTATCGCATAAGGTGGTCGTATATCCCAAGCGATTCTCAACGTTCCTCCAAAATACTCAAATTTGTGCAGAAAGTATTGACAGTTCGACTTCTTGATCGTGAAGTTTTCGTGGTGATACGTACTTGGGTCTATAGCATAAATGTTATATTTTGTATTAATTGCAGCTTTGTATATGTGATACATCTTGAGAAAATGAAAGATACCTCTCGTGTACTTCTCATCATCTATAAGAATGACAAATGTAGCCTTGCAATAAAATCTACTTGCAGTTTTGATCGCAGTGATTGTGTCATTCATAAGTTCATAATTTTGAAAATATATCACGTAGTTGTTATAAATAATTCCTTTGGGAAGTTTGTGAATGTCTTCGTGATGATATGAATAAATTGGTTTGTTATATTTTTCCAAATCCTTGACATCCACCAGTACAGTTTCTCCGTGCAAGATTCGAAGGATATTAGTAACACAAGTGGAACGACCAAAGTTTGTGCTCTGTGTGTAATGGATATGCGTTATCAGTAATAATATAACTAAAATATTTTCGTCCATGTTTTACTGCTGGTTTAGAGTGATGTGAATACGACAAGTTTTTGTGATTAAGTTTTATTAATGGAGCACTGGAATTAATGCTCAAAAACAAGTTGAAGTGTCTACCTTGAGTCCAACTCTTCATACATAATTAATCAGATTTTCTGTGGTACTTACGTTTGAAAGTAATTACATTTTACATATCTTATCTCATTTCTTATTATTTTACTTATTCTCTATCAAACAACCTTTCATATTTATTATTATCTAGAAGTCCTACGTAATTCTATACATTTTTATTCTATACCTCTTAGTGATTTTGTGTGTTGTAAGTTTTCCGTAAATAATCGAACCAAAAATAGTTTGATGACGACGTTCGGCGAATCAGAGCTCGCCACGTGAAGGTAGATGCACCTCGATGTTGCCTTGTAGGTACTTATAATTCTATACATTGTACAGCATGGCTCATGTTATACAATATATAGACTCATGGTCCATGTGTAATATAGGCTTTATTGTTGTAAAGATGGGTGAGGGGGCTCGAGGTCAATCACCTGCACGTGATTAACTGTGAATTGTTCTCATGTGAACGAATTTTCAATAATCCACTTGTTGTCATTGTTATATTTTTGATTTGTAAGGCCATTCTGGTGACACACGCTAGAAGACAAGATGCTGTTCTCTGAGGTCACCTTAATGGCAAACCAGTTCTTTTTGTGTATCAGTATTCTAGGAGGCAACCCTACGTGCTGTATGGTGCCGGCGTTACATACACGCTAAGAGATAAAGCAAAGTCAACTTATGTATTCATTATTTATTTATGTAGCAAAGCTTTATTTAATCGAAGTAAACTTACACCGTCGCATTAGATATAAATACTTTTTTTATAAATCCATGTATCTGAAAACAATAACTTTAACCACAAACTTATTAGTGCAATTTCCCAACCAATTGAAGCAACCAAAAACGCTAACTCAATACTATGCAAAGACATCGTCTTATAGCTTATGTCATTACCGATGACAGAACCATGCAATCTACATGACCATTGAATACCATTCATCCATTCCTTTATCAAACCACCTTGAAGTACCGCATTTATTTCTGTCTAAAGTTATTATCATTTTGTCACCTTTACAGATATATATTCTGAAAGGTGTGTTGAGGTTCAGACTTAAAATGAAAAAGATAGATTCGAAAAAGTAACATTGGCATTCCCTTTCAACTTCTACGTTGTAGGAATCCATGCAATTTGAACCCCTACCCAAGAAGTACGAGGTATTAGTAACAGAAATTTCTTCCATCTTTCATAATGTTAGCTTTTGGTAAAAGAACATGGTAACCCCCATCTAATACGTATTCAGTTTTAAATATAATGTTAACAGAAGGGCCCTGTTAGGTATATGATAAAGAACCAAAAGCAACAAAATCCGTTGCACCTGCTTTAAATTCTTTTTCCACTATTATGGCAGTACCATGTTTACTAAATTCTTGTATGTATTTCGAGGCGAGATGATTAAATATTAATTGCATGTTGTACTTCGTAGCAATGGCGGTGATTATAATGATTAGAATACCTGGAGTACCATTTGAATTGTCGTTTATTGCAAATGGTGGTTATATATCCCAAACGACATTGGTCGGTCCTCCAAAATGCTCGAATTTAGACAGAGAAGTTCGACAATTTGATTGCTTGTTTAAGGAAGTTTTGGTCATGGTAAGTATTTGGATCTGATATAAATGTTGTAACTTTCAGCATTTATAACTTTGTATACATCGGACATCTTAAGAATAAATTATGAAACGCTTTAACTATACCTACTTAAAAATGAGCTTAAGTGAAATTATAAAAAATTCTATTAAGAATATCGTATTTGATTGTAACTGACAATAATTCAAGTAGGTACAATGAATATACAGTAAAAATACACATTAGCAAAATAAACAAAGGATGCATAATAAAAATGAAATACGAATGAGAAAAATACTACAAAATTACACAACAACATTAATTTTGAGCAATTTGGGATCTTTTGAAAGTTTCTGCCCTTAAAAATAGACCAACCAAAGTAATAGGAATAAATAGATATTTGACGTGTGTGAAGTTGCATTTTAAGAAGGCGACTGAAGTATAAACAGTTCGAAGCGCTTTATAATTCATTGTGTTAAAATTTAGCTTTTTGTAAGTATGAAATTATTTTCAGTTACATAACTTGTACGTATGTAATATGCAGTTTATAGTACAGTACAGGGCAGATAAATGGAAGTTGTATCAGAAAGATATAAAGTACGCATTACATTTCTTTTATATAGGTAAATATTATTTAGCTACTAAAATAAAAACATGACGATGATGGCAACGATGTCATTATTTTTTTTAGGAATATTTATTTCACTTTTCTCTCTAAACAAATACAATTTAACTCGAAGAGAAATGGACATAAATAAATAAAAACAAAACATTTATAATATTATGGTGGTTCCTATTTTTCTTTTTTTATTGTTTTTTTATGAAGGACTATGTTGCTTTGGATCCAATACATATTAATCCGTGTCCCAAGAACTTTAAATTGATAATAAGTTCAAATGAATGGTAGGTATTAACAAATAAACATTTTTATATATTTATTTTTACAATGAATTTATATACCACAGTTATCCACTGAATCAAAAAAAAAACAATCAACTTTTGATATCCAGGCTTTTCACATATTTTGAAGTACATAATTTGTTTATGGATATTGAATACTCAATTTTATCTGATAGAACTTCTATTCATCCGCCGAATCCTGAAAACAGCATATTACATTCAAATTATGTACCTGAAAATAATTACTATATTAAACGCAAACTAAAACTTAAACGTAAGTCACACACCAAATTGTGATGCCTTTTCATTATATGTCTTCGCAACTCCTGCTTAAATGTCACCTTGGTCTGAGCGACTGTACCGTTTCGTAACTGATATGGTAGGTACTATCGTAGCCATATATTATGTCCACTCTTTTGACGTCGATTTTCTCGCAAATATAGGGGAGAAAAAATTTGAAATAATTCTGATGCTGTCCTTGATTAATATGCTACAACTCATAATAATTAGAAAGCTGTGTATGGCGTTTACCCGATTTTTCCAAATCAAGAAGAATTGGCGCTGTTTTTGCGCCGTAAATTTCATTCGTTTAAGGTTAGCAATAAGTTCGGAAATAATCCATAGATTTCAACGAATTAAAAAGTTAAATCACCTGCAGAATGTTAGTTTTCAATGTGCATTTTTATATAATGATCGGATTAGTGGTTGACCCACAAAAAGCTATATTATGCAATGCCAGCAATTCAGTCATTAGAAGAGCTAGGATGATGAAGTATCGATCAAAGGCTACCTAATAAATCATATGTTTAAAGTTTATTATGGAATCATTGTTTATCTTTCATTTTCCCTACAAAAGATGGTGTTGAAGCATCTCATGATCGCTGCAATTCACGCGGAACTCTTCGGTCTTTGGTGTGGTGCGGGGGAAGGGATCGAAAGCGACGCTGCCGGTAGTGGGGGATCGCACGATGCATTTAGCGACTGGAACAGGGTTTACGGACCAATAACGATATTGTTATAATATTTTCAATATTTATATAATAAAATCGGGCATACTTTTTAAATATTTGACCAGTTTATCAACCACACTTAATATAGTATTCACCACTAATCGGAAAATCTGCTAACTCCATATTCTTCAAGTCCACAAAAATGGACTCAGACGGATTCATTGACCGATCTGCGCAAAATATTGTTCATGTTTATTTCGGTCCTAAAAATTAACAAATAGTCGGAATGCTATTAACTTCAAGGGTATCGGAGGAAATAAGGATTATATGCATGCTAACTGCGTTTTCCTGTTAACATTCGAAACTGATATATACGCTTCAAAATCTTGTTTACAACCGTAATATATAAAAACGGAAGAAAACAAAAACGCCAAAGATAGAAGAGAGTCTTAATGCAACCTGAACAAAAATTGAAATTTATATAGTTAGCGGTTTAGGAGAAAAAAACGGGATAGACGACCGTTAATTCAGAAATGCAAAAATCTGGTACTTATTTTCACATCTCTCGCGCTCATGTTTACACCGAGAAGCAAAAAATTTTGATTGTCATAGAACTTCTATGTAGAAATGATTGAGGTCTATAACACACTTAATTTCATTTTTTCTGTTCAGTAGTTTTAGACTTATGAGTCATCAAACACAGGAGTCAATACTATCGAAACGAGAGATGGCAGCTAGGGCATTTCTCTCGTACCGGGTCATATAATATATTCAAAATTCCGCAAAAATTAAGAATTTAATTCTGCTAGTTAAAATTTCTACCTTCACAAGTTATCGTTCTTTTTGTGTATTAAAAATCAGCTGTCCGCGGTTCTCTCACTATCTAGTATCGATAGCACCGCTATCGAGCTTCGGAATTCACGCGGCGCTTCAGCACGAACTTCTGTATGGAAAATGCAAGATATCATGATTATGTAATAAACTTTAAACATATTAATTATTGTGTAGTCTACAGTCTATATTTCATTATTTTAGCTCTTCTAATAACGGAATTGCTGGCATTGCATAATATAGCTTTATGTGGGGCAACCACTAATCCGATGATTTTACAAAAATGTTCATTGCAAGCTAGCATTCCGCAGGTGATTTTACTTTTTAATTCGTTAAAATCTATTAATTATTTCCGGAGTAATTAATTAGTAAAGATAAACGAATGGAATTTACGGAGCAAAAACACGGCCAATTCTTCTTAATTTGGAAAAATCGGGTAAATGGCAACATACACAGCTTTCTAATTATTATGAGTTGTAGCATATTAAGCAACAACAGCATCAGAACGTTTTCAAATCTTTTCGCCCCTAGTTTTGCGAGAAAATCGACGTCAAAAGAGCGGACGTCATATATGGCCACGATAGTACTGCGCGACATCATGGAACATTTCGTACAATTTCTATTTTATCCGGGAAATGGCCAATAGTTAACAAAGATTGAACGCGTTATAATGTGATGGGATGGAAATACAATCAATATGTATGTAGAAAAAAGCGAAACTGATTTGAACAATCTGGCTGTCTTTCCTACTCTTTTATGCAGTGCTATATTGTATATAACCCGCACAAAATCTTTTCACCATTACTAAAAAGCTGTTGACTCTCAAACGAAAGCATGGAACTCGCTAACACTCGCAAACGATTTGCAACTTATATAACAAAAAAAAGTTCGAAATTAGACCAAGGGTGGGGTCAACTTCACAACCACCGGTTGTTTTCACATTATATCTCAAAAACGGATCACGAAAATTGAACGAAACTGGAAACACTCGCCAGCGATTCGCAAACGTTCTATAGAAACAGAATCTTGTGTTCAAACCAGGGGGGGCAACTTCACAGAAGTAGATATTTGTCGATGTGTAGATGGCGCATTGCGCCTACCAAATTATTAACATTTAATCAGTAAGTGCATGTTTTTATTTGTATTTTTTTTTAAATATTCTGGAGAAGAACATATAAATTAGTTGATTTGATTTTCAATCATATGTATTAAAACATATTATCTTTTTTTTAATTCTACCCTATCTTTCCAGTTTCGTAGTATCCTCGAGAACATCTCGCGAAATATCTTTGACAATAATCTGATTTTGTGCTATAGCCATGGAAAATGTATGTTCTCTGGATAGTCGCTCTCTTATTGTATGTTGTTTCTAATTTTTTCATGGGTACTCTGAAATAGTAATTATAGGTAATATGATATTAATTATAGCATAAAGCTATTGGGAAGATATTGACATTGTCATGTAATTCATATTTACACATTCATCTTTGATGTAAACATTCTGATAAATATTGTTATATGAACACGATATTCAAATATTAATAAAAGTAAAACATAATTTGTCGTATATTGAGCCCATTAAAACACAAAACAAAATATCCATAAAAAATTATCAATTGAAGCTTCAATTTCCTATTTTTCTTTGTTAAAACGAAAATTTTGTCGTACATTTACATGTTTTATCGTTAAAAGACATATTCCATTTACATTTTCTGCCGTTAAAACAAACAATTTACGTAGTTAAAATCCATATTTTGCCGTTCAGGTACATAAAAAAGCCGTGCTGAAAAAATGCCACCAAATAATTAATACGGTGTGTATTGAGGTTCAAATTGGAACAAGTATTTGCAATATTCTTCGGATATTCTACACCGTTGACACCGGTGTACACCAAGTGACACTAACTTTTACTGAGCGTAAAAAGTGTAAACGGTGTACAATATTCGAACGCAGCTTATGTATATTGTATATGTATGTATAATAATTTCTTTGCAAGTACAATGTTACCTACTTCTGTTGTTTGCAAAGTTTTGTGATTCAAAATCTTTAACTAAATTTTTGCTAATCGGTTTCGCTCAATTATTAGCATCATCAGAGTACAATGATCCGTAATAACTTCACAAATATTTAATAATAATAAGTATATATATAAAATACATACATAGGTAGCTAAAACCAGTGTATTTTGTAAACAGTTTTGTATATTAATATTTTAGTAGTGGGTACTAGGATGATTGTGACGCTCCGCCCATTGTAGAAACTTCTCAAGTAAAGCGTTGCAAATAAAATGTTATTATATGCTGAATACAAGGTAAACATCGTACAATGTTTTCTGAATTCCTGTATGTTTATTAAATCCTTCGAACACACATTTTATTTAAACGTTTTACTTTGAATTGACGTTTCTGAAAACAATAAGTTCAACCACAAAACTAACGAATGCAATTACCCAGCCAATGATTACAACAAAAAGCGCCAATTCAACGCTATACAGCGACATCGCCTTATACATTGCGTCTTCCGCGAGTGCAGACCCATGCAATTCATATGACCATTTAATATCTCTGATCCATTTCTCTATCAAACCACCTTGGTGCAAGAGACCAATATTTCTGTCGATTTGATCGAAGAAGTGACAGCAGGGTCTTACTTGCATAGTTGAAAGGTAACTGGCGGTTCTAATGATATCATATTTTCCTACATAATTAGGATACAACAACAGAAAGTTATCTTGCCCAAAAGTTATAAAATCTCTCCTCTGAAAAAATCTCCCCATCAATTCGTGTACGGTGTCATTTGTTTCTACGAAATTTGAGCTGTAATATGGGATGTGGAGTTTGTAGATGAATGTTGTTGTCAAAATAGAATATTTTGAAGAGGTAACCTGCGCTAGATCAGTAATAGATCTTTCATAGAATGGAGCTGTAAAGATGCTATACAACTTTCCTTGAAGATAAGTATTTAATACTATCGCATAACCAAGTATGAAAGGTGCAAATATTCTGCCTTCTTTGAAGATACTTCTGTTGAACGGAATGTTGAGGTTTAGGCTCAAAACTAAAAGGAAGCAATCGACAAAATTGTCGTTCTCATTTCGTTCCAATGCATATGTTGTCGCAATAGAGGCGATGAGAACTCCAATGAAGATCAGCCAGTAGTTAGGAGGCATTAGTAAAGCAAATTTTCTCCATCCTTCTATTATATCAGGTTTTGGTAGAAGGATGTGAACTCCTCCGCGTAATACGTACTGTGTATTAAAGGAATGCTGAGGATTGAGCGTCAAGCCTGTAGAACCAAAAGCACAGATATCCGTTACAGATGCGTTAAATTCTTCCTCAACTGTTGTGGCAGATCCATACTTATAGAATTCTTGTATGTATTTTGGGGAAGGTGGATTGAATATTAATTTCACGTTGTACTTTGTCGCTATAGCGTTGATTATACTTATCAAAATTCCTGGAGTACTATTTCTATTATCATTTATCGCAAAAGGTGGTCTTATATCCCAAGCGATTCTCAACGTTCCTCCAAAATACTCAAATTTGTGCAGAAAGTATTGACAGTTCGACTTCCTGATCGTGAAGTTTTTGTGGTGATACGTACTTGGGTCTATAGCATAAATGTTATATTTTGTATTAATTGCAGCTTTGTATATGTGATACATCTTGAGAAAATGAAAGATACCTCTCGTGTACTTCTCATCATCTATAAGAATGACAAATGTAGCCTTGCAATAAAATCTACTTGCAGTTTTGATCGCAGTGATTGTGTCATTCATAAGTTCATAATTTTGAAAATATATCACGTAGTTGTTATAAATAATTCCTTTGGGAAGTTTATGAATGTCTTCGTGATGATATGAATAAATTGGTTGGTCATTTTTTTCCAAATCGTTTGCATCCACCAGTACAGTTTCTCCGTGCAAGATTCGAAGGATATTAGTAACACAAGTGGAACGACCAAAGTTTGTGCTTTGTGTGTAATGGATATGCGGTATTAGTAATAATATAACTAATATATTTTCGTCCATGTTTTACTGCTAGTTTAGAGTCATGTGAATGCGACAAATTTTTGTGATTAAGTTTTATTAATGCAGCACTGAAATTAATGCTCAAAAACAAGTGGAAGTAAGTAGTGTCAACCCTTCATACATAATTAATCAGATTTTTTGTGGTACTTACGTTTGAAAGTAATTACATTTTACATATCTTATCGCATTTCTTATTATTTTACTTATTCTCTATCAAACAACCTCTCATATTGATTATTATCTAGAAGTCCTATGTAGTTCTATACATTTTTATTCTATACCTCTTAGTGATTTTGTGGGTTGACATCATCGTCATGATTTTATTTTAGTATCTAAATAATATTTACCTATATAAAAAAAGATTCATGCATACTTTATATGTTTCTGATACAACTTCCATTTATCTGCCCTGTACTGTACTATAAACTGAATATTACATACGTACAAGTTATGTAACTGAAAATAACTTCATACTTACAAAAACTAAATTTTAACACAATGGATTATAAAGTGCTTTCAAACTGTTTCTACTTCGTCAACGATGTCATTATTTTTAATAAGAATATTTATTTAACTTTTCTATCAAAACAAATACAACTTACTCGCAGAGAAATGGAGAAATAAATAAATAAATACAAAACATTAGACTGTTTTTATTTGTAATTTTTTAAATATGCTGGAGAAGAACATATAAATTTGTTGTTTTGATTTTCAATCATATGTATTAAAACATATTATCTTTTTTCAATTCTACCCTGTCTTTCCAGTCTCGTAGACAATCTCGTGAAACATCTTTGACAATAATCTGATTTTGTTCTATGGACATGGAAAATGTATGATGTTTTGATAGTCGCTCTCTTATTGTGTCTTGTTTGTCGTTTTTGCATGGGTACTCTGAAATAGTAATTATAGATAGATAATAGGATATTAATTATAGGATAAAGATATTGAGAAGATATTGACATTGTCGTGTAATTCATATTTACAGATTCATCTTTGATGTAAATATTTTGATAAATATGGTTATATGAACACGATATTCAAATATTTATAAAAGTAAAAAATAATTTGTCGTATATTGAGCCCATTAAATCTAACAAAATATCTCCGTATATAATATAAGATACCTCCCGTAGAGTCAGTTTAAAACACAAAACAAAATATCCATAAAAATTATCCATTAAAGCTTCAATTTCCTATTTTTTTCTTAAAACGCAAATTTTGTCGTACATGTTTTATCGTTAAAACACATATTCCGCCGTTCATTTACATTTTCTGCCGTTAAAACACACAATTTTGTAGTTCAACTCCAAGTTTTGCCGCGCAGGTACATAAAAAAAGCCGTGCTGAAAAATGACACCAAATAATTAACACGGTATGTATTCAGGTTCAAGTTAGAACAAATATTTGCAATATTCGTTACACTATAGGTGCGTTCAGATATTCTACACCGTTGACATCGGTGTACACCAAGTGACACTAAAGGACTAGATGGAATCTTGTGAAATCTTTATGTCTTTTTGAATACAGTAAGTATATGGTGCCTATTATACCCTATCAAAGACCTAGTGAGAAATAAGGATGAAATAAACTATTTACTATTATAGATATATGCAATATGTACCTATGTACATATGTGCTTGAAATAAGTACGTATTTTAATAAACAGTTTTGTATATTATAATATTATAATATTTTAGTAGTGGGTACTACGCTACTACGACGCTCCGCCCATTGTAGAAACTTCTGAAGTACAGCGTTTCACATAAAATGTTATTAGATGCTGAATGAAAGGTAAACATCGTACCATGTTTATTGAATTCCTGTATGGTTATTAAAGCCTTCAAACACACATTTTATTTAAACATTTTACTTTGAATTGGCGTTTCTGAAAACAACAAGTTCAACCACAAAACTAACCAATGCAATTACCCAGCCAATGATGACAACAAAATGCGCCAATTCAACGCTATACAGCGACATCGCCTTATACATTGCGTCTTCTTCGATTGCGGACCCACGCAATTCATATGACCATTTGATATCTCTGATCCATTTCTCTATCAAACCACCTTGGTGCAAAAAACCAATATTTCTGTCGATTTGATCGAAGAAGTGACAGCAGGGTCTTACTTGCATATTTGAAAGGTAACTCTGGGTTCTAATGATATCATATTTTCCTACATAATTAGGATACAACATCAGAAGGGTATCCAGCCCAATAGTTATAAAATCTCTATTCTGAAAAAACCTCCCCATCAATTCGTGTATGGTGTCATTTGTTTCTACGAAATTTGAGCTGTAATATGGTATGCGGAATGCTTTATAGATGAATGCTGTTGTCATAATAGAATATTTTGAAACGGTAACCTGCGATACTTCAGTAATAGATCTTTCATAGAATGGAGCTGTAAATATGCTGTATAACTTTCCTTGAAGATAAGTATTTAATACGATCGCATAACCAAGTATAAAAGGTACAAGTATTCTGCCTTCTTTAAAAATGCTTCTTTTGAACGGAATGTTTAGGTTTAAGCTCAAAACTAAAAGGAAGCAATCGACAAAATTGTCGTTCTTATTTCTTTTCAATGCATATGTTGTAACAATAGAGGCGATGAGAACTCCAATGAAAATCAGCCAGTAATTAAGAGGCATTAATAAAGCAAATTTTCTCCACCCTTCTATTATATCAGGTTTTGGTAGAAGGATGTGAACTCCTCCACTTAGTACGTACTGAGTATTAAAGGAATGCCGAGGATTGATGATCAAGGCTGTAGAACCAAAAGCGCAGATATCCGTTACAGATGCGTTAAATTCTTCCTGAACTGTTCTGGCAGATCCATACTTATTGAATTCTTGTACATATTTTGGTGAAGGTGGATTAAATATTAATTTCATGTTGTACTTCGTCGCTATAGCGTTGATTATACTTATTAAAATTCCTGGAGTACTATTTCTGTTATCATTTATCGCATAAGGTGGTCGTATATCCCAAGCGATTCTCAACGTTCCTCCAAAATATTCAAATTTGTGCAGAAAGTTTTGACAGTTCGACTTCTTGATCGTAAAGTTTTGGTTGTAATACGTACTTGGGTCTATAGCATAAATGTTATATTTTGTATTAATTACAGCTTTGTATATGTGATGCATCTTGAGAAAATGAAAGATACCTCTCGTGTACTTCTCATCATCTATAAGAATGACAAATGTAGCCTTGCAATAAAATCTACTTCCAGTTTTGATCGCAGTGATTGTGTCATTCATAAGTTCATAATTTTGAAAATATATCACGTAGCTGTTATAAATTATTCCTTTGGGAAGTTTGTGTATGTCTTCGTGATGATATGAATAAATTGGTTGGTCATTTGTTTCCAAATCGTTTGCATCCACCAGTACAGTTTCTCCGTGCAAGATTCGAAGGATATTAGTAACACAAGTGGAATGACTAAAGTTTATGCTTTGTGTGTAATGGATATGCGTTATCAGTAATAATATAACTAATTTATTTTCGTCCATGTTTTACTGCTGGTTTAGAGTGATGTGAATACGTTAAATTTTTGTGATTAAGTTTTATTAATGGAGCGCTGGAATTAATGCTCAAAAACAAGTTGAAGTAAGTGTCTGCCTTGAGTCCAACTCTTCATACATAATTAATCAGATTTTCTGTGGTACTTACGTTCGAAAGTAATTACACTTTACATATCTTATCTGATTTATTATTATTTTACTTATTCTCTAACAAATAACCTTTCATATTTATTATTATCTAGAAGTCCTATGTAATTCTATACATTCTTATTCTATACCTCTTAGTGATTTTGTGCGTTGTAAGGTTTCCGTAAATAATCGAACCAAAAATACTTTGATGACGATGTTAGACGAATCAGAGGTCACCACGTGAAGGTAGATGCACTTCGATGTTGCCTTGTAGGTATTTATAATTCTATACATTGCCCACAGCATGGCTCATATTATACAATATATTCGCCCTGTGCATACACCGTGGAGGGGTCTTGAAGAACGATCTAAGCGTCCGGAGCGAAGAGATACCTAACTAAAATGCCTACACTATGTGCAGTAGTTCACGGCGCATTATGTTGTGATCCAATCCGTCAGAACTAATAACATATCGGTGGTATAAATAATCATAATGGGACACAATAAATGTTCCGTTATCACCTGTAATAATACAGGAAGAAATACATATGCAATATTGTAATAAATAATATAAATTTGATCGGACCACTTATACAGTACAGATAACTGTAACATTTATTACCAATCTGCACCATTTACGCCTTGTGGACCTACTACCGCCTACACCTGTAGAGGCGCTTGCATCGCGCACCCGGCCAATAGACTCATGGTCCATGTGCAATATAGGCTTTATTTTTGGATTAATTACTTAAATGGGAGCAGCCGAATTCAATAAAAACTATTTCATCCTTGCTGACGTTTCGATTTATTTAAAACCTTAATCATAGCTCAGACGGAAGGATTTAAACCTAAAATAACCCAAATAAAACTACGCATTTGCTCGGTCGACGGACATTACAGAATGGCAAAATGTTGTCATCAAATAATTAATACGGTATGTATTCAGGTTCAAGTTGGAACAAATATTTGCAATATTCGTTACACTATAGGTGCGTTCGGATATTCTACACCGTTGACATCGCTGTACAAGTGACAGTAAAGTGTTATTGAGCGTAGTGTATACCTATATAAAATTTCGTTTACAACACATAAGGACTAGATAGAATCTTGTGAAATCCTTATGTGTTTTTGAATACAAAGTAGGTATATGGTGCCTATTATACCCAATTAAAGCCCTAGTGAGAAATAAAGACGAAATAAACTATTTACTATTATAGATATATGCAATATGTACCTATGTACATATGTGCTTGAAATAGGTACAAATTTTAATTAACAGTTTTGTATATTAATATTTTAGTAGTGGGTACTAGGATGATTGTGACGCTCCGCCCATTGTACAAAACTTCTCAAGTAAAGCATTGCAAATAAAATGTTATTAGATGCTGAATACAAGGTAAACATCGTACCATGTTTATTGAATTCCTGTATGTTTATTAAATCCTTCAAACACACATTTTATTAAAACGTATTACTTTGAATTGGCGTTTCTGAAAACAATAAGTTCAACCACAAAACTAACCAATGCAATTACCCAGCCAATGATTACAACAAAAAGCGCTAATTCAACGCTATACAGCGACATCGCCTTATACATTGCGTCTTCTTCGATTGCAGACCCATGCAATTCATATGACCATTTAATATCTCTGATCCATTTCTCTATTAAACCACCTTGGTGCAAAAGACCAATATTTCTGTCGATTTGATCGAAGAAGTGACAGCAGGGTCTTACTTGCATATTAGAAAGGTAACTTTGGGTTCTAATGAAATCATATTTTCCTACATAATTAGGATACAACATCAGAAGGGTATCGAGCCCAATAGTTATAAAATCTCTCTTCTGAAAAAACCTCCCCATCAATTCGTGTATGGTGTCATTTGTTTCTACGAAATTTGAGCTGTAATATGGTATGCGGAATGCTTTATAGATGAATGCTGTTGTCATAATAGAATATTTTGAAAAGGTAACCTGCGATAGATCAGTAATAGATCTTTCATAGACTGGAGCTGTAAAGATGCTGTATAACTTTCCTTGAAGATAAGTATTTAATACGATCGCATAACCAAGTATAAAAGTTACAAGTATTCTGCCTTCTTTAAAAATGCTTCTTTTGAACGGAATGTTGAGGTTTAAGCTCAAAACTAAAAGGAAGGAATCGACAAAATTGTCGTTCTCATTTCTCTTCAATGCATATGTTGTCGCAATAGAGGCGATGAGAACTGCAATGAAAATCAGCCAGTAATTAAGAGGCATTAATAAAGCAAATTTTCTCCATCCTTCTATTATATCAGGTTTTGGTAGAAGGATGTGAGCTCCTCCACTTAATACATACTGAGTATTAAAGGAATGCCGAGGATTCATGATCAAGCCAGAAGCACCAAAAGCGCAGATATCCGTTACAGATGCGTTAAATTCTTCCTGAACTGTTCTGGCAGATCCATACTTATTGAATTCTTGTACATATTTTGGTGAAGGTTGATTAAATATTAATTTCATGTTGTACTTTGTCGCTATAGCGTTGATTATACTTATTAAAATTCCTGGAGTACTATTTCTGTTGTCATTTATCGCATAAGGTGGTCGTATATCCCAAGCGATTCTCAACGTTCCTCCAAAATACTCAAATTTGTTCAGAAAGTTTTGACAGTTCGACTTCTTGATCGTAAAGTTTTGGTTGTGATACGTACTTGGCTCTATAGCATAAATGTTATATTTTGTATTAATTACAGCTTTGTATAGGTGATGCATCTTGAGAAAATGAAAGATACCTCTCGTGTACTTCTCATCATCTATAAGAATGACAAATGTAGCTTTGCAATGAGATCTACTTGGAGTTTTGATCGCAGTGATTGTTTCTTTCATAAGTTCATCATTTTGAAAATATATCACGTAGTTGTTATAAATAATTCCTTTGGGAAGTTTGTGTATGTCGTTATGATGATATGAATAAATTGGTTGGTCATATTTTGCCAAATCGTTGACATCCACCAGTACAGTTTCTCCGTGCAAGATTCCAAGGATATTAGTAACACAAGTGGAAGGACCAAAATTTGTGCTTTCTGAGTAATGGATAAGCGTTATCAGTAATAATATAACTAATATATTTTCGTCCATGCTGGTTTAGAGTGATGTGAGTACGGCAAATTTTTGTGACTAAGTTCTATTAATGGAGCACTGGAATTAATGGTCAGAACAGAGTTGACGTAAGTGTCTGCCTTGAGTCCAACTCTTCATACATAATTAATCAGATTTTCTGTGGTAGTGAAGTATTACATTAGAAAGTAATTACATTTTACTTATCTTATCTTAATTCTTATTATTTTACTTATTCTCTATCCCACAATCTGTCACATTTATTATTATTTAGAACCCCTATGTAATTATATAAATTTTTATTCTATACCTCTTAGTGATTTTGTGCGTTGTAAGCTTTCTGTAAATAAGCGAACCAAAAATATTTTCATGACGATGTTCGACGAATCATAGCTCACCACGTGAGGGTAGATGCACCTCGATGTTACCTTGTAGGTTTTTATAACTCTATACTTTGTACAGCATGGCTCATGTTATACAATGTATAGACTCGCGGTCCATGTGTAATATTGGTATTATTGTTGTAAAGATGGGTGAAAGGGCTCTAGGTCAATCACCTACACGTGATTAACTGTGAATTATTCTCAGGTCAACGAATTGTAAATAATCCACTTGTTGTCATTGCTGTATTTTTGGTTTGTAAGGCCATTCTGGTGACACACGCTAGAACACAAGATATTCTCGGAGGCAACCCTACATGCTGTATGGTGCGGCGCTACATACACGCTAGGAGGTAAAGAAAATGTCAACCTATGTATTCATATAACAAAGCTTTATTTAATCGAATTAACCTTACACTGTCGCATTAGATACAAATACTTTTTTATAAATCTATGTATCTGAAAACAATAACTACAATCACAAAACTTATTAGGGCTTATTTCCCTAATAATATATATATATATATATAATATATAACTTATTTCCCAACCAATTGAAGCAACCAAAAACGCTAATTCAATAGTATGCAAAGACATCGTCTTCTATTTTATGTCATTACCGATGACAAAACCATGCAATCCATATGAATACCATTCATCCATTTCTCTATCAAACCACCCTGAAGTATATTTCTGTCGAATTGATCGAAATGACGACAACAGTGCCTTACAAGCATAGAAGAAAGCGAATTAGCAGGTGGAATTGTATCCTATTTTCCGATACGATGGAGATACAACAGAACGAAGATATTTTGCCCCACCGATATACCACTGTTCTTGAAAACCCTCTCCATGGATTCGTATATGGAGTAATTAGTTTTAACAAACTTTGGACAGCACGCCATGAGCAGGACATCTTGGATATATTTTGTTGAAAGAATAGAATATTTGGAAGTTGTAATTTCCGCTAGTTCTGTAACCGATTTTCCTAAAGTGGAACGGTGAATATACTGTGATCTACGTATTTAAGACAATGGCATAAACTAGCATGAAGGTTATTATCATTTTGCCACCTTTAAAGATATATATTCTGAAAGGTGTGTTGATGTTCAGACTAAAAACGAAAAAGATATAGTCGGAAAAGTAACAATTTCATTCCCTTTCAACTTGTACGTTGTAAAAATGCATATGATTAGAGCTCCTACAAACACCACCCAATATTTACGGAGCATTAGTAACAGAAATTTCCTCCATCTTTCAATGATGTCAGGTTTTCGTATATGAACATGGTACCCTTACACCTGCATTAAATTCTTTCTCCATTATTGTGGCAGTACCATATGAAATATTACTTGCATGTTGTACTTTGTTGTAATGGAGGTGATTATACTGATTAGAATACCGGGTGTACCATTTTTATTATCCTTTATTGCATATCGTGGTCTTATATCCCAAGCCTCTAATCGGTCCTCCAAAATAATCGAATTTAGGCAGAGAAGTTGGACAGTTTGTTTGATCGTGAAGTTTTTGTAACTCCCAACTCTCAGCAATTATAACTTTGCATACATCGGGCATCATGAGATTAGATTATCGAAGATACATCTTGTGTAATTCACATCATCTATGATATATATATTATATATTTAGACAGACAATAATATCTACTTGCATTCTTGATGGCAGCATTTCTTTCTTTCATTAATTCATCACTTTGAATATATATCATGTAATTGTTATAAATAAACTCTTTTGGAATTTGTGTATATCTTTGTGTTAATATAAATATATTGGGTGGTCAATATTTTCCAAATCGTTTGCATTCACCACTACAGTTTCTCCGTATAATGTCCGAAATATTTTACTCATACGAATGGAAATACCTATTACGTATATATTTCCGGTGTGCGGTGTGAATGAAATTACGTACTGGGGTCAATTCCGAAGTACCAATTCAAAGTAAGTGCCCACTTTTCGTATAGTTATATTTACACGTTAGCGTTGAAGTTAATGAATTACAGACAAATACCTATGGATAGTTTTATGAAACACGATCAATAAAAGACATTCGAAAGTTGTAAGTTAGGACTGTAGGTCTTTTCTCCACCATGGATCGCACAATTCTATAATTAACTCTGGATTGAACTTTATTATAATTCGCACTCTTTGTATGATTTGTATACAGGTGCTCCAAATCTCATCGTAATACCTTCGAGGGCTGACAGGCCAGCTCATAACTGACCAGAATACCTACCTGTCTAAAAATAGGTAAATTCTTTTAAAATTGTTGTTTTTATTTTCTTTTAATGTTATTTCTTTCAGTATAAGTTTACCGATAAAAACTTTAGTGATCCATGAAACGGAAAAAAAATGTCTTTTTATCCACAGGTATTTTCACTATTAGTTTCTTTTGGACTGCGATCAATACCAAGAGCTTCAAATAATAAAATGTTTGGGAAAATAAATCTTGCTTGTTACTTTCTTATATAAATAATTTCAATTTACAGCAAATGTTGGTAAAAAGCTATTTTGGCAATAAATATAGTTGTTGCAATGGTAAGAGAAATCGGCGGTTAAACGGGACAAATGTTGTCTAAAACTAAAGAAGTGTCCCTCTTCTCAGAACAATATTCTCGGATTTAAAAAAGTTCGGAGGCATGACTACATATAACTGAAAAAGATATACATGGAATATGTGGACCGATTTATAAGACGTCTATCACAAAACTACCTTTACTTGTCCCTCCAGATCACCTGATTTAACCCTCATTGGATTATTTTCCATAGGGCTTCATAAAAACCCATGGAACTATGATGCAGTGTGCGACCTTCTGACGGAAGTGCGCTTTTCGGATTTACCCATCTAAATAGAACTTAACAATGGTCAAACAACGGTGAAATTTAGAAGTAATGTTGATCAAATATGTGTTTGCTGCCATATTTTCTGTTAGATCTTTTTAAATAAATAATTACTTTGTTTGGAGTGTATTAATAAGTGATGCATAATGAATAATGTATTCTCGTTAGAAAGCAAACAAACTACGCCTTGTGTTTTAACAGATTACGAAAACGTTCTAGGAGGCAAATTGTCAGAGGTAATATTGAGCTCATACATTTTTGTTGCTTGGTGGGGATAAAGAAAAGTCAATATTAGTATCCATATGACACCACTTGATTAGATTTGCATTAGATTTAAACACCGTTTTATAAATGCATATATCTGAAAACAATAACTTCAACCACAAAACTTATTATGGCAATTTCCCACCCAATCGCAGCAACCAAAAACTTCAATTCAACACTATGCAAAGATAGAGCTTTATAGCTCTAGTATCTTCTATCCACTTCTCTATCAAACCACCCTGAAGTAAAGCACCCATATTTCTGTCGAAATGGTCGAAATGACGACAGCAGGGCCTTACTAACATGGTAGAGAAGAATTAGCAGATGAAATTTTATCGTATTTTTCGATATGATAGGGATACAACAGAACAAAGATATTTTGCCCCACTGTTATAAAATCTCTGTTCTTAAAAACCTCTCCATCGATTCGTGTATGGTGTAATTAGTTTCTGCAAACTTTTTGCAGCACTCCATGAACAGGAGATCGTGGTTAATCTTGTTACAATAGAATATTTGGAAGTTGTAATTTCCATGAAAGCTATTATCATTCTCCCACCTTTGAAGATATATATTTTGAAAGGTGTGTTTAGGTTTAGGCTTAGAACGAAGAAGATAGAGTAGGAAAATGTAACGTTGGAATTTCCTTTCAACTAGTACGTTGTGAGAATGAATGCGATTAGAGCTCCTACAAACATCAGCCAATATGTAAGATGCTTTAGCAACAGACATTTTCTCCATCCTTCGATAATATTAGGTTTCGGTAAAAGAATATGGTAACCCACATCTAATACATACTGCGTTTTAAATTAAGTATCTTAAGCAACTGCATGTTGGATATAAGCTAAAGAACCATAAGCAATTATATCAGTGACACTTGCATTAAATTCTTCTTCTATTAATGTGGCAATACCATATTTATTATATTCTGGTATGTATTTTGGAGATGGAGGGTTAAATGTTAATTGCATGTTGTACTTCGTAGCAGTTGCGGTGATTATACTGATTAGGATACACGGAGTTTCATTTCTATTGTCATTTATCGAATATGGTGCTCTTATGTCCCAACCAACTCTCATCGGTCCTGCATAAAACTCAAATTTCGACAGAAAAGTGGGACAGTTTGACTTTTTCATGGTGAAGTTTACATCATGGCAAGTTCTTGTGATCTATAGTATAAATCTCATAACTTTCAGCAATTATAACTTCGTATATATGAGACATCTTGAGAATAACGGATACACCTCTTGTGTAGTTCTCATCATCAATAAAAATGATTTACGTAGCTTTACAATAAAATTTACTTGTATTCTTGATGGCAGCAATTTGCTCTTTCAACGCTTTATCACTTTGAAAATATATCACGTAGTTGGTATAATCCTTATGATCCTTATAATCCTTATAATCCTTTCGAAGTTTGTGTATGTCATCGTGTTGATAAAAGAAAATCGGATGGTCAATATTTTACAAATCGTTGGCTCCGTATAAGTTCCGAAATATATTTGTTATACAGGAACGACCAAAGTTTGCACCCAGTGTGCTGGCATATGGGATATATGTTACTAATATAACACCCAAACTATTACGTTCATGTCTTAAAGTTGGTCCGGTGTGAAGTGAATGCCATAAAAATACTACCACTTACTTTAATTGCATCATATATTTACTGCGCTCGATACGAAAGATTCACTTTGACGTAAATGCCCACTTTACTAATTCCCAATTTCGTATATTAACACTTACACGTCAACGATGAACTTAATGAATAAAATACCGAAAAATACCAATGCTTAATTTTATGAAACTCTGTCAATCAAAAATACATGCATTTTTAGAGTTACTATTTACATTATTATTTTCTTGGCATTGCTTAAACATTATGTGCCACTCACAAAATTATGTTTTTTAGTTAATTAACAGCACTTACGAATAACACCTGCTCTGATGACTAGCTATATTAATCTAATATAAATTGCTACGTATAAAAACGATAATGTTGGGTTTATCAACCCTCAAAAAGAGTTGAAAAGCTGATTAAAGCCTAGGATAGAACTGGTTATTCTTTAAGATATAATAATAATATACCATCCCATTGGTACTTGCGTGTGTATTTGCAACTGTATATAACTGTAATACATCATATGCACACGGTTTCACGCACAACGTTTTTTTGTCGTAACTGAAAAACGATTAACTCGCAAAACGAAAACATGTAACTCGCCAACAGTGGCTAACGATTTGCAACCTATATAACGAAAAAAAAAACGGATCACTCGCAAACGAAAATTCGAAACTTGCAAGCACTTGCAAACGATCAGTAGAATCAACATTTCGACTTTACGTCAAGAGGAGGGGGGGCTAGTATGAATCATTCTCCCAAAATTTGTTTTAATTATTTCTCGTAAACGGTAGATTCGCAAATGAAAATTAAAAACTCGCCAGCGGTTCGTAAACGATCTATAGAAACTGAATTTTGATGGTTTACCAAGGGGGTGGGGATCTTCATAGACGTAGGTAGTTATTTGTCGATTTATATAGATGTGCTTTACGTGTACCAGTAATTGTTAGGATTTAATCCAAGTGCATGTTTTTGTTTGTAATTTTCTAAATATGCGGAAGAAGATCATATAGATTGGTTGTTTTGATTTTCAAAAATATAAGTAATAAAACATATTTGTTTTTTATAATTATAACCTATTTTTCCAGTCTTCTGTAGTATCCTCAAGAAAATCTCGTGAAACTTCTTTGACAATATTCTGATTTTGTGCTATAGACATGTATGTTCTCCAGGTAATCGCTCTCTTAAAGTATATTGTTTTTTAGTATTATACTCTGAAATAGTAATTTGTGGTATTAGGATATTAATTATAGCATTAAGATATTGGGAAGATATCGATATTGTCAAGGAATTCATATTTACAGACGCGTCTTTGATGTCGAAACATTCTGATGAATATAAATATAGTTATATAAACAATATATTCAAATATTAATAACATCAAAACATAATTCTCAGACTCTTCTTAAAACTCATAAAACTAAATACAGAAATTACCCATTCGTCAATAATATTATATACAGGCTGTTTACAGTCTTGTGATTTAATTTTCAAGGGGTGGTTAAACATCTTAAAAGAAGGTTATTAACGTAAAATGTCTTTACAAAAGTTGTATAATAAGAGAGATATTAAATTACTAAAATCAGCCTACTTAGTAAAAACTTCACTGATAACTAATCGTTTGAATTTAGATTTACTTTGCCTAAGTTGTTCATCAATCGTTTTAGCGTTCTTTTAAGGTGTTTAGTCACCCTACAATAAAAACAAAGAAAAAATAACAGCAATAGTAACAACGTACCATATCTCATAAGTAAATGAGTGCCTTGTACATACCATATGTTGATTTATTGATTTATTTTTATAATATAAATATTTATTTTTTGCCATTCTAAATTCCTTAATTGCTGCTATTTCTGTGTTGCCAAAACATAATTAATCATCGTTTATGCAACTTATGTCCGATAAAAATTACCATACATCATCTGCCTAGTTCTTCTATCGAGCCGGATATTTTCTGTTCACAAAGATTGCATTGTTTCATGAAAATCAATTGGCCAGTTGTTTCCTTCTTCGAATTCCTTAATCGCTGTCATTTTCGTGTTCCCAATACGTATTTATTCCTCGGATAAGAAAATGACGTCTGCAAAAAATTGTCGTACATCGTCTGGTCCTAATGCCTTAATTTTCTTCGATTTGCAGCACCCTACATATAATAAAAAAGTATAAAGCAGGAAAATATTTATTTGGATAATTTCAGTCACACATTTTTTTAATCTTGTACAGACAGCTCAACAACTCATGTATTGTGTCTTAAAAATTAAAAACTTTTAACTTTTTGTGCATGTAAACTAAATTGGTGATATACCTCACAGTGATAGAGATCCAATGCACACCGTCGGGGGCCTTGTACTCGTAAACTTTTTCATAAAAAACTGCAAATCCACAACATCGATATTTTGCCATATTTGCTACAAAATGACAATTGAATACGGAACTGTCATAATCGGATGACTTCTCGATAGTGTTGTGAATCCTTCTAACTTTTAATGTTTCCTTCTTCGAATTCCTTAATCGCTGCCAGATTCGTGTTCGCAAGACGTAGTTGTTCCTCGGACAAGGAAGTGATACCTGACAAAGATTGTCATACATCTTCTATTCCTATTGCCATAATTTCTTTTGACCGACCTTGCAACACCCTACCAATAATAGAAAATGATAAGTAAAGAAAATATTTAATTTGGATGATTTCAGTCCCACAAAAATTTTCAAATAAAGTTATTTTGTTAGAAAAGTTTGAAATATTAGCAAAACAAACGAAAAAAAAACCATAAAAATAATATATTGAAGAAGAAACAAATAAATCCATATATAAACTTTCAACTAAACCTTTTAAACCCAATAAAAAAGGCCATATGCAGTTGTATGTATTTGTATTTTCATTTGAATTTCTAAAACACGTTAAACTTCAGAACATTTAAATTTGGATACATTTATCAAAAAGTTAATATTAACAAATACTGCAATACCATTTAATATTTAAGTCTACTTTAATTTATAAAAACAGATAACTATAAAAACAGAAATGCAAGCTGCAATCGTAAACTACAAAGTACTAAATTAAAAGAAAATCTACGACAGCCCCAGTTAGGTATCGTCGGACCTTATTTGTTTTTTTTTCGATTCGTTAAAAAGTTACAGCCTTCCAAATATTATCAAAACAACAAAAAATAAATTAAAAAACACAAATAAAATGAATAAATAAATAAATCCTTGTAAAACATTTTAACGTTTTCTTTTTAGAAGATATTTCCAACAGCAATTTTCACTTCATTTTTCTTCCTCCGGATCGCTTAGATTTGAGCAACGTTTTCCACGTCCTCTTGTCTGGATCTTGCAATGGGCCATACGTTTAAATAAGTCCATATGAAACGCTTTTATTGTTTTTTAAATGTTATTCTGAGCAAAAGGTTTCATATCGTTATTTTGTTAAAAAGTTTGAAATATTAGCAAAACAAAGGAAAATACTACATGAAAATTCATATCAAACAACGCAAAGACAAAGACAAATTACAAACATGAAAACCACAAAAAAATAAAAATTAAATAAATTTAAGAATAAAATCCATAAATAAACTTTCAACTAAAACTTATTACTGACTAAAAACTTAAATGTCAGCATTAGATTCGAATTTAAATACAATTTTCAAAAAACGAATATTCAACAAATACTTCAATAAAAGTTTAATATTTATATTATTTACTTATATTTATGTTATAATTTATAAAAACAGTTACCTATAAAGACAGAAATGCTAGCTCTTATTACGCAACTTTTATTAAGACATTTTTCCGTTAATGACTTTCTTTGAAAATGTTTAACCACACATTTAAAATAAAATAACAGGACCGTAAACACCCTGTATAGAAGTATATCCTAAAGCAGCACCGTTGAGCAAGTTATTATATATTAATTTCTTGGTCCATTCGTCTATAAAATAATCTAAACTTTCAGTAACATTTGGATAGTGCTGTTTGCCCTTCATTGCTTTTTTGTTAAAATACATATTTCACCATTCATTTACACCTTTAATCGTTAAAACACACGTTCCGCCGTTCGTCTACATTTTCTGTCGTTAAAGATACAATTTTGTTGTTCAAATGTATATTTTGCCGTTCAGGGACATAAATTTACCGTGCTGAAAAATGACACACAGTAATTAATAGCTACGGATATTAGGTTCAAGCTGGAACAAATATTTGCAAAATTCGTAACACTATGTATATTGTATATGTATATGTATATCCATTTATTTCCAAGTAGAATGTTACTGTTGAGGTTATATAATGCAAAGAAAAAAACTCAGTTTTTCTTTGCACATTTATTATTATTATTATTATTTATTATTATTGTTACTAGCATCATCAGACCTTAATGACGTCACAAACATTTTAAAATAAGAAATACTTTATATATAAATAGCTCAAATCAGTGTATACGTAAATAAATGAGTTTAATGTAAGTGTATTTTTAAATAAATAGTTTTGTTAATGTTTTAGTAGTAGGTACTAGGATGATTGGGATGCTCCGCCCCTTGCAGAAATTTCTCGAGTACTGCGTTGCAAATCAATTGTTATTAGACGCTGGATATAACGTAAACATAGTACCATATTTAGTGAATTTCTGTATGTTTATTAAACCCTTCAAAAATCATATTTTATTTAAACGTGTTACTTTAACTTGAGATTTCTGTAAACAATAAGTTCAACGACAAAACTAATGATTGCAATTCCCCAGCCAATAACAACAACAAAAAGCGCCAATTCAACGCTATACAGCGACATCGCCTTATACATCGTGTCTTCTTCGAGTACAGACCCATGCAATTCATATGCCCATTTAATATCGCTGGTCCATTTCTCCATCAAACCACCTTGGAGCAAAAGACCAATATTTCTGTCGATTTGTTCAAAGAAGTGACAGCAGGGTCTTACTTGTATATTTGAAAGGTAACTGGCGATTCTAATGATATCATATTTTCCAATATAGTGAGGATACAACACCAAGAAGGTATCTAGCCCAACGGTTATAAAATCTCGCTTCTGAAAAAACTTCTCCATCAATTCGTGTATGGTGTCATTAGTTTCTACGAAATTTGAGCTGTAATATGAGAGCCCGAATACTTGATAGACGAATTTTGTTGTCATAATAGAATATTTTGAAGATGTAACCTGCGTTGATTCAGTAATAGATTTTTCATAAAATGGAACTGTAAAGATGCTGTATAGCTTTCCTTGAAGATAAGTGTTTAATACAATCGCATAAACAAGTATGAAAGGTATAAGTATTCTGCCTTCTTTGAAGATGCTTCTTTTGAACGGTATGTTGAGGTTTAAGCAATAAACTAAAAGGAAAGAGTCGATAAAATTGTCATTCTTATTTCTTTTCAATGCGTATGTTATAGCAATAGAGGCGATGAGGATTGCAATGAAGATCATCCAATAATTAAGAGGCATTAATAAAGCAAGTTTTCTCCATCCTTCTATTACGTCAGTTTTTGGTAGAAGAATGTGAAAGCCTCCATCTAATGCGTACTGTGTATTGAAGGAATGCTCCGGATTGAATACTACGATATATGAACCATAAGCAACGATATCCGACACACTTGTTTTGAACTCTTCCTCAATTGTTGTGAAAGATCCGTTCTTATGGAATTCTTGTATATATTTTGGGGACGGTGGATTAAATATTAATTTCGTGTTGTACTTAGCAGCGATAGCGGTGATTATACTTATTAAAATTCCTGGAGTACTATTTCTGTTATCATTTATCGCATAAGGTGGTCTTATATCCCAAGCGATTCTTATCGTTCCTCCAAAATACTCAAATTTGTGCAGAAAGTATTGACAGTTCGACTTTTTGATCGTAAAGCTTTGGTAGTGATACGTACAAGGATCTATAGTATAGATGTTGAATTTTGTATTAATTATAGATTTATATATGTGATGCATCTTGAGAAAAGCCAAGATACCTCTCGTGTACTTCTCGTCATCTATAAGAATGACAAATGTAGCCTTGCAATAAAATGTACTTGCAGTTTTGATAGCAGTGATTGTGTCATTCATAAGTTCATAGTTTTGAAAATTTATCACGTAGTTGTTATAAATAATGTTCTTGGGAAGTTTGTATATGTCTTCGTGTTGATATAAATATATTGGATGGTCGACATTCTCCAAATCGTTTGCATCCACTAATACAGTTTCTCCGTACAAGATCCGAAAGATATTAGTAATGCAAGTGGAATTACTATTGTTTAGACCATGTATGTATTCGATATGAGTTATCAGTAATATTATAACTAATATCTTTTCGTCCATGTTTTACTGCTGGGTCAGTGCGATGTGAATACGACAAAGTTTTGTAATTAAGCTTTATTAGTGGGGCACTGTAATTAATGCCCAAAATACAAGTTGAAGTAAGTGTCTACTTGAGTGCAACTCTTCATACATAATTAATACGATTTTCTATGATACTTACGTTTAAAAGTAATTACACTTTACTTCTTATCTCATTTCTTATTATTACCTATTCTCTTTTGACCTATATTTCATATTTATAATTGATATCTACAGGGTGTCCCAACAGTGCGATCTCGGAAGATTGTGCCTCTGCTAATGAAGATGTTGTAAATTGATTTCACTCGTATATAAGAAAGCAGAGGCGCACATTTTAAAATTAGCGTGTATAGAGGGTGATCCATAAGGTAGTACCAACCCAAACTTAGTTTTTTTTTAGGTTTTTTGAAAAGCAATATTAAGTATGTATGTAAAAATAAATGTATAGAGCTTGCTTGATATTGAGTTGCGTTATGAATTGCTTTTATTTTAAGATAAGTAAAACTACACCTGCTCTTAAACAACAACTTTGTATCAGCATTATACGTTAATAACTTGTTTAGCACAGTTTTTCATAGCCTACAGGATCTAAGTAAAATTTTATTTCAAATTATAATATTAAATTGCAGATGTGATCAAATGTTTTTATGTATTAAAAAATAATAAAATCAGGTAAATACTTAGCTGGTTTAATGGCTAATGTAGGTGTAGAAGCACTTATTGATAGAAAAATTGATTTTTTTATGAAGAAGACTAGTTATCTCTGCAATTTTAGCACGTGTGTGCTAGTACTATTTTGTGCAGAATGATGCGTAGAATTCAAAAAATTAATTAGATACATGGTGTTCCATTTAAAAAAATTAACTTTCTTACGAAAAACTATTTGCTATATTTTGTTGCGGATTATGACCACCCTGTACACAATTTGGATATGGTAGATAATTACGCTAATAGAACGCTTCTTACTTCATCACAATCTAAGAGTGCGCAATAAAATTAAAAACAGGTATTGAGATATACAATTTTTCTTAAGGGTATTTTACACTATACTATTTTCGTCTTTTTCTAAACTTCTTTTTAGTCGCTTTTAGTAGCTAGAAAAAAGTTCTAAATAATAGTATAGTTGGAAATGCCATGCTATTATATTTCTAAACTTTTTCTTAGTATAGAATCATGCGCAGTGTAGGCATTTGTAAGGATTGCCAACAGTGCGACCGTGAATCATTTTGTTTTGTTTTGACATACCGCAGAAAAGTATACCTTTAACGTCACAGTGACGCGCTACGCTTTGTACAGTTGTAATTTATGTAATTTAATTTGTACTAACATTTACGTTTACATGTACTAACGTTTACAGTAAAATATTGCACAAATAAACCTGTATAAAGTAAACAAACAACATAACCTTAAATGCACCAGGTTGGCTATTCTGGAATAGATAAAGAAGTGTGTCTAATATACCCATCTCTTGTTACTTTAAAACTTTTTTCTAGTTCCTAAAAAGAAGTTTAGAAAAAGACGAAAGTAGAGCAGTGTAAAATAGCCTTTAGACTGTTTTTCCGTAAAAATGCCAATAAGTCAAAAAGTTTAGGGTAAGTAATATTATTTTCCATTGTCGTAAAATTTTGCGAGGAATTCAAAATTGTGCCGAAATATAGGTTGTTCCATTTAAAAAAAACATAAGTTGGCTATTCTGGAATAGATAAAGAAGTGTGTCTAATATACCCATCTCTTGTTACTTTAAAACTTTTTTCTAGTTCCTAAAAAGAAGTTTAGAAAAAGACGAAAATAGAGCAGTGTAAAATAGCCTTTAGACTGTTTTTCCGTAAAAATGCCAATCAGTCAAAAAGTTTAGGGTAAGTAATATTATTTTCCATTGTCGTAAAATTTTGCGAGGAATTCAAAATTGTGCCGAAATATAGGTTGTTCCATTTAAAAAAACATAAGTTTGGGTTGGTACTACCTTATGGAACACCCTGTATACACGCCAAAAATTTTAAAATGTGCGCCTCGGCGTTCTGTATATATGAGTGAAATTAGTTTTAAAATATCTTCAATAACAGAGGCACAATCTTCCGAGATCGCACTGTTGAGACACCCTGTAGAAGTTATATGTAATTTTACACTCTTTACTTTGATTCGTTTTAATGATTTTGTGCAAATTTTCCTTAAATAAGCGGAGCAAAAAGGTTTTGAGGACGATATTCGACGAATCAGAGCTCACCACGTGAGGCATTTATAATTCTACACATTGTACAGCATAGCTCATGTTTTACAATGTATAGACTACGCTTCCGCAACCGCGGAACTTTCGTGTATTATGTTTCTATAATAAATGTTCTTTCTACTTTCGCTTCCGCATTCACTTCCGCGGTGTCGACCATTTGGCTTTCGCATCCGCATCCGCTTCCGCAAAAGTCACTTCCGTTACAACCCTAGCATAGACTCATGGTTCATCTGTAACAATAGCTTCGTTGTTTGAAAGATGGGATAGGAAGTTCGAGGTGCACCTGCATGAGTTTAACTGTTAATCGTTCTCATGACACCGAATTGTCAATCATCTACTTGTTCTTATTTGTGGTGTGTAAGGCCCTTCTGGTGAGACACGATAGAACACGAGATGCTGTTTTCTAAGATCACCTTAATGACAACCCAGTTCTTTTTGTTTAAGAGTATTCCAGGAGGCAACCCTACATGATGCATGTACCTGCATACACGCTAGTAGATAAAAAAGTCCTATGTAAAGAAAAGTACTGTGTATCCATGTAACAAAGCTTTAATAATAAATACGTTTTGTATAAACTTATGTATCTGAAAACAATAACTTCAACCACAAAACTTATTAGGACTTATTGTATTCTTGGAGGCAGCAATTGTTTCTTTCATTAATTTATAACTGAAAATATAACTGAAAATATATCATGTAGTTGTTATAAATAATTCCTTTGGAAGTTTGTCTACGTCTTTGTGTTGATATAAGTATATTGGGTGGTGGTCAAACTTTTCCAAATCGTTTCGCCAACACAGTTTCTCCGTATAATATCCGAAATATATTTGTCCTACGAGATGAAATACCAATTACGTACATTTCCGGTGTTCGGTGTGAATGAAATTATGTACTGGGATCAATGCCGAAGTACCAATTTAAAGAAAGTGCCCACGTTTCATATAGTTATACTGCCACGTCAGTGTTGAACTTAATAAATTACCGACAAACACCTATGGTTAATTTTATGAAACTCGATCAATAAAAAACATTCGAAAGTTGAAAGTTAGGATTGTAGGTCTTTGCTCCTACACAGATAGCATACCTAATTCTACAATTGACTCTGGATTGAACTTTATTATAATTAGTACTTTTTGTGCGATTTGTATACAGGTATCTGTGTCCGTGTATGTCTTTGTGTTGAACTTAATGATTGGCAAATCGGGAAATTTATAGGCACTATTAGCTTCTTTTGGACTGCGATCAATACCAAGAACTTTAAATAATAAAATGTTTGGGTAAAACCGTCTTGAACTAGTATACTTTCTTATATAAATAATTTCACTTTATAGGAAGGTGTTGGTAAAAAACTATTTTAGCAATCCAATATACAGATTGTTGCAACTATAAAAGAAATCGTCGGTTAAACTGGACAAATGTTGCGTAGAAATAAAGAAGAGTCCATCTTTTCAGAAAAATTTTCGGATTTAAAAAAGACTAGATCTGATTGCAAAAGTAAAAACTGTTAATTTTTATTACCGTTAGTAACTTCCAAAGCTGGGCAAAGTTAATCAGAAAGTTAACTTTGTTAATCGTTAGTCCGTTAACTAAAAAGTTAACTTCGTTAACCAATAGTCCGTTAACTTGTTACAAATGTAACGGAAGTTAAAGTTAACCGTTAATCGTTGACTCTTTACACAAAAAAATATAAATTTGTTGATTACCGATTTGCCGGTGAGTATGCAACCCAAATAACTGTCGACTTTTCGGTTGCATAAGTTAAAATTACCTTAGGAATTTTTCAAAGTAGGTATATAGTGGTAGTGATACTGGTAAACTTGGGTGGCTTTTGCCATAGTTATAAACTATCATCTAACCTAAGTACATTAAGCACATTGGTATAGTGTCTAAAACAATAATTTGGAAAAAATAAAACAATAATAACAACCAAAATACACTCAATGTTCGCAATATCAACAAAATCTGAACAATACAAACAAATTTCTAACAATGGCCAAACTCACCCAAGGTAACATACCTACCTAAAATACCTCACATAAAACATAACATACATTGCGAGATGCAAGATTTAAAAAAGATATTTAAAAGATAAACTAAGGTGGTTGGAGTTAGAAGTTAGCATTTTTAGAAGGTTGCCATTTTTAGTTTAGGTTTAAATATTGAAACAATAGGTATTTGTTAAGAGATAACAATATTAAAAAAAGCGAAACATTTACTATTACATTATTACATAATAAATAGGTTCATTATCTTCACTGGGACCTGGGAAGTAGCTAAAGACATCCTAAAAACAACACAATTCGCGCGCACGCATATTGCATACATATCGGACACCGTGTCGCTCATAGTCGCATCACACACATGCAAACAAAACCAAGTCCGAACTTGCACAGAACACGTGTAGCAATTTTCAATGTTTACTTATGATATTTAACGGACTTGAATTAACTGATGATGAATGTAGCGGAAGTTAATGAGTTCGTTAATGGTTTTGAAAGTTAACTTAAAAGTTAATTCCTTAAAGAAAAATTTAACTTCGTTAATTAACGATTAACGAATTCACGCTTTTGTTAACGCTTTGGTAACTTCCATAATATGATAAATGGATAGCCAAAATTTGGTATACCTACATAAAAGCATACTTTGAATCCATTTTTGGTACCAAGGAATGGCTTTCTTTACCATTTTCTCTGGGCGATATGCTATGTTTTTATTTCTTATGGCTGCCTTTGAATTTTTATAGATTTAAATAGAATATGTATAACGATGTGTTAGACGTTTTAAGACATCACAGAAACCTCACAATTTTCCCTATAGATCACCTGATTTAACCCCCATTGGATTATTTTCCATAGGGCCTCATAAAAACTAGCGTCTACACATGGAACTATAATGCAGTGCAAAACCTTCTGACAGAAGTGTGCTATTAGGGATTTATTTATCTAATACAACTAACAATGGTGAAACAATGGTGAAAATTAGAAGTAATGCTGATGAAATATCTGGTTGCTGTCTGTTGTGTAGCTTTTTTGTTAAATAATTACTTTGTTTGGAGTGTTACTAATTTGTGATAATAAAGAATGCATAATAAAGAATGCATTAAAGTTAGAAAGCCTTCAAACTACGTCTTGCATTTTGAGAGAGTACGCAAACATTCCAGGTGGATATGTCAGAAGAAATATTGGGCTTCATATATTCTTGATTTTTTGTCGGGATAAAGAAAAGTCAACATATGTATCCATGACACCACTTTATTTTAATCCAACTAAACTTACACACTCGCATTAGATTTAAACACCTTTTTATGAATGCATATCTCTGAAAACAATAACTTCAACCACAAAACTTATTAGGGCTATTTGCCACCCAATTGCAGCAACAAAAAACGCCAATTCAACACTATGCAAAGACATCGACTTATAGCTTGTATTAGTATCGACCACAGAACCACGTAATCCATATGTCCATTTAATATCTTTCATCCACTTCTCTATCAAACCACCCTGAAGTAAAGCACCTATATTTCTGTCAAATTGGTCGAAATGACGACAGCAGGGCCTTACAATCATGGTAGAAAGGGTATTAGCAGTTGGAATTTTATCGTATTTTCCGATATGATGGGGATACAACAAAAGGAAGATATTTTGCCCCACTGTTATAAAATCTCTGTTCATAAAAAACCTCTCCATCGACTCGTGGATGGTGTAATTAGTTTCTACAAACTTTGGGCAGCAAGCCATGAGCAGGAGATCGTGGATATATTTTGTTGTTACAATATAATATTTGGAAGTTTTAATTTCCGTTAGGTCTGTAACCGATTTTTCATAACATGGAACTGTGAATATACTGTATAGCTTTCCTTGGATATATGTGGTTAAGACAATAGCATAAACTAGCATGAAAGCTATTATCATTCTGCCACCTTTGAAGATATATATTTTGAAAGGTGTGTTGAGGTTCAGGCTTAAGACGAAGAAGATAGAGTCGGAAAATGTAACGTTGGAATTTTCTTTCAACTTGTACGTTGTAAGAATGCATGCTATCATAGCTCCTACAAACATCACCCAGTATGTACGAGGCATTAGTAACAGAAATTTTCTCCATCCTTCGATAATGTTAGGTTTCGGTATAAGAACATGGTAACCCACATCTAATACATATTGAGTTTTAAATGAAATATCTTTTGCAACTGCATGTTGGATATAAGCTAAAGCACCGTAAGCAACGATATCAGTGACACTTGCATTAAATTCTTCTTCTACTAATGTGGCAGTACCATATTTATTGAATTCTTGTATGTATTTCGGAGAGGGAGGATTAAATGTCAATTGCATGTTGTACTTCGTAGCAATTGCGGTGATTATACTGATTAGAATACCCGGAGTTTCATTTCTATTGTCATTTATCGAATACGGTGCTCTTATGTCCCAACCAACTCTCATCGGTCCTCCATAAAACTCAAATTTAGGCAGAAAAGTGGGACAGTTTGACTTTTTGATGGTGAAGTTTACGTCATGGTAAGTACGTGGATCTATGGTATAAATCATGTAACTTTTAGCAATTATAACTTTGTAGATATGAGACATTTTGAGAATAGTAAAGATACCTGTTATGTGGTTCTCATCGTCTATAAGAATGATATACTTAGCCTTACAATAAAATTTACTTGTATTCTTGATAGCAGCAATCGTTTCTTTCAACACTGTCTCACTTTGAAAATGTATCACGTAGTTGTTATAAATAATGTTCTTGGGAAGTTTGTGTATGTCTTCGTGTTGATATAAATATATTGGATGGTCAACATTTTCCAAATCGTTTGCATTCACCACTACAGTTTCTCCGTATAAAATCCGAAATATGTTTGTTATGCAAGTAGAATGACCAAAATTTGTTCCCAGTGTATTACATGGAATATGCGTCACTAATATAATACCTAATACTTTCTCGTACATGTCTTAATGTTTCCGGTGTTCGGTGTGAAGTGAACACCATAAAAATATTATTTACTTAAATTGCATTATGGAATTACTGTGACTAATGTCGATGTGCCCATTTAAGGTAAGTACCCACTTTACTGATTTCCACTTTTCATATACTTACACTAGCACGTCAACGGGTAACTTAATAAATTACCGAAAAATATCCAAGGCTGGTGATTCGAAATTAGTAAATCACGATATTAGCATTTTTTCCACCATCGTTCAGTTTTGTAGCTAATTCTGAATACAACATTATTAGCATTCATAGTTTTTCTTTGATGAGTAGATATATTTATTTATTTATCATTTATTTTACTAATGCTGAACAGTGATTGGAGAACCCCACTGACACTGTTGCCGAGAATACAATATAATGTGATAATTGCTTATAAGTTAAAAGAAATTAACCATAAACAAACAAATTCACGTACTGAATCGAGATAGATATAATCTAAAATTTATCAATTCCACAGACAAATAACCTAATTTAACCAAAATTATTTAAATTCCAAAGACTGGAAAAATCTCATAAAAAAAGAAAGCAGGTAAAGTTATATAAAGTTATTAGTATCCCAGCGGTCGATAGTTTATAAATCGTTTGAGAAAGGGAAAAATATTTTACACAAAAGTTGTTTGACTCGCCGTTTTCTATAACGTAAAATTACATTCATTTATACAGGGTGTTGCATTTAGGTGTGACGGAAAGTATGTACATTTTTTTAAATGGATCTTTATGATATTTTATTATATTATGAATACTACTAAATTTGTTTGTCTAACAGTGTATGTTGCTAAGTCATATCGTTAATAGTTCCAGATGTTCATCTGTTTTTCCAAAATATGCCCGTTGCAGGATCTTTTTAAAAACTATGTAAAAACGAAATTTTTGCCGATTTTGCCTTTAAACTATGTGGGACAATAGTCAAAGCCAGTAGGTAGATGGTAGTATCCACAGATATTAGATACACTATTGAACTTACTAAATTTTGATGTTCTTCAAATGGCCTTTTATCGATTTTTTTAAATGGAACACTTGTATAATATGTGTTGGCAGTAAAACCCTTATTTCGCTCCAATTTACATCTAGTATGTCATACACCAAATGTTACTATTTTTTGTGATATTTGTAATTTAACGAAAATGTTATGTAATTGAAAATTTTAATATTGCTGTGAATAAGGTATTTGGTGGTTTGTCTTCAAGTGGCGATAGAAGAGATAATTTGAAAACGATTTAAGTTATCAACATATTAACAATTTTATATGAAATTTTGTAAGTGTATTTTGCCGCCTATCGTATGGCAACCGAGCACGCTATTTAAAAATTTTAAATTATCGTGAAAATTTGTTGACTTCTCAGTGTTGAAAATCTTTCTTTGATGTGATTTATGTGCTCAAATACAAAAACCAAATATGCAACATAGACGAACTGATAGACATGCTTAAATTCAGATTTTCAAGCATAGCAAAAAAATCTATTAAAAACACTTTCAATTATCATTCACATTATCAATATTACTCATACTATCATTCGTATTATCCCAATTTTTAATTGTCTCTCCAGAAAAATAACCTAATTTAAACCAATTAATAGTAAATAGATATTGTTGGTTGTTCTTTGTACTGAATACAAATCCGTTCTCAAACGTAGCTCATCAAGACAGGTTTTAGCGTTTCTGTTTGTTTTTCCGTATGAGCACCACTATTACAATGAAACGTCTCCGCACAATTTTCACACCAGCGAACAATTTTCACTATAGTCCCCCTAAAATTACACAGTTTCTGGTTTACTTCGGAGCCCAACTGAAGTTACTTCAGGTGTTCAGGTTCGTACGCTGTACGTTTGTAAAAATTGCAAAACATACTTATAAAATTGTGTAAGACCTTGATAACCGTAATACTTTTTATATGAGTAAATCTAGTTAAATAGGCTCTAAATGGCTTCTTCTATAACACTTTAAATAGCATAGATACTAAATAGCATACTACTTTTTAAATTCCAAATATAACAAAAATTAGTAAAAATAGATATACGATATAGTGAATATAAATTACAAAGAACTTAAGGGACATTTCAATTAACTGATAGGGTGTAACATTTCAAAATCTCAAGAAAAAGCAATTTCAAAATGTTTAAAAACTAGTGCATGTTACGATCAGCCTGTATAGCGCATCTAATTTTTCATGACATCGGCATCGAGTGAGCGATGAGTTTAGTTATTATGTGACAAAATTTTTACGACAATATCTGCAAAAATGTAGCATTAACGTAGTTTTTAACAAAGGCCTGCAATTGCCATGTTTTTGACAAACAATTCAATATCTCAGAAACTATTTACTTTACACAGGTACAACTTACACAGTTGGAAAGACAACTTTCTTAGTATATGGTGTATGGTGGGTGGCATACCTGCAACCATACATCAGCAAGATCGTTTGTTGCAAGTGCTGGCTAGACGCTAGTCATATTTTGAGCCGAGTAAAGCTGAATCTTAGCAAAGCTTTTCCAGTTTTTGCTAGTACAACCCAAGAGCCGGAATCTTCCGATATTTTGGCGTTTACGTATAGCCCAATAGTCCATCGTCTTGCAATTTGACACATTACGCAATCATTCTAGGAGCCAAATTGTCAGAAGAAATATTGGGTTTCATAAATTTTTATTTATTTCGGTGGGCATAAGAAAGAAAAGTCAACATATCCATATGATACCACTTTATTCAATCCAACTAAACTTACACTATCCCATTATATTCAAATAGCTTTTTATAAATGCATATATCTGAAAACAATAACTTCAACCACAAAAGTTATTACGGCAAATCCCGAACCAATTGCAGCAACAAAAAACGCCAATTCAATACTATGCAAAGTCATCGGCTTATGGTTTGGGTCATTATCGATGACAGATCCATGAAATCGATGCGATCGCTTAATATCCTTCATCCACTTCTCTATCAAACCACCTTGATGTAAAGCGCCTATATTTCTGTCGAATTGGTCGAAATGACGACAGCAGGGCCGTACTAGCATAGTAGAAAGCGAATTAGCAGTTACAATTTTATCGTATTTTCCGAAATAATTGGGATACAACAGAAGGAAGATATTTTGCCCAACTGTTATAAAATCTCTGTTCGTAAAAAACCTCTCCATCGATTCGTGTATGGTGTAATTCGTTTCTACAAATTTTGGGCAGCACGCCGCGAGCAGGGTATTGTGGACATGTTTTGTTGTTACAATAGGATATTTTAATGTTGGAAGATCCGTTAGTTCTGTAGCCGATTTTTCATATAATGGAACAGTAAATATACTGTATATCTTTGCTTGGATATATGTATTTAAGACGATGGCATAAACTAGCATGAAAGCTATAACCATTCTCCCACCTTTGGAGATATATATTTTGAAAGGTGTGTTGAGGTTCAGGCTTAAAACGAAGAAGACAGAGTCAGAAAAAGTAACGTTGGTATTCCCTTTCAACTTGTACGTTGTAAGAATGCATGCTATCAGAGCTCCTACAAACACCACCCAGTATATAGGAGGCATTAGTACCAGAATCCTCTTCCATCCTTCGATTATATTAGGTTTTGGTATAAGAACATGGTAACCCACATCTAATACGTACTGACTTTCATATGAAATGCCTTTAGAAGGTCCCGGTTCGATGTAAGCTAAAGAACCATAAGCAATGATATCCGTTATACTTGCTTTAAATTCTTCTTCTGCTAATTTGGCAGTACCATATTTATTAAATTCTTGTACGTATTTAGGAGAGGGAGGGTTAAATATTAATTGCATGTTGTACTTCCTGGCAATGGCGGTTATTATGCTGATTAGAATACCTGGAGTTTCATTTCTATTATCATTTATCGCATATGGAGCTCTTCTGTCCCAAGCGACTTTCATAGGTCCTCCATAGTACTCAAAATTAGGCAAAGAAGTGGAACAGTTTGACTGTTTGATGATGTAGTTTTTTTCATGGTAAGTATTTGGAACTATGGTGTAAATGCTGTAATTTTTAGCAATTATAACTTTGTATATATGGGACATTTTGAGATAATCAAAGACAACTCTTGTGGTTTTCTCATCATCTATAATAATGATATACTTAGCTTTGCAATGATATCTGCTCGTATTCTCGATGGCGGCAATTGTTTCCTTCAACACCGCATCACTTTGAAAATATATCACGTAGTTTTTATAGGTAATATTCTTGGGAAGTTTGTGTATGTCTTCGTGTTGATATAAATATATTGGACGATCAATATTTTCCAAATCGTTTGCATCCACTACTACAGTTTCTCCGTATAACATCCGAAATATATTTGTTATACAAGTGGAACGACCAAAGTTTGCACCCAGTGTATTGGTACATGGGATATGTATTACTAATATAATACCCCATACTGCTACGTTCATGTCTTAATGTTGGTCTGGTGTGAAGTGAATACCATAAAAATATCACCTAATTTAATTGCAGCATGGAATTACTGGGCTCAATGCGAATATCCAATTTAACGTAAGTGCCCACTTCACTATTTCTTTATGAATAAATTACCGACAAATGCCAATGCTTATTTTCTTGAAAGTCAATAAATCAAGATCAATGAAAATACATATATTTTTAGAGTTACTATTACATTATTATTTCTTTGCCATGTGTTCAACATTATTTAATACTCACAGAATAGATTTTTTTATTAATTAGCAGCACCTGGTAGGTACTTGCGTATAACACCTACTTTGATGACTACCTAGCTGTTTTAATCTAACATAGATTGCTGAGTATAAAAACGATATTAAGTGGTTCCCATTGGTTTAACTTAACCTTAGTTTATATACTAGCACTTTGAACTTCACACCCTGCACGTTGCATTGCTTTGGTCGCATATCGCAGATTCGGATTTCTCTAAAAAAATACTATTGAAATCGGTTGTCATTTTTCCGTCAACTTTTTATTTGGCCTGTACAATGTATAAATAAAGGAAGAAGCAGTGCGCTCCGACCGGGCTGCGATGGCCACAGTGGTCCCAATTGCACATTTAACACGAATAAATTCATAATTTGGAAAATCCTTGACCGATTGTTCCCAAATATGAACCAGTATGCCTTTTTAGGAGTGAATTACTTGTGGCTATACATCATTTTGATATCTCAACCACTTCCGGAGATATAACCCAAAATTTGGTCCCGGTAGTCCAAAAAGTTTCAATTACCGTCAAAGTATTAAATAATGATATAACAAAATCGGTATCAAACGAAAGCTGTCTGCGAAGGTTTTCATCGGATCATATTATATGGTTGCCATCTGTCGAAAGTTAAATTTAAATATAATACCTTTTTAAAATTTGGTTAAGAGAATGCAGATGTTTAATTTATTATAAGGGTCGGCACCAAACGAAAAAAATTTCCTAAACCGGTAAAAAAAAGTGCTATTTGGGTTGCATACACGATGCAGTAATATCAGAATTTTGTGGTAAAGAATTGAAACAGTACACATGAACGTTGGATCACGTGACTAGACAAAGACGAATGGCACAGAGTGGGATGGAAAGCAAACACATTTCTACTATACGAAAACCACTACATTGTTTACATCTGTTGAATATCCTGATATCCGTCCAGGGATGTTTTTTTCTTGCCGAGCGCCGGCCACACGTTTGTTTTGAACCATTTTGCACAAAGTGTAATTACATATCGTGAATAATGAAATGAAGTGAGCAAAAAAGTTACATTTAGTATGTGCGCATAGGTATTTAGTTTATTTTATTGACTAATTACGGTACCGATCGGTTGGTTATTAGTGTTATTACTTAGGCTGTATACCTACACCTAGTTTTGTATACAGGTATACTTATTACTTTAGAATAAGTATGTAATAGTTACAACTTTTTGTGTAAGTTATTCCAACTTTTTGCAAACTAATAAAGTACATATAAGTAATAATTTTTGTCTAGTGTCCATGTCGGTGCAATACGTATAATAATATTGCTTTCTCAAAGAATTTCGTGATATACAATTACATACAATTTGGCATGGGCCAGATTTGTTTTTAATATTTTTTTTGTGCTAGGTTATGAGAAGTAAGTAGAAATATTATATGTATTCTACATACATATCTATAATACATACGTACTGTATAGCTTGAATAAATCCGCCAATTTCGAAAATTGGTTTGCAAATGTGAAAATAATAATAACCAATAAAATGTATTTGCCGGTGCTAACTTCATTGTGTAATTGTTTCATGCTCGGGATTGTACTCACCTCAAGCACACCCATGCTAAATAGCATTCATTATTTTTATAAATTCTTTTCGAAGAAGCATAAAATTGTGTTATGTATCATTCGAAACTTGGTACATTACAAATTTACCACTATCCAATGGTTTCAAATGCGAAAATAATAATAAACTATGAAACATATATACTGCAGCTAATTTCATTGTGTGATTTTATATTTTTGGGGTTGTACAGAAGTAGTCAGGTCTTCCGGGAATCAATCGATACGTGCCATTCTGTACTTGTATATTTACTTGTAATTCGTGACAGAAAAATCCTGAAGCTTCTGTTGACTAAGAAATTTTTGATTTCCATTCATATAACCCCAATTCACAGAGGGTAACACTTGTTACGCTACAAATAATCCGTTATACATCGGTTAAACCTTTACGATAAATACTTCACATTTCATTAATTTTATAACCATTATTCAAATAAACACAGTTTGATTACACATGATTTCGCAGCTTATAAAAAAAAGCAAACAGTACAGTTTCAAGAATAATTTTCAGAAACATAACCTCAATAATGCCATTGCAGTTTTGACGCTATTATGAATTAGATTGAATCCGTAGGAATGAAAGCAAAAATCAATACATATTTTCGTTTGGGTTGCCTACATCAAGGGGTTAAACAAGAGCGACATCTCGTGTCAAACGCTTGAACTACAGACCAATGAATATGTCAATTAATTTTACACGACCAGTTTTTGTGAATAAAGTACAAGACGACTAAATTACAATTTATTTTATTATGGTTGTATATACCATTCGGTTCAGAAGAACATGGTGATTTTTATCTCTATTTTATCTCCGTTAAATGTTCTTATTGCGGCCATTTGAGCATAACAAATAATAAATTTATAGAGACAATTAAACTGCGATCTCTATTTATAATCTTGCAAATTTAGATATTCAATTAATCCTCTGTATTAAATGTCTTGTATACGTTTCAGTTGAGAGCAAGATTTCTGCGTCGTATGTGGTAAGCTTCCCTGTGACGCCGACCGTTAAGAGAATACATGCGAAATGTGAAATAAACAGAATTATGCTTTGAGCAAATTAATCGAATCCGCCTCCAGTTTTTTCTTTTTGCTACATTTTCTTTGTTTTCTGACGCGTTTTTTAATCGCGTCTTATATCGCGTGAGTTTTCTGAAGCGCGTGTGCTTTTGACACGCGTGTTTTCTTGACAACGAAAACCAAAAACCACCCGCATCAGAAAACGCGCTTAAAAAACACGCGCGTCAAAAAAACGCGCGCGTCGGAAAGCAAACGTTTCATAAAACACGCTTGTCAGAAAACGCGCGACACAGAAAACGCGCATAAAAATACGTGCGTCATTATACTTCAGAAAAACACGCACGTCAGAAAACACGCGCGTCAGAAAACACGCGCTGCAGATAACTCGCGAGTCATAAAACACGAGCTTCAAAGCACGTGACCTTTAGAAAACACGCGCGTCAGAAAACACGCTCAACAGAAAACGGGAGTAAAAATTATGATACACTTCAAAACCGTTAATTAAAATCAGTTTGGCCTAGGCCATACCAGTTTGACCTGAAGTATGCCTTTACATACCAGGTTAAACTAGTTTGGCTTAGCATAAACTAGTTGTGCTTACCGCTCTTCGGCCGAACTAGTTTGGCCTAGGTAAAACTGGTTCTGCCTGAAAACGGGTTTTACCGGTAACATTTGAACCGGTAACTCCATAATTTACGAAATAATAATAATAATTACGAATTACTGAAACAACAGGTGCAAGAGAGGTTGCGACGAAAAGAATGCTCAACAGGGTTTTATGCAAATTGGGTTTTTGGGGTTTTGGTTTGGGGGTTTTCTACTTTTTAAAGCATGCACTCGCCGGCAATTTTTTAAAAACTTAATTTTTTACGGTTTTCATAAAAAAAAACTTGGTCTATATTACGAGATGTAACTTATAATATATAATAAGAACAAACAGTGTTTTGTCGTAGACCTAATGTAAATAGTCTAATCCAATTACTAATGGATAGTAGACATAAATCAAACCATATACAACATAAAAAAATCACAAATGAATATGACCCATTATTTTACTATAAAATGAGCGGCGCGCAATTTTCTAAGTTTGGTGTTGTCATATTCCAAAACTACCAACTTTTGCCAGATAATTTTCTCGTTTAATGATAGTTCAGATATTTAACTGTAAACCTGTGTGATTTTTTTTTGCTTTTGCAGATTTCAGAAATTTGAATTAGTTCGCGTTAAATGTGCATTTTGGACCATCGTGCGCTCGTGTAAAAAAGTGGTGTAAAATGTTCAAAGTATATGCCATCAGATTTCTCGCTATATGGTCTTAAAGAAGAAGGTTCAAAGTTTTAGTTGATCCTATATAAAAATATCTACTAAATAACGTTACAGTTTTGCATGTGTTAGAAAGTAGCCAATGCATTTTTTGCACCTTTAACTCTGTTTTTCGAGAAAACTTGAGCCAATTCACAATTTCTGTGCTCAGGTTCGGATTTCTGGGAAAAAATCCTATACGAATCAGTTGTCATTTGTCCGGCAGTTTTTTTTTGGTGGCCAGTGTATTGCTTCGCTTAGTGTAGTCCCACAAATTAATACCATAGGACTACCCACTACCCAGTAGCCACCCAGGTTGGAGTATCTGCTTGTAAAGTATGAGCTTATTGTAAATCTTATCGACTTTCTACCAATAAGACAGTAGATTCTTTTTGTATCTTATTCACAATAAAATTCTTCTCGTTTCTTTTTAACATGAGCTTTACGGCGAAACTTGTTATTCAGCGTCATACCACGGTATTTTGCCAACTTCGAGTAAGATACGGTTATTGTTATTGTTGTAAGTATATGTGAGCAAGATATGGTTTGTTCCACAACGGTGTATGCAATGTAGCTTGTACGTATGTATATGTAAGAAGCTACACATGTAAGACTAGCTGATATTTTGCCCCTCTATATAACAATATACTTACACATTTCGTGGAAAATGGGTAGAAATCCCACCCCGTCAGTGGGGGTGCCAACCACTGTATTTACCTGCGTCTAAAGTAGGTACAGATTCAGTAAGAACGGTATTTTCAAGCGATGTGCATCCAAATGCAACAGCATCCCGAAAATAGTTAAAAATAGAATAACCTATTACAAGATGCGTTTGCAATTCACTCCAACTTTGTGGTTTGCTACATTGTTACCATGCCTTTTGTGCAAATTTGTGAATACAACTATACAAACAACAGCGGAAGAAGATAGTGAACAAAGGATATATCCAAAGTGTTGCCCTAGTAATTTTGTATACAATTCCGAAGAGAAACATTGCGTAGAATCAAAACATACTGTGTCCAGTAACAAAATGCTTTTGATGAGGAGTGAAATATCTTTCGGAAAAGATTGTCAGGTGGCAACTGAGAAGATATATGAAGACTTTGAGTTCTATAAGGAATTTGTACTGGAGAATACGACATTAATTCATAGAAATGAAACGTTTGCCATCGGACGGTATTGTGTGGATTTTACAGTTGATAAAAGATACATTGTGAAGTTGTGCCGTGGTAGGAATTTTTGTAAAGTTGGGAAAAATAGGACGTGTTTGAAGAAATGTTGCCCCGATGGACATGCGTTTGTTAATAAAATTTGTACATATGCTCCCATGGTTAGTTTTGATGTAGCACAAATTTCGCATATGTTTGTTAACAGTACATTGGGTGAGTAGAAAGATATGAAATTTTAAACTGTGTTTTAAAAACTCCACTACATTGAAAATTGTATACAAAGATTGTCTGGGTATGGGTAATGGCAAGGGGAAGTTTCCCTTTAGGTAAAATTTCACTTTCCGTTTACATGTAAAAAGGCACTTGCATCTAGTTCAATTGGGTTAATAACTATAAAAATTTAAATACTTTTAAAGTATAGTAAACTTATAAATTATTTGACGTATTGTGAATAGAATTAAAATGTAAAGGACTGTATTTAGATATACAATATAAGGAGGCGATCAGTAGTTATTCTAAGTTTGCAAAAATTCATTAATTATCTAGAAAATATCATTATATTTGTTGGTATTACTTCTTAAAGTCAGTTTGTAATTATTTTAGATGTTGGTTAGTGACTTTTACTTTTAACCCGACGATATTAACACATGTAACATTAATAAAAATCTGATGTGGCCAGGCACATGACTTTATCATACTATATATAAAATTAATAGTTTAGCTGCATGAGATTCTATTTGATCGAGATCGGCTATGTCTGCATTAAAACAAAACTAGTAGAACTAGACAGATATGTCGATTAAAGCTGCGTGCGGATATTGTACTCCGTTGACACCGGGTACACCATCCAAATGACACACGTGTTATTGGGTGTAATAAGCGTAACGATGTACAATATCCGAACGTAGCTTATATTGACAGTATATTTGACGGTATTGTCAAAATATTAGCGTTTGACACTATCTACTGTCATTAGAATCATATCTGACATATAATCTGACATATCCTGGCTACTAGTTATAATGCAGTACGACCGATCTCGATGAAATAGAGTTTGCTCATGCAGCTAAACTATTGATTGTACCAAAAAAATGTCATAGTCATAAATTATTCAGAATTTCCTCCACTTTAATTTATTATTTAACTATTTCGACGAAATTCCAGAAATGGCGGCTTATTTGCAAAATCTTTAAAAAATGCTAAGACTAAACCTCCAGTTCCTTTGGACCCTTTTCAACAGAAAGCTTTTCAGCTCTAAGTTTGGTTATGAAACTTCTAAATATGAAGTTTCGCCCCAATACCTTTAGTAGTTTCTCCGGAATCGTCGCCACAAAAAACGGGTACACACACACATACACACACACACACACACACAGACATTTTTTTGTACCTTGGTCAAAAATGTTCAGGGGACCCAAAAAGACATATTTCCGCTAAAATCTCAAAAATTTTTTTTGGCACGATTACAATACTTTACATACTGCGTATGATAAAGTAAAAATAAAAAAGTATCGAACAATTGTAGTATCTTTTCTAATTGTTATTTAACAGAAAAAGATTCTAATTATGCTGCAATTTATTTGTTTGGTTATAACTTATGTGGTTTTGTTGCCCTAGCAAATACCTTTTCTTGTTAATAAGCACAAACAGAAATAAATGCAACAAAATATTGTAAAATATTTTACATCCTGCGAAGTGTTTTTTTCGTCTGTACTCGCCTCGGGGTCCGGCACTTCACTAACTTTCCTATGCTTTTACACATTTTACTGAACTAACTTAAAAATAATAATGTCGCAAATTTCGAACGTTTATTTAAGAATGTTTGTTCTTTTGGCTACAATGATTCGTGTGGTCTACACGTCTTCAGGTCAAGCTGAAAGTACAAAATCATCAACAACAAGGAGAAATAAGTTATTTAACAAATAGACTTGAAAACAACAAACAAAAACCAACCCATTAGACAAAAGTGGTATTTACAAAATTGAATGTCATGAGTGCAACAAGTTTTATGAAGGACAACAGTAACTCCATAGTTAGTAACCATATTTCAGATACTGGTCACAAGAAAGACATTTCCAACATAAAACATGAAGCTACCAAATGCAGGAAAATGACTCTCCTTGAAGAGTGAGAAATATATAGACATCGGGGAAATACCGGGCCTGCTCCATAATGATCAAACAAACAATCCAGCCTTTAGATTATTTGTTTAAACTTTTTCTTAACTCCCGCCAAGTGATAGTACTCATAATACCTACAGAGGCCACTACCAATAACAATTATTATTGTCTCCCTACTGCCCGATGGTATGTACTAATTAATATGTTCTATTGTCTCAACATTTTAATACCCAATGTACCTTGTTCATTTTCATTTAACACTATGTATATGTAATTTTTATATTTGTTCTATGTTATAATTTGGATGACTTACCTTGAATGTTATTTTATCATTCTGTATTCATTCCTTTTTTACTATTTATTAAATGACTTATTTGTTCTTATTTTTGATGATATTTCTACTTTCAGCTTGGCCTGAAGACGTGTAAACCGTACGAAACAGTACCCAAAAGAACAAAAATTATAAAATAAACATTGGAAATTGACCATATTATTATTTTAAATCTACTTTACCAACGTTACGGAAAAATTCATAGCCATTTACCTGAACTAGTTCGAGGGGTTTAGTTCTTTTTAGTCTCTCACGAGATTCTGATTGTCCAGTAGCTGCAGGGCCTGTTTTATTCTGAATAGTCTATCATATAGGATGACATATAGGAGCAACTAACTTGGCGATTTCGAATAGTCAACGGTATACCTATTTTTTTATGAAACAGTATTTTTATTCAGGTCGCTTTGAATTGGACATAAAAAAGGTATTTTAATCAAAAAAATTCGACGTGTCCGAAGGTAAATCTGTTTTTGTCGAATCTAAACTATCTTTTTTTGACTTAAAATCAGAATCTCAAAAAGTAGAACCAGGCCATTCGTACAAATAAAAAAAATAATGTTTAACGGGCTTTTACTTAATTTTTATGGTATGGTTCATTGTTTTAATTAAATAAAAGAATTCTTCAGGGAAAATTGCAGCCTGGAACAGATTTTCCTAGTAGTGAAGTGAAATACCCAAACAATATGTTTACGTAAATATGCAGTATGCACTAGTCCTAACTTTGATGTAGACTGTAGCGCAAAGTTCGCATATTTGTTCAGTTCGCTGCTAATAGTATAAACAACTGTCTTAATACTATCTATAAATATACAGAATTAGCAGGAATCGGTTACAAATTATTCTGAAGGAACCGAGTTTGATAACGGCGCAACAAAATATTTTTTGGCAAATGTGCAACGCAATATTTAATTCCTTTAATTTATTTCTGTTTTATTATATTTCATTTCAGTTCTAATGCCAAAACATAGCAATAAAATATTGTGAAATCAAACTTCTGCGTAACACAAAATCATAAAACTATTGCTAATTTTGACCTGAATTGAAAAAAAAATATGACTATGGTAGGCAGTGTAGGCACAACATGTTTTTCTAATCCTTTCTATGTTGTAATTGAATCTGAATTATCACTTAATTTTCGGAAAACTTGAACTGATGCAAACCTCAAAAAGACTAAAAAAAAACATTGTCGTCTGTTAACTCTTCGCTAAATTTAATTCGTAAAAACTTCGTAAAAAAAGATCTTAGCAAATTCACCTTAGCTAACGATCATGGTTCTAAAATAGGTTATGAAAATTTTGTTTTAGAAGATTACGTCGCCACACTTCATGAAAACAAAAGTTGTTCAAGATACATAGCAAACAAAAGTAACTCTTTGACAATGAAATCCGATGGCAGTATCATCGTAACCGATACCAATGGTTTAAAGGAATACACAATAGATGAAGAGATTTATTGTGTTGAGAACTTGGTAAGAAAAGACCAAGCCAACAAAGGAAGAATGATAGTTTTGCTATGTTCAACCACTAATGAAGACCAATTTGCAATCAGCAAATACCTAATGGCATTCTCATGCATATGCCATTTCGTTACAATATATTTCTTCTTTAAATGTCGAAAGATCATCCAAAAAGCTATAACATCATTTTGCATAGCGCAAACTATCTCTTTTACGATACTATCCCTTTTGCAATTTAAACCAAACCAAAATGTTGGAAGCATTTGGTGTAGCATAGCAGGTAATTGAACCAATTTGTGAAAATGTTAATATACTAATGCTACTTATTTTTAGGTTATTCCCATTTGTATTTCTCATTAGCTGCAATTATATGGTTAAATGTTATTGCTTATGAAATATGTAGAACCTTAAGGTAGGTATGACTCGTTTTGGTATTAAGTTTATTCTTTACTAATCTTCTGTTATTCGCTTTACAGGTCAATGGAACGAATTCAAAATAGTTCCCGTACATTTTTTGACAAGCAAACAATACGATATAACTTATATGCTTGGGGCTTCGCGGCTTTTATTACAATTTTTTGCTCACTGGATATCTACTTTTATATCTTACCAAAAGAAGTGCATCCAGAGCTGGGTAGTAGGCGCTGCATACTGGAAAATCACGTAAAAGGTGTGTTGATCAACATTTCCTTCTCTATTTCATGGCTAGAGCGATTAAAATGCAATTATATAAAGTAAGAGGAGAGATGGTTTACATTAAGTGTGTTAAAACAGCAAACAAATGAAACGCGCTCTTTATCGTTCGTTCTAAGAAGTAGATTGAGCCAGCACAACATCAGAACGATAATATTTGTTCGTTAGGTATCCGGTGTTTTTGCAAGGTGATTCCAGCCATAATATATTACGTATGTAACGAAATGGCTGAAGGTAAAGTTGTAAATGTTTACGACTTACACGCGGATACTGTTCTTATATATTGCAGTCTAGCCATAACCACATCTACATGTGTGTTATGCACGTTGTCGTTTTTGTCGTGCTGTGCATTCTCTCTTCCTATTTATTTTCAAATGCCAACTTGAAGGCACAGCTTGAAGGCAAAGACCAAAACAATACTACACTAATACTTATTTCATTGGCTGGCGTGTAATATTATGTGTAGTGTTGTCAAGTAATGGTTGCCCATTTATCGCTAATACTTGTTTCTCTTTATGTCGAAAATACAATCTCCTAATCATTTTATTTCAATATTTAGCCAAATAATTTCGTTTTTATAAGGGAATTCTAAATCACCATAAAATAAAAGAAAATCTGATGTGGCCAGGCACATGACTTTATCATACTATATATAAAATTGATAGTTTAGCTGCATGAGATTCTATTTGATCGAGATCGGCCATGTCTGCATTAAAATAAAACTAGTAGAACTAGACAGATATGTTGCTTATATTGACAGTAGGTATTGTCAAAACATTAGCGTTTGACACTACCTACTATCATTAGAATCAAAATATCTGAAAAATTCTCCTTAATGCAGTACGACCGATCACGATGAACTAGAATTTGCTCATGCAGCTAAACTATTAATTTTACCAAAAAATGTCATAGTCACAAATTATTCATACTACGTATGATAAAGTAAAAATAGCTAGTCTCAAACCTCTGGTAGGTGTAATATGTCTAAAAAAGCTTGCGACATCCTTAGCAATTTCATAAGATAATAAAACTATGTTACAATAATAAATATTGAATGTATAATGATCAGGGATGTTAATTTACGGTAATTACGGTAATTAACTTTTTTCGTAAATTACCATTTAAATTAAAATTATTAATTTCAAATATTAAATTACCACGTAATTAAAAATCTGATGTGGCCAGGCACATGACTTTATCATACTATATATAAAATTAATAGTTTAGCTGCATGAGATTCTATTTGATCGAGATCGGCTGTCTGTATTAAAATAAAAATAGTAGAACTAGACAGATATCTCGATTAAAGCTGCGTTCGGATATTGTACTCCGTTGACACCGGGTACACCGTCCAAATGACACCTACGTGTTATTGGGTGTAAAAAGTGTAACGGGGTTCAATATCCGAACGCAGCCTATATTGACAGTAGTATTTTCAAAACATTAGCGTTTGACACTAGCTACTGTCATTAGAATCAAAAAATCTGACATATCCTGGCTACTAGTTTTAAAGCAGTACGACCGATCTCGATGAAATAGAATTTGCTCATGCAGCTAAACTATAAATTCTACCAAAAAATGTCATATACATAAATTATAGAAAATTTCCTCTCCTTTAATTTATTATTTAACTATTTTGACGACATTACACAAATAGCGGCTCATTTGCAAAATCTTCGAAAAATGCTATGAGTAAACCACCAGTTCCTTTGGACCCTTTTCAACAGAAAGCTTTTCAGCTCTAAGTTTGGTTATGAAACTTCTAAATATGAAGTTTCGTCCCGACACCTTTAGTAGTTTCTCCGGAATCGTCGCCACAAAAACGGGCACACACACACACACACACACACACACACACATACACACACACATACACACACACACACAGACATTTTTTGTACCTTGGTCAAAAATGTTCAGGGGACCCAAAAAGACATATTTCCGCTAAAATCTCAAAAATTTTTTTTGGCATGATTACAATACTTTACATACTGCGTATGATAAAGTAAAAATTAAAAATGGTAAGTTACGATGGCATAAATTACCGGGTAATTAAAAATTCAGAATGGTAAATTACGCTGGTTTAAATTACCGGGTAATTAAAAATTCATGATGGTAAATTACGCCTGTTTAAATTACCGGGTAATTAAAAATTCAAAATGTTAAATTACGCTGATTTAAATTACCGGGTAATAAAAAATTCAAAATGTTAAATTAAACAGATCACTGTAAGTTATGATTACTACTAATGTTAATAAAAATGTTTGGTAAAACCTTAAATCATTATTTTGTGGATAACTAGCTATTTCTGATATTTCGTGTTTTTACTATGAAAACATGAAATATCTTACTATTTTTTATCAGAATATGTCCATAGAGATCATTATAATAGTTCAGTTGGAACGATTTTTCATTTTAATGTTTAATGGGGAATATCTGGCAACACGGGCGTAATACTGGTTGTTTGCTAACAAGTTTGCTAACTTGAAACCGAATGCTGCCAAACTGAAAGTTTACAATGGTAATATTTAAAGGTATTTTAACTACTGCTATTCATAAAATTTTTAGTTGCTATGTTGATCTGGTCAATTTGGTTGTTGCTTTTCATTTTATTTTCATTTTTCTACTTTTTATATTTTCTTTCTATTTCTTTTTACAGATGGAAACTACAGTTATGCAATATACTTTTTGCTTCCCATGGCACTTGTGATCGTGATCAATACCTGCTTGTACTACTTGACCATAAAGTACTACATCCAAGCCAAGTCAGTGCTTAGAGGATTTGCTGATTCATCTTCTCACCATGGCAGGAGACCAATTAACCATGCTCTAACATTCTACGGGGACATGTAAAAAATATGTTAATAAGTTTATCTGTGCAATGTGTAATGATTCTAGATTCTAGGCTTCATATGGTATTAAAACTCTTTGCCATTATGGGATGCACATGGATATTTGAAATAATATTTTCCGTCTACGACTTCAAGCAAAATGATGCGCTACGACGAATTGAGATTACATTTGACACAGTGAACGCATTACAAGGTAATGTTGTGGATTTTATGTACCTACAAGTTTACAGAACTATGTTTAATTGTTTCAGGTTTTATAATTTATGTGATCTTCCTTGGAAACAAGCATTTTTGTAGAAAAGTACGCGCCCTTAGAAGATATACCACGCGTTACTTCTCCAGCCGTGAGGAAAGTAAGTTCTATAATTACACTGGAGTTTCGATAAGATGTATGAATTAAAATGATTGGTCAAAATTAAGAAAACATCCTATTTTTTAACAAGAAATATTGCAGACTAAAATACGTACAACATTAGACAGCCGTTTCTCTGTGAGTATTTCAAATAATGCAAATTCTTAACAGAATTTGTTTGTTTTAAGACAATACATACTTTTAATAAGAATATTTTGTTCATATAAAACAACCTAAATATTTGATTTAAGAAAGCGAGTGTTATGATTTAAGAAAGTAGTTGATTTGAAAATAATGTGAAGAATGCCAATAGATGGAGCTTTAGGTGTCTCGTCGTAAGAGGGTTCTCCTGGAGGGTATATAACGCCATAAATGTCTATGCAGCATCAGTGATTGTGCTATTCTATAATAGCAATAATCTATAAATGTACCTGACGTAGAATTGTCCAAACGCTCTAGTATTGGTGTAAAAGAGACCAATAAGGGACAGAGTTCCATCTCTAGTTGGAAAATAACAATATTCTTTTTTGAATGCGTTAATTGCATTCTATGTAAAATATTATTTGCTTTCAAAAATAACATGTTCATATTTAAAACATGTAGGTGCATGTTTAATCCAAGAATGTGTGCTGATTTCTACTTTTGAACCTTTTGATTAGAAAGAACAAATTCTTAAGTCAAAAAAGTACAGTATCCATTTAGTATCGTACAATTTTAAAGTAAGGCAGCCGGTCAAAATAATGGATTTCTTCAATGAACGTATATATTCTTGCGTATATATATAAAACAATCGTTGTTTTGGATTAACAAACATTCTTATTTTGTAAACTTTTTTTTTGCGTTTGCTGATAAAAAATATGAGACAAATATTAGATAAAAGTTCTAAGCTATATTTCCAAAGAAGCTCAAATTAAAAGAATGTTAAAAAGCACTAATATGTACTGTTGGGTGAAGATGCACGTTTTACTTTTTAGAAGCCAGATTTTTCATTTGTCCCAATATCTGAACATTTGTAAAGTTGAGAAAAACTAATAGTTATAGAAACACTAGACAATTTTTTAAAACATATTTGATTTAAATTTAATTTGGAATAATCAGGGATGTAAAAGCGTAATTTACCGCGTAAATTGCCGAATTAATTACCGTAATTAATGGTAATTTACCGATTTTTAATTACCGTAATTTACCGTCAATTTAAATTACTGTTGGTAATTTACCGTCAATTTTAATTACCGTTGCTAATTTACCGGAATTTATACATTAATTTCAATGACCTTCCATCAGTAGACGCATGAATGCGCCCCACCCCTCCTAAGCAGTCGACAAGTGCATTGTTGTTTGCGTTTGCCTGGGAAGTACCTAACAATCCGCGTGGTGCATGGTGGGACTCGTGCGTGACAATGTTATTCAATCATCCGTCATTACTTGAGAAAATACAGAACTAATATTTTGTATTTAATCAATAGAGAAGTGGAAAGCCCCTTCGCCAATGGCGACCAATCCAACAAATCCGATAATGCAGTTCTGAAATCAGAAGCCATTCATTATCAGAATTCACTTTGTAATAAATATGCCAGTGTTAGAAAAATGACAAATGACAAAAAACCCTCTGTGAACCGGAGAGTTATTTTGTGAATGTGGACAGAATTAAATTGTTTATTTTCTACTATTATTATTCTGTTTGATTTTCCTGTTTTTGTAGAAGTGCTATAAATAGCATTTCTATGTAGTCTTTGCTTTGGTTTTAGTACTATCAAATCAGGCAAAAGATCAGAGATAGCTAGTTATCCACAAAATAATGATTTAAGGTTTTACCAAATATTTTTATTAACATTAGTAGTAACCATAACTTACAGTGATCTGTTTAATTTAACATTTTGAATTTTTAATTATCTGGTAATTTAAACAGGCGTAATTTACCATTTTGAATTTTTAATTACCCGGTAATTTAAACAGGCGTAATTTGCCATTTTGAATTTTTAATTACCCTGTAATTTAAACCAGCGTAATTTACCATTTTGAATATTTAATTATGTACCCGGTAATTTAAACAGGCATAATTTACCATTTTGAATTTTTAATTACCCGGTAATTTAAACCAGCGTAATTTACCATTTTGTATTTTTAATTACCCGGTAATTTATGCCATCGTAATTTACCATTTTTAATTTTTAATTACGTGGTAATTTAATATTTGAAATTAATATTTAGAAAATAAACTGCTTTCGGGCGAGCAACATGGTTCGCAAAACGTCAGCATTAACAAATCTTGACACACGGCATAACCCGGAAGCAATTTATTTTCTAAATGATTCTGGCCCTGAAAGCCTATGTACGTACCTGAAATTATTAATTTTAATTTCAACGGTAATTTACGAAAAAAAAATAATTACCGTAATTTAACATCCCTGGGAATAATAGATTAGTTGATGAATTCATAAATAATCCCAAAAAAACTCACATGGCGACTAAATGAAAAGAAGTGTCAAAAATATAATAATCACAATTGCACACATCTGCTAACGGATGCTAGCTGTCAAAATCATTTTTGTGGCTGTAATTGTAAATTGGGAGAGATTTTTAAAATTCCAAATCGGAGGGCGGTCAAGAAAAATAAAAAATGATCAAACATGATCAGCAAATGAGTGAAGTCAAACGATGGTGTAATGAAAAGTTCAAAATTCCAATGACTTCACGAATATCGTCTTTGGCCAATATTTGTTACCACTCAATTACAAATTTAAAAAAAAACGATAAGGAAATTAGTATCTTAAACTTCATCCTTAAAGTTAAACATGTAACGAGAAAGTTTATTTTAAGTACAAATTCGCATTTCTTAGTATACCAGATCTCAACCCAATCATATCTAATTATTTATGCAGAACCAAAACAAATATTATTCAACATTCTGGATTTACACTGGCAACTTTATGAATACTTCAACGCGGTTTATTTATACCGATGTACAATAAACATTCTCTTACTAACACAAACCTTATTATAGGTTTCGATACCACAGCCACCATCACAACCCGTCTATAGGTGGCAGCACTAACACCACTCCGATCTCAACCGAAAAGATTCCGTTCGTTATCCCGGTATTCCTTTATTTATTCAGGAGCGCTGCCAGAAACAGATGAACATCGATTCCGACCACCGAATAATAGATGGCGCTAACTTGCAAATATCAAGAGTCTTGAATTTGGTACGTTCAAAAGATGGCTTTGCTATCTATCTGCACGGAAATAAAGCAGGTCACTTCGATTTACTCTGCGAAAGCTCTCTGACCTTCGTCTGCGTCACTACTCGACATGGGGTCGATAGTAAATAGCCTCAGACGTTAGTTTCGACAGAAGGGATGGATTAGCCAATAAAACTGTCACTAAGGGTTGGTAATTAAATGTCCTTATGGGACATTTCTTGCCTTCTTGCGACTATCTTGTCATTCTATGTTATACCTTGGAGATGGGTCGCTTAATTACAATTAACTTAATAATCGTTGGATCAACTTAATATTAATGTAGGTTTAAGAAGTAATCTCGCCCGAATTCAAAGTAAACGTTCGTTTTCAACACTTTTAGTTCTATTATCTGAAAATAGTGGCCATTTTCATAATTTTAGGGGTTGCTACCGGCTGTGAAACTCAAATAAAAGTAATACATTGTTTTCCGATTTCAAAAACAACATTTGATAATTGTTTTTAAAAAATATGGTGGGTGGGAATCCTACTTCCACTAATTTATACTACAAAAAAACATTATACTACGCATTTCTGCGTTCAGAAATTGTAAATTCACATTCTGACATCTGCACTAAAAAGTTTAATTAATGATTACCTTTCTACTATTAATTAATAGTTGACAACTATTAATAATACTAAAAAGATAATCAAGTATTATTGTGGTATGCAAAATATCTTTTTAAATAAAAGGTTAAGTTTGAGAGCCAGTAGCAATGTCTAAACATTATTTGAAAGTTATGAAAGCCTTACTTATTTTATCATTCATGTTGCAAATGAGCCACAAACAAATATTTTGATCAAATAAGCATACGTATTTTATATCATTAGATAGGTATTTGATGTAAAACTATTATATCTACGGCTGTTATCATGTCGTTGTGACTGTTGAATGAATAAAGTTTGTACTTTTTATGTTTGTATTGTTTGTTGTTTATGTACATTATTTCGTAACACATTAAATTTACATATTTTGTGTAAATTTCTTGTTTATGGTTTCCTGAGTTACGGTTCCCCCGTTTTCTTTTGTTTTAAAGAAGGATAGCGTAAAAACTTCAAAAAAATAACTTTTACTCAACTCAAATCAAAGTAAGTACTCACTTGTCTTGTGTGCAAGCGCACACCATTAAACTTTTGAATCCTCATTCTTATTCACTACAAGAAAACGTACCTAATGTATTTTATATTCTATAGTTTTTCAAAATTTTCTACTTTTTTTGTGGGAAAATACTTTATGTATTAAGTAACGACGTTATTAATTTTATTCAGGTTTATTGTTTGTTGTATATGTATATTATTTCGTAACACATTAAATATTTTGTGTAAATTTCTTGTTTATGGTTTCCTGAGTTACGGTTCCCCCGTTTTCTTTTGTTTTAAAGAAGGATATCGTAAAAACTTCAAAAAAATAACTTTTACTCAACTCAAATCAAAGTAAGTACTCACTTGTCTTGTGTGCAAGCGCACACCATTAAACTTTTGAATCCTCATTCTTATTCACTACAAGAAAACGTACCTAATGTGTTTTATATTCTATAGTTTTTCAAAATTTTCTACTTTTTTTGTGGGAAAATACTTTATGTATTAAGTAACGACGTTATTAATTTTATTCAGGTTTATTGCTAGGTTGTTTTTCCTATTGTTCTAAAATCAATTGAAAGTAAAACTGAAACATATACATTATACTTTCACTTATTTCGTCTTACGTTAGATTAGGATACTCCATGGATGCTCGCCCTGCTCCCATGGGCGCCCGCAGAAATATTTCCATGGCGGTGAAAAACGAAAGCCGGCCATGGGTTGGGTTAAGAGTTGCCAACTCCAAAAAATAGGGTTAATGGAAACCAGAGCTACCGTTCCGGTTTTGGTATAAAAGCCAATCGTTTATAACGTTTGCAAAAATTCTTGCATAAATTTCTATCATACCCCAAATTGTAGGTAATTAGAGCACGTAGAGCGGAGTTTTGCCCCATGGAAAACTAGCCCTAAATGGCGATAATATCCGTTCGAATAGCAACAGTATTTCAAACATTTTCTGCAGAAAAATGTTTATAACTTTGGAAAGATTCTTGCATAAATTTCTATCATACCCCAAATTGTAGGTAATTAAAACACGTAGAGCAGAGTTTTGCCCCATGGAAAACTAGCCCTAAATATCGATAATGTCCGTTCGAATAACAACCGTATTTCCAAAATTTCTACAGAAAAATGTTGTTAACTTTGGAAAGATTATTATTGCATAAGTTTCTATCACAACCGAAATTGTTGGTTATTAAAAGACCTAGTAGCCCTTCGACGCTCGAAGTTTTGCCCCATGGACAACAAGTCCTAAATGGCGATAATGTCCGTTCAAATAGCAAACGTAGTTCAAACAGTTGCTAAAGAAAAATGTTTATAACTTTTGCAAAATTTGTTGCATATATTTCTATCATAATTCATATTGTAGGTAATTAAAAGAACTAGTAGCTCTTCGACGCTCGGAGTTTTGCCCCATGGACAAGAACCTCTAAATGGCGATGATGTCCGTTCGAATAGCCAACGTATTTCAAACAGTTGCTAAAGAAATATGTTTATAACTTATGCAAAAATTGCTGCGTAAATTTCTATCATACCTCAAATTGTAGGTAATTAAAATTCTTAGTAGCCCTTCGACGTTTGGAGTTTTGCCCCATGGACAACAACCCTTACATGGGGATAATGTTTAAGTTTTGCAAAAATTGTTGCATACATTTCTATCATACCCCAAATTATAGGTAATTAAAAGACCTAGTAGCCTATAGACGCTCGGAGTTTTGCTGAATAGCGACAATCTCCATTCGAATAGCAAACGTATTTCAGTCAACTTTTGCAAAAATTGATAACATAATAGTAACCCTTATCAATTCAAAGCCACATCCAATGCATGCTGTCATTGCAGTTAATACCAACATTATTTATCAGTTATTAAATTTGAATTAAGTTTCTGTCCATGTTTCATTTATTCCTTTCTGGTTGTATCTAAATTAATTCATTACTGCCATCAAAACAAGTCTTAATGACTCCAGGGATAGGGAAGACAGATTCCTTTTTTTCTGTTTTCAATGTTATAAGGTCTGTGATAACTTTGATGAATTTATTTACAACGCGGAGAAAAAAAAATCAAAATCTCTAAAAGGTAAACAGGCTAGGCTGTTGGACATAAGCAAACTTATAAAACTATATAAAATGTTTCTTCGTAACTATATTTTACAATCATTCAGAAATTGGGATGAATTCAAAACTAAAGTAAAAGAATTGAAGTGATATAAAGCTAATATAAAGATATAAAGCAGAGTACAAGAAAACTAAAGAAAGAGTTAAAAGAAAAAAATTAAAAAGGTTCATTTTAGGCTTTACCTGTGTAACAAGGTTTAAGACTCTTTACCCACCATTTCAAAAGCATGTGGTAATCTTAATAAATGTTCTTTTGCGGTGGTGATAAAATCATCAAAATTTATCAAAGACTGCAAAAAATATTGAACATCAAAGCTAAAATTTGCAAGGGTTTCTTTGTAACTCCGTATCTTTGACCAACATTCAAATTTTGGGATTATTCAAAAAAACAATGTAGGTAATTCATATGGCTTCTTAACTTATAAAGTTGATAAAGTTCCTTAATTACTTAACAGGGTGTCCCTAACTTAGAGCAACAAAACATCATGTTGGTTCTCCTGGTATAATATGCTTTAAGCATTTAATTTCGAAATTCCAAAATCACGGGACTGGTTTGACGAATTTACTTACAATGAGTTGAAATAATCATCAAAATCGGTAAAAGACTACGAACGTTATGGAACATCAAAGTTTCGCAAAATTTAGATGGCCCGATTTTGTGTAGATAATTGTGATACATATAACTGAAATGATAATAAAGATAAGTAAAATGACTGAATCTAGAAAGAAATCTATCAGTTGGTTTTCGGTATTAGCTATTGAAGTTTGAAGACAAAATTATCGTTGTATACATGGTTAGTCAAACCGTAAACACCTTCAAAAATGTATTCAAACAAAAGTTTCTTGGGTTTAAACAAGCTATCGTTTAAATATATTTTAATATACAGGGTGTTTTATTATGGAACGTTAGTAACCTTGCTTTTTTCCTTTTTCTGTATATTTTTATTTTTTTAAGATTAAGATTAATACTAAGACTAAGATTTTTCCTGAGAAATCATTTTTTTATATAAAATGCATCATTTTTGAGTTATATGCAATTAATCAAAACTCCTTGAAATTAAGAATATTTTCCCACATACATACACATTTATTTTAATTTAGCAGTTTGAATATTTAATGTAATTCTATTTAATTGGTTTGTTATTTTTTCTTGATTTTTTAATCTTTTCTCTGTTTGGTTAAAATAAAAGGCCGAAAGTTTTGTTTAATTGCTTAAAACTCAAAAAATAAGGGGTGCTGAATTAGATAAAGTAAAGGGTAGGTTTCCATAATAAAATAAACATTCTGTATATTAAAAATATATTTAAACAAAAGTTTGTTTAAAACTAGAAAAAAACTTGTTTACAAATTTTTTTACGATTGGTAAATTATTTCGGTGTTGCGTTAATTTTGATTAATTGTTTTGAAGAATGTACTGTAAATTTTCATTGTAACAACGGATTGTCCAGAAACCGTCAGCAATATCTTTGCGCGAATATAACCGAAGCAATTAATAATAATAATAATCCACGCCTTACCATCCCCCAACAGCTTTCGCCACTACGGGGGCATCGGCAGAAAGAGGAAATTTAAACAAAAGTTTGTTTAAAACTAAAAAAGACTTCTGTTTAAAATTTCTTTTTCCGGTTGGTAAATCATTTAGGTGTTGCGTCAATTTTGATTAATAACTTATCTCAAAAATTATGCAAAAATTACTCGTACAAAAAATTCTTAGAATTAATCTTAGAATTAAAAATACAAATAAAAATATACAAATTTGCAAAATAAAAAATGAAATCAGCACTGTGCATTCCAAAAATATATTTAAATGTGTATTTTTTTAATGTTGGAGAATTATTTAGGTGTTCCGGTAATTTTGACTAACCCTGTATATATATAGTTTTTAAGAAAGTACTGCAAATTTTCATTGTAACAACAGATTTTCTAGAAACCGTTATCAATATATTCGCGTGAAAATAACCGAAACAATTGGAAAATTAGTTTCAAAATTATTGTTTTATCTGCCACTCCTTAACGCATAAATGGAAACAATTTTTCGTTGCAGAAAATTATGCATCAAACAACCCTATTGGTCCTTTAAAATATTTGTTTCCTTTTCGTCTTTCTCCAACGACAACGCAAATATTATCTACTGCGACAATTACTACCCGATATAAAAAGCAAAAACTACCCCTTCGCCTAAAAGCTATCCCATTTTTTCAAAAATTTCCAAAGCAAATTAAGAGAAAGTTACAAGTTAGTTTTACTAAAAACAAAAAATAAAATCAGCGTTTCTGATACACGCGCGTGCATGGTCGCGGAATGTGTGTACTCCCAATGCTGATAATATCGATCGGGGGGGTGCGTGCGCACCCCGGCGGGCAGTTTGGTGCGCGGCGCCTATCCACAGCATCCCGGTCCAGCCCGGGCTCTGCAGTTGTCCGTGCACGAGTCGCGAGATTCGCGAATAACGCTGCCGCGCGCGCCTCCAAGCGACCGCTCGCGTAACTCGCGCGACTCGACTTTTGACGTTTACCGACACGCGAACCACCGGTCTCCGCGATCCTTTCGCACCGGCAATTAAAATACGCGATACACGATTCGCATTTTCGTTTTGCATTTTTGGGACTCTCTGTGTGATCTTGGATTTTTGTTTTAATTTTTTAAATTGTTGTTATTTATGTTCACGTGGATTGGAAATTACTCTACTGACAGGTAGGTTTTATAATTAATTGTTTTGATGATTTATTAGTGTAATTTTGGTTATTTGACAAGCAATTGTCTTGTTTTTTAGGAATTAAAAGCTTAAATTGTATTTAAGACTTCGATATAAAATTTATTTATACGATATTTCAATCAATTTGTCTGCTAATTGATCCCAATATACACAGTGGGCCAAAAAAACGGTTCACATTTTTATTACTCGTATTTCCAATAATAATTACTTCATTCAAATATTTTTTTTAAAAACGACTTTTCTATATTGTGAAGATTGAAAACATACCATATTTGCAAAAACAGAACGTTTCAATCCAAAGTTATGTCACTTTTTCTATGGCCATACAGTATTTTTGATAATTTCTAGTCAATTTAATGTGACATGAAAGGTGTATCAAAATCAGTAGATAATGATATTTGTTTGGGTTTTGTCAGAAAGAACAGTAGAGATTTTATAGCGCCTTATACAGAGTGATTTTTTTCCTTTACAGGGTGAACTTTTAAAACATAGTTTATTGTTATTTCTACTCAATAACAGTGGAATTGGATGTTTGTAACAAATACATTGCGGACATATTCGAGATATCTAATAGCATACTTTTCTTCATTATCAATGATGATATATCATACTTGTTGCTTTTTGAGACTTTCTGGGCACATAACTTAAAACCCAACCTTAATTTTTGATACGCAAACTTTCATTTTTAAATGAAGATCATTTCCATCATCAGCCTGAGCCATCTGAATATGTGACCGGCTTCGAAGAGGGGCCTTACGGCTAAATTATCGATTTTGGGGTTTTTGACAGATTCGGAATGCTGGAATCTTATTCTTTAACATGAGAATCGACTTAATCGACTTAATAAAATATTTTCAAACCGACATGTACGTTCCAGATATACAGTTGAAAACATTATACTCGAGAAAAAAGCGTTCAAGTTTGCGAAACGCAGAAAAAACATTCGGTTCAAAGCTGGAGCATTTCTTCAGCATCGAATTTAATATTATTTTTTTTTCTGAGACACATAAATAACGTCGAATAACGTTGTAAATGCTGCACAGAAAAATACATTCTTATGCCCACAAAAAAAATTGTTTTCGAGCACTACGCCATATTACGACGAAATATTATCGTAATGAGCTTTAGACTACATATGTATGACTGGAATAAGCAATAATAATTTATGTGTTTAATTCAAAATGATGTATACTAATTTATATGATCTTGAAAAACAAATCAAGATGATATTAATTAGTATACTAATAATAATTAATATTTGTAACTGTTATCAGCAACCGTAGTATTCAAAATACAACATATCTTTTTAAACATGTTTAAACACTTCTTATTGATATTTATTGATTCTCCAGTAGCTCAAGAATCATACAGTCATTTTTACAATGTTTATTTTTGAAATGGCTAAAACTAAAATCAACAAATTGTGAACATTCATAAACTTTTCAGAAATGGCCTGCCTTTTTCGGGTTTCTTCACTTTTCACTGTTTAATACCAACGATATTATAGTATGCGACTGGAGTAAGGAAACATAGAATTATAAATGGCGAAATCACCGCACAGTGACAAGTCGTAATACTAAGATACCTTTCTCAAAAAAATAATAGATAATATACTACGAAATTATAAATTTTTAAGTTTTGAAGGTTTGAGTTTGCAGAAATCTTGTAATTTTGTAGAGCATAAACAGCCGCGGAACATGTGCAGTCAGAGCACTTGACTTGATTAGCAACATGAATTGTTCTCTAAAGCGTACTCAAACACACCTCAAAGATGTTCATAACTCTGAAATGACTTAACGGAAAAAAACCAAATAAATTGCGCATACTCTTGCAACATTTCTATATAACATATACATACTATCTGCTCTTAGGTTTAAACTTCAACGTGAGACTTTTGAAAAATCGTACCCGGTTTCACAGCATTGTTTACAACCAGTATTACATATGAACATAAATGCTAATCTATAGACAAGATTCCAAATTTTACTCGATCATGATATGACATTTTTGCAGTAAGAGGTTTAGAAGAAAAAAAATCGGAAAGAGTGTTAATTTAAAACAGTTGAAACAGCAGAAATCGGGTACCTATTTACACTTCTGTCGCGCTCATCTTTAAACCGAACCGTAGAAAATTCTTATAGTGATACACTACATATAGAAACGATTAACTAATATATGACACTTTATTATTTTATTTGCTTTTGATAAGTAGTTTCAGAGTTATGAGTCTTCAAACACATGTCTCCATACTATTATTTACCGCAGGGCAGCGCTGTACTCTAGAAGCGTATTTCTCGAAAACTTGATCTTAGCAGTAAGACCCCTTTCTTCCGAGCGAGTCACATATATTGAGATAGTATAATTTTTTTCGATATTTTTGTTTGAAAATGGTAACTTTTACGTGAAAAGCGAATAGACCTGATCATCATACCAGTGAAAGCTAACTGTCATAATTTTTGTTCAATAAAGGAAGATGTTGATTTGAACTCCAAAACACTTCGCGAAAACAATAATAGAAAAATTTGTCAAAAATCTAATGAAAAACAAATGTGGTATATTACGTGAATCAGAAGCAAGAGAAATCCTTCAATAATGTAAAAATAAAACATGGTGCCCATAAGAAAGCTAAAAGGTGTCCATGATTTATCCACCATCCTTAAAAGATAACTCTAGTACGTGTAATGACGTGCTACAGTTGTTGTGCGTGTGGAATGTTTTTGTTACAAACATCCAACTCCACTGGTTTTTGGTTAAAACCACAAAAAAAAAATTTTTTTTCGTTTTCAAATTTCACCCTGCACACTAAAAAATCTCCCTGTATATGGTACTATGAAATCTCTACTATTCTTTTTGGCCACGACCAAACAAATGTCAGTACCTATCCATTTTAATACACTTTCGTTTCGCAAAAAATTGACCCGATTTTATCAACAATGCTGCAACATAAAGTGACATAACATTGGATTGAAACGATCTATTATTGCAAATATTGTATGTTTTCAATCTTCACAATGTAGGCACTTCGTTTTTACAGAAAAACTTAACTTAACTTTACTAAATATTATTGGAAATACGTGTAATTGAAAATGTGTACCGTTTTGTACACAACAGTGTATATATTTTATACAAAATAATTTTAAATAAAAAAGTAACAACAAAACATAATAAATTATATCTCCATTAAGAATATAGACAACAAAGTTAATTGTATAATCAATATAGGCAGAGAATAGAATTGTTCCGGGTTGAGAAGAAAAATTGCGTTCATCAATCTAGGTCCTCTGTGACGCACAGCGGATCAGAAAAAACACGCAACGTTCATTTAATTAAATCCAAACAAATGTCTTCCGAATCCCGGTTATCAGGTCCCCTGTGGCTGAATATATTTTAAAATATGCCCTGTGAATGACCCAGAGACTGGGTAGTCTGCAAAGTTTTGAACGGTTTCGGGTTTCGCGTCGTGATAAATGGAGACAAATTTGTCTTGGATTGTACTACATTAACCTTGGGTTGACTTTTCAAAGTCGCCAAAGTGTGTACAAATTGCTTTCTATCCTGAAATGGTATGAATTGTAATAGAGATAATAGATTTGAGATAGCGTTAAAGATGACTGAAACGCTGAAGCGTAGGTTTGATGTAGCTGTTTTTACTAGAAACTGCTTCTTGTATTATCGTGACAAATATTTTCCTTTTTGTTTTTTAAATTATCGAAAAATGAAATGTGAGAATTATTTCCGCACTTCATTTATGTTTCTCTCTTCTGGTGTTAGAATCAGCACAGAAAGAAAAAGAAATAAAATTCAAGAAAACAAAAAGAAAGCGTTTGGGTGGGAATCATCGCTATTTATTGATACAAAATTATATTAAAAAACAAATAAAATAAAATACAATACAAAATATTTAATCTTATTTACAGAATGTAATTTTATAGCAATATCTGAACCAAGTTAATCAGGTAATTAAGATATCCTTGGATGCTTCGAATGAAAACAATAAACAAAACCATACAAAATGCCACAGTGGTTTAGAACAGACTGAAAAAAGGTGCTATTTATTTTTTAACATTTTAACCCTTTCATACCTGTTGGTACATCCAGTATAATCATATCGGTCGCAAATATAGGTTTTCTTTAAATATATGAGATTTTGATGAGGTATGATATTTTAGGAAAATATATGAGACTCATATAAAACACTGTATAAATAAATAAATAACTAATCCAATCTCCTAAGATACCAAGTATTACAGGTACCAACTATAATAATAATAATAATAATAATAATAATAATAATAATAGTTTCTTTATTTTTCCCAAAAAAATAACAATATATATGCACAAAAATACACAATCACTACAACATCATTCAATTTAGACATAAATGTTAATTAAAGATAAAAATTTCTTACATTGTAGTGAAAAAATAATGGGTAAAAAAGGCGGAGTTCAGAGGACGCTATAGCGTGACTCTGCTCTTCCACTCAACCTTTCCTATAAATTATAAATGTGAAAATAATAACTTAAATTAACATAAAAAAAATTCCAATATAGCATAGTAAAAGGCAAGATTGATGTACTCTTGAAACAAAACAAAACAATAAAAAAAATAAAAATGTTACACTTGCTGGCTGCTCCGCTGCCTTGCGAAAATATACGAGTAAAAGACTCTCTTGAAAGTTAGGGGAGGTTTGCTTCTTACGTCTGCCGGTAGATGATTATATATTTCGCCGATCTGATATGAGTAAGAGTGTTTGAAAGCTTCGGTCTTATGTAGAGGTGGAGTCAGTGTTCCCTTAAAACGAATATTCAGATTATGAACATCTGACCTGAAAGTTATTTTACTATGTAAATATGGAGGAGACTTGCTGGATATAACATTGTGAAACAAGGTTGCGGAGTGCAGCAGCCTTCTGTTCGACATGTTTAACCATTTAACCTCTGTCAGTTTATGTGATATATGATGACGACGGGGAACACCAAACACTAGCCTGAGGCATGAGTTTTGAACCTTCTGGATTTTAAAAACATTTCTAGTCGTTAAAAAAGGGCCATACAGAACATCACAGAAATTCATGTGGGAAAGGACGAGTGACTCACAGAGCATAATTTTTGACTTGACAGAGAGGAAACATCTATTGCTGTAAATCAGTTTCAAGGCTGCATAAGCACGTTGGATAATTTTATTAACATGATGACTGAAAGTCAGTGCTCCATCGAGAAAGACTCCCAAGTTTTTGACACAGTCCTTTAGCGGAATACCCAGCTCACTCTCTACCCGCGTGCGACACTCAGCGTCCTCTCTCATTTTCTTTGGGCCAAATAAAATCAATTCAGTTTTTGAAGGATTAATACAAAGAGAGTGTTTTTTCGCTATAGTAGTTAGACCATTGATATCTAGCTTCAATCTCTCACACGACTCGTCAATATCCGAAGGCCAACGCATAGAGAAAGTGGTCGTTTGAGGTACCATAATTTGGTGTATTGTTACCAATATTGGAAAAAAGAATGGTTTAGCTTAGCTTAAATGAAACAAATCCGGATGAAACTTTTGGTTTTAAAAGAACTATGTTTGGTTTTCCTTAACTGTCTTTAGCTTTAAATGGTTCGATAAAAAAAATGTTGCGGTTTTCCAGTTTTTGCGGAGAAATCTGAATAACTAAGATGTATTTTTTACATAATTTTATTTATTAGTATTTATGGGACTACAAGAATACAATAAAATATGATTTATTTATTCTATTACTTATTCTACATTAAAATTGTATTAATAAATAGATAAGAATCTCCAGCTGTCTACAGAACTTGGTTCTATTATTCTCAGATCATTTCATAAATAGGTACGATTAATAATCTTCTTAAGTCGCCTAGTCTTTTCTTTTGCTTGTATCAAATACTGGTATTTTCGCATTCACCATCTTTGAACTAATATTTCTTCAGGTTCTTCAAATAACCTACGAATTAATTTTTTTATAATTTTAAATATTAATAACATTCCATCATCATTCTTAAATAATTGACTCGAAATTCTCTGTTCCCATAATAGCTGCATGACTAGCTATAAGGAATTTTTGTTACATTTGTATATTTATGTGGTGCTAATGACTATGTCAATTTTTTTAAGCAAATATTTCCTTCTAAAGATATCTCTCTATTCATTTTTAAAGAAAATTGATAATAGTTATGTAATTGATATTATATTTGACAAGTTTAACAATTTCCCCTAATTCCGACACTAAGCGTATATTTTGGTCCGAAATCCGACACCTCAGTGAACCTAATTCAAACAGTGATCCTAAATCAGACACTTGTGGTACATTATTCCGGCAAATATAAACATTCAAGTAAATATAAAGTGTTTTAAATATTATTAAATAAGATTTATTATTAAGAATTGTTAAACATTTATATTTTACCATTTTTAATGCAACACAATATAAAATAATACCTTAGTTTTCTTCAGTCTGCCCTCTTTACCTCATCTGTATGTTTCTTGCATCTGGACACCGACATCCGACACATGTGTCGGAATTACGGACAAAATGCGTACAATTAAGTTTAATATAGCAAACGATGTAAAATATGTTAGTTTCTTGTGTAAAGACAGCAATAGAACTATATGTATTACTTCTAACCATGTACACAATTCCGACACACATGTCTGATTTACGGACGTGCTATATTTACATGTACCTAATTCCGACACCCCTTAATTTGTAAATAATAGTGGTTAAAAGAGTAGTACACCGTATTATTATGAAAATATAAAGCATTTTTAGTCAGCCTAAATAGAACTAAACAGAACTATGTCGGAATTTAGGACAGTGTCAGAATTTGGGAAGTTTATCTTAGGTATATCATGAAATATATTGAATAACCTTACTTAAATACCATTATTGATTTAAATTTGCATTAAGTATACACCTTCTTGAATGCATTAGTTTTATTATTGCATTCATTCATTAGGTTCAACTAAAAATCGTTCAGAATTTTTCAACAACTTGCCTTTTCGCTACTAATCCCAACAGGCGAGGTAACTCTAGTCTATTCAATCTGTGTCTTGAAGTAAATTATGTACTTAGGTAAAAATCCGAAAATTGACTTGTAATTGTTGATTGTAACATGAACTATGAATAATTTAATCACATGCACAAATCTTACTAGTTAATTTTTTTGTGGTACTTAAAACGTGGTGTTCTCTTAAACATCATTTTATGTCTTTTACTTTTCCGGTGACTTCTTGAGACTTTCAATTTCTCACAGTAATATCCTTGATTACGTTACTGGTAAAAATTCCATTTGAAAATAACACCGCGTCATCAGGAAGTTGGGAACTGGTCCAGCCGGGGATGCTGTAGTAGCTGCTTAGGAATTTCCGCAAAACCGCCGAAATTGAGGTCACCGAATCCGACGCAAGAAGTTCCCCCAAATCGAGGGAAAATTGGTTAAGATTCCCCACCCTTCGCGCCGCCTGTACATTTCAAACGATTTGACTTTTGCGGCAAGGCGTCAGCCAGAGTATTTCGCGTTCCAAATCGATGGAGCCATTCCTCTTATTTTTTCATTCCCCACGCTCGCTGCCTCTTCGCGAGATGACTACTACTACTTAAAATTCATACCCAGAAATCGCTCGCTGAGAACAACTGACGAAAAAATGAAATTGCGAACCGTATGAAAAATGCCGGATTATGAAGTTGTTGCTCATAACGTAATATCAAGTGCTTAATATATTCCTTTGATGTCATTACTTTGATCTTGGACTCGTGTTTTCTTCTTATGAAATACTGGATAAATTTAAACGATTACTGAAATAGGTAGAACAAAAGAACAAGGAAATGTTCCAACCTTTGAAGAAATTCTGGGATGATTGTTTTAAGAAAAGCTATGCGAACCAATGTAAAGAGCTAAACATTTTAATTAGTTTTTGTGAATTCTATCTGGCAAATTTTATATTAAATTATATTACTAACGATATTTATTTACATAAATCATACGTGTTCTGTTTGCGTAATTACATTAATTTCCATTCAGAAATTAGGCACTGGAGTGTACACAAAATAGGCATATGGAAATGGGCGTAAAAACGCGAGATATTTAATTAATCTCTACGAATTATTTTCAATAATCCTCCGATTGAACAAATCGCTAATTGCTAGTTACATATTGCGATTGCGTTCAAATTGCGGGTATGTACAATTCTAAAATTCAACGTTCATAGTCGTTTGATATATTTTTACAAAATATTGTTGACATCAAAACGTTTGTGTTTACTTGAATATACATTAACTTTTAACGTATATATGTATGTAATTGGAAACGTTGGGCCGTTGCTATTTAAACTGGTACCAAACGTGTATGTTTTTTTTCAGTTACTAATATTTACATGTTAACTTCAAAGTTATTTTTATACGAGTTCATAAAAGTTATCCAAAAACATTTTTCAACCGATTTCAATAAACAATACATTTTTGGAAAGCTCACAACGTGCTGAGTATACAGTAGTTATAACAACAGGATCAAATCATAATTACTACCTCAAAAATTGAAAAGAAAGTAATTTTTTTCATAATTTTGCACATTTGTCAAACCTCATAACTCCGCAAATAGTTGCCGAATTATATCAGTAGTTGCAGCAATCAAAAGCCCAGACGTCGCTTTAACTTCCATAGTTATGGCAACTTAAGATTATACTAATTAATGATGTAAACAAAATAACGAACTTTGAACGTTTTTACCATCGGATGAGCGCCTAAGCAGAACAGCGCTTCACAAAAAATGTTGCATAAGTCATTTCTTTTCACCCGATCGTGACAATATGTACATCAAACGGTAGAGGAAGGCTGCCCCTACTTATGGTAGTTATACCAATCCAAAATTACGTTCATTGGTGATTTAAAAAATTAACAAAGTTTGAACGTTTTTACCGTTGTATGGTCGTCCAAACGGAACAGCGCTTCATAAAACAAGTTGCATAAGTCATTTCTTGTCACCCGATGGTGACAATATGTACATCAAACGATAGAGGAAGGCAACCCCTACCTATGCTAGTTATGGCAACTCCAAAGTAGGTTAATTAATTATGTAAGTGAGTTTCAACATCAAACTAAATTGACAATATGTACTACTAAAATTAAACTCTGCTCCGCTTAGATGCACATACAACAGAAGACACGTTCAAAGTTTGTGAAGTTTTTTGCGTCACTAATTAACCTAATTTCACGTTGCCATAACTACCATATACACAGAAAAGTGATCTCTCGGACGAAGAGAGAATTACTTGGATGAAGTAGTTGGTAGGTTCGTATATACGCGAGATGGTATTGACTTCAACCAAGACATTTTATTTCTTGGAATAATTACTAGATTTAAGAAATTTGTTACTGTGGTGGAGGAAGTAAACAGTCTTCAATGAAGTGTATATTTTTATTCCCGGTAAATATTTTTAGCTACTTAATGTAATAATTTTAAAGGTTTGGCACAAATACGTTTTCTATTGCTTATTAACAAGATAGGTATGTTATATTTACTTACTCGTTCTAAACTGTTGCGTGCCTTACATCAAATTATTCCGTGTTGAAACGTTTATTGTACACTAATCACAAGGCACATCTCCTACGGGTATTTCGTTGTTGTTTTCGTACTAGGTTTCGCAACTTCACGGCGCCGGCGCCAGCCTTACGCGGGGGCGCGCGAGCCTTGACAAAATCTCGATGCGTATATGTATTCCAGAGAAAGGGATGACGTAAAAGAAGTGAGAATCACTTCAGTTAAATAATTGGTGGATTTTTATTCAGTAAACAATACTTACTTATATTAAATGTCTTATATTTTCTTGGATCAAGTAACTACGCACTTGGATGGATTTACTATTACTTCGTTGGAGAACCTGACATTTTTGGGACGAAAAATTCAATTACTTCTTTCAATACAATATTGGTTCTTATAAAGGAAGAATTTATTTGTCGACAGCATTTATCTGCGAAATTATTTTACTTAGACTGAGTATGTGGCATTTCTTGTATATACCTAACTTTCTACATCCAAGTAAATATGCATTTGAATCTAATGAATATCCAAGAAATTATGTTTTCACGTTCCAAATAATCAGTTTTCTGTGTGTAGGTAGGGGTGGCCTTCCTCTATCGTTTGATATATTGTCACCATCGGGAGAAAAGAAATGACACCTTGTTGTATGAAGCGCTGTTCCGCTTAGTCGCACATACATTGCTAAAAACGTTAAAAGTTTGTTATTTTGTTTACATCATTAATTAGTATAATCTTAAGTAGCCATAACTATGGGAGTTAAAGCGACGTCTGAGCTTTTGATTGCTGCCACTCCTGATATAATTCGTCAACTATTTGCGGAGTTATGAGGTTTGACAAATGTGCAAATTTATGAAAAAAAATACTTTCTTTTCAATTTTTGAGGTAGTAATTATGAATTGATCCTGTTGCCATAACAACAGTAGACTCAGCACGTTGTGACCTGTCTAAAAATGCATCGTTTACTGAAATCGGTTGAAAAAAATTTTATGGGTAACTTTTAGGAACATAGTAAGCAAAACTGTTTATTGCAATAGATCTGTTTCACATAAACATTTTTTGCATTGTTATCAATATCCAATGCGCGATCTACTTACTCGAACGTATTTTAGATTGGACGTCCTGGTATCGCAGAATTTTGCTTCGGTTGACGTTCAGAAGGCAAAAGTTTTCATTTCCTGCATCAAGTCACGTGCTGTTGCGACGGATGCTGCAGTTTTTCGCATCTTGTGCCAATAGTATATGATATCATCATAATATATTATACATCGGAAATTTGAGAGCATTCAATATCTTGAAGAGTACCGCACAAGATAAGCTAGTATGTTTTTATAAAAAAATATGTTTTGCAGTCCAATATTCAATACAGTATTTTTCGCGAATTTATTCGTATTGTACAATGTACATATCTGACCGGCTTCTAAGACAGGCTTTGAAGGGAGTGTGAATATTGAAGATGAAGTACCTACTTATTATTATTATTATTACTTATTATTTATTATTATTATTATTATTATAATTATTATGTGTATTTATAAATGTATAATTATAATAAAGAATAAAGATCGCACTACGCAGTGACTCATAACTGGTGTTCTAAATGAAACCTCGCCTACAGTACCCCGTTATTTAAAATTTAAAGTGATTATCTGCGGTGATTTATTTTTACTTTGTTTCGTTGTTGCGTTTTCGAAAAAGTTCTAAAAAAGTACTCTACAACGAAAATTTACTAATATGCCACAAATAAAGTATAGGCAGTAATACTTTTTTTGTAATTAAATATTTTTACTGAAGGCTCCCTTCTGAAAACATCGGTCACCAAGTTATAGGGGTTGTTTAAAGCGTCTGCTGTCTACACCGAGCAGCAGTAATATGGGCAAATAAATACATTTCTGGCAATTACGCTTTATTATCGAAATTATAATGTTGGGTTAAAATTGTACTTAAATAAAAAAATCTATTTTTGTATCATGAGTTGGGCTAGATGTTTTATATTTGAAAAAAAGCCAAAGATGCAGAAGTAAAATTAATTTTTATCTTTCCAAAAAAATATTTTTCATCCAGCCCAATTCGTTATTCATCTAATAAGTTAAGCCTCGTTTACATCCACTTAACTTAACTTAACGTACGAAACTTAAAAATTAGTGAAAGTTGACTTCCATTGAATTATATGTGTTTGTTTACATTCACTTAACGTAGAAAAGCTTAAAGTATCGTTTACATCCACTTAACTTAACTTAACGTACGAAATATAAAACGGTTCTATTTACACTCACTTACGTTGGGTGCTTGACACAACATTTGACATGACGTTTGACATGAGATTTGTCATGACACAAAATGAAATCCATCGCTTTACCATACAAATGGGTTTATATACACGCACGTTTGATGAAGGTTCGATCATGCATGATAATAATCCGTAAATTAAGCTAATAATATTGCAAAACAACACAAACAGACAACAAAGTTCAAGTCGCTCGTGTTAATTTTTAGGTTATGGTACTGTCACCATCATCCGAATTGTCAAAATGGGGACCCTGTGATTGGTGCACTTAGCGCACGGATTCTGTTAAATTGAAGTTGAGTGAACAAATCCGTGCGTTACGTTATGTTTTTCTACGTTAAGTAAATGTAAACGAACACATAATTCAATGGAGTTGAACATTTACTAATTTTAAAGTTTTCGTACGTTAAGTTAAGTTAAGTGGATGTAAACGAGGCTTAACGTAACGTACGGATTTGTTCACTCAACTTCAACTTAACAGAATCCGTGCGCTAAGTGCACCAATCACAGGCTCTTGCTTTTGACAATATGATGGTGAGAGTAACTTAACCTAAAAATTAATTCGTGCGACTTTAACTTTCTTGTCTTTGTGTTGTTTTGCAATATTTTTAGGTCGATTTACGGATTATTAACATGCATGATGGAACCTTGATCTAACCTGTCTGTACATACACACATTTGTATGATAAAAGTGATAGACTTGATATGGATTTCAAATTGTCACTGTCAAATGCGCATGTCAAACACCCCAACGTAAGTGAATGTTATGGAACCGTTCTAAATTTCGTACGTTAAGTTAAGTAAAGTGGATGTAAACGATACTTTACACTGAAAATTTCATAAACTTTGAACAATAAATAACGTTTTTATTTCAAAGCGCGTTTTAGGAGAGGTAGAACTGGGTCTTAACATAAAATCACAGTTTGGTCATTACACGATGAGACCATATTAAAAGTAAAAACGACAATTTTCACAACCGAAAATCGATGAGAAATATAAAAATTTAGTTAAATTTAAACTTAATTATAATTTTTCAGGATAAAAATTAGATTGATTTGGTTCTCTAAGAATAGGATTATGAAACATTGTCCTAAACTAATTTTATATACACAGGGTGATACACATTATACAGCGTGTTTCAGAAATAACGGCTAACATTGCAGGAGCAATTCGACCCAGCACAGAGAACAATTTTGTCAAATACCGTATAGCGCAGTAAGTTTTAAGTACTAACAAAATTGTATTGATGAAATTGTCTAATGCCTGCCCTGGTATAAATATTTAATATTGAAAAATTAGAAATTAGATTGGTACGTACCAAACCCAGAAATATGATGAGGACAAAATAAAGCGACTTAACGCCGCAACTGCGCGCCGCGGTCATTCAAAGTTATTCCGCATAGAGTCATCCGTCACATACAATTAGCATCCATCACAGGTATTGCACAGACACACCCATATTACCATTTTACTATAAAAAAATCTGATGTGGCCAGGCACATGACTTTATCATACTACATATAAAATTAATAGTTTAGCTACATGAGACTCTATTTGATCGTGATCGGCCTTGTCTGCATTAAAATAAAACTACTAGCACTAGACAGATATGTCGATTAAAGCTGCGTTCGGATATCGTACTCCGTTGACACCGGGTATACTGTCCAAATGACACTTACGTGTTATTGGGTGTAAAAAGTGTAATGCAATATGCGAACGCAGCTTGACAGGAGCTATTGCCAAAACATTAGCGTTTGACACCAAGACTACCTACTATCATTAGAATCAAAAAATCTCACAAATCCTGGCTACTAGTTTTCATGCAGTACGACCGATCTCGTAGAAATAGAATTTGCTCATGCAGCTAAACTATTGATTGTACCAAAAAATGTCATAGTGATAAATGATTCAGAATTTCCTCATCTTTAATTTATTATTTAACTATTTCGACGAAATTCCAGAAATGGCGGCTTATTTGCAAAATCTTTCAAAAATGCTAAGACTAAACCTCCAGTTCCTTTGGACCCTCTTCAACAGAAAGCTTTTCAGCTCTAAGTTTGGTTATGAAACTTCTAAATATGAAGTTGCGTCCCGATACCTTTAGTAGTTTCTCCGGAATCGTCGCCACAAAAAACGGGTACACACACACACACACACACACACACACACACACACACACACACACACACACACACACACACACACACACACACACACACACACACACACACACACACATACACACACACACACACACACACACACACATACACACACACACACACACAGACATTTTTTTGTACCTTGGTCAAAAATGTTCAGGGGACCCAAAAAGACATATTTCCGCTAAAATCTCAAATTTTTTTTTTGGCACGATTACAATACTTTACATACTGCGTATAAAAAAATTCTTATTGTAGATAAACCAGTGAACAGTTGAAATTTTACATTTTATACTTTACATTACGCTGATATGAACAGACTAATGTAGGGCAATGCCAGAGTTCTAGATTTGCCAGAGTGGAGGGACACTGCGGTCCATTTCTTAATGAATTTTTACTTAGAAAATCCCTTAGAGAACAAATATTGCAATCTCCTTCCTTTCCTCCACTACATATTTGAACATGCATACCACCACATGTATCATTAATGGCGGAAAATCGAAGACATGGAACCGAATGCGTCAATTAAGGCACCACTCGCCCCGCCGTAATTATAATTCAATTTGCCACCATTCGTCACATTATAAACACTTGATAGACGGCTGATTGAAACGCAATTAACAAGACATCAATTAATTTAGGACCGGCAGCCATCACAGCAATCGCCCGTTGCAGCAACGCAACTGCTCCATCGTGCTTACCACTCGCCGGATAGAAACAAAAAAAGAACAGTAGTTGTCAGGACGTTAATGAACGACATCTATCGTCGCCAGTTGCAACCGCAACGCAGACGAGAAAATAACCGCCAGTGCAAGGCCGGAGAGAGGCCAGAGGTGTTAGTGGCGATTTATTGGTTGCAGGGCGCGTATGTGAACACCCTCTACCGCAAATATGCTTAAAATTCGCACGGTCAGCGAGATCGCATCACCGGTATGTACCGGGAGTAATTTTCACCGGCGCCTCCACCGAAAGTTAGCTCGGGACCACACGTGCTCCACATAGCGCGCCACTAGGTACGGTTATCGCCTCCAGCAGTTATCGCCCGAATTATATGACTACTGGATGCGGTTCTTGTGTTTGCGTTTTAAAATATATTAGACATGAACGTGGAGTATGTGTTTTGTTTTTGAATATAAATATGGTTGGAAGTATCATGTGTTATCATAATTATAGAATATCTCGGTAATTATGTATATGAGAAAAAGAATGGACCACATTTTGTAGTTGTCTGTTTTAAGAGAGTGTGAATAGTGATAACGAAAATATGTTACCTTCTATTGTTTTTGTTATACAGGGTTAGCCAAAATTACGGGAACACCTAAATAATAATTCTCCAACCGTAAGAATAATCAAAAAATTGTTCAAACAAAAATTGTTTGTTTTTAAACCAGCTATCATCTAAATATATTCTTAATATACAGACTGCTCATTTTATTATAGAAATTCGGTAATCTAAATCCCTTTTTTATATAGAACACCTGATATATTATTACATTTTTAAATTCTAAGATTAATTCTAAAATTTTTTATAGGAATCATTTTTATTTATAAGCTATTAACAAAAAATAGTCAAAATTACCGGAACACATTTTTTTAATGCTAATATTAATTTTAAGAATGTTATGTTAGAATTCATTCTCTATAAAACTTTAGTTTTTTAGTCATAAGCACTTAATCAATACTCATGAATTTTTAGTTTAACCAAACGGGTAAAAAATAAAAACAATCAAGAGAAAATAACAACACAATTAAATAGAATTAAATTAAATGTTCAAACTGTCACATTAAAATAAATGTGTATGTATGTGGAAAAATATTCTTAATTTGAAGCTCAGTAGTTTTGATTAATTGCTCATAACTCAAAAGTTATGAATTTTCAAAAAAAACTTTCTCTAAAATGTTCTTAGATCTAAAACAAAATCAAAATTACAGGGTGTTCTATATGAAATGGAATGGTTTGCAAATTTCCATAATAAAACGAACAAATATTAAAACTATATTTAAACGAGAAGTTGTTTAAGCCCAAAAAACTTTTAACCGAAATTTTTTTCGAATTTGTTTGCGGTTGGAGAATTATTTAGGTGTTCCGGTAATTTTTACTATTTTTTGGTTAATAGCTTCTAATTAAAAAATAATGCATTTTATAAAAAAAAAATGATTCGTATAAAAAATTCTTAGAAAAAGCCTGTATATTGAAAATATATTTAAAAGATAGCTTGTTTAAACCCAAAAAACTTTTGTTTGAACAATTTTTGGATTTCTTACGGTTGAATAAGTATTTAGTCGTTCCGGTAATTTTGGCTAACCTGTATATAAACGTTTAATATTTTAATAGGCAACAATGCCATTTTGTAGGATAATCTTGAGGTTAGTATTAATTCCGGTTTTTCCGGAAATTAAATATTATTTATGTATATTACTTTTGTCTTTCAATTTTCTTTTGTTCTCTCACTACTTAATTTGTATTTTTTCGATGTTTCATTATTTTGTTAATATAACGATTTATTTAAGTAAGTAGTCTATATGATAGATAACACTGAGTGCTTAATTTAAAAAAAAAATAAAAAATTTAAGTTAAAGCCAGAACTTAAGAAATAAAATCCAATACATCATATTTTAAACATATTTAATTAATAATTACAAAAATACTAGAAACATATCTAAACCATATCTATATCTAAATCATAACTTCATTACATCTATAGTTATGCAAGGTGCAAACTTTTAAATGATCCTCTATGTATTTTCTCTATATACGGAATGAGTCATTTGAATTAAGAAAGTACGTATCTAAAATATAAGTGAAAATATCATCAAGAAAATATGTACTAGAAATTTGTTGATTTTTTTAGAGAGAGAGTTATCATTGATTTTATCATTGATTTTATCGTTGTAACGAACCATATCGAAAAGGGCGACACTGAATTATCAAGAGAGAATATTTAAACCCGTATTACATCGTCATTCACAATATTAGAGGAATTTATATCATAATTGAATGAAAAATCACTTTATTCTTAATCAATTCTTATTTAATACCAGTTCCATTTTGCATGCGCCATCTAGTATCCTTTAACGAACTGGGGCATCATTCTGAAAAGTTGGGACGCGGACATCAAAGGAGCCGACAGCTAATGAAGCTACTTGTATTAACTATACGTTGGTAACACCGCTGCCTGCAAATCGAGCTTCAATAAACCGCTTCTTTTACTCAACATCCAATACTCTCGAGAGTAATTCAACACCTAATCAAATTTACAACATCAATAATTTCAATGAGCGGGAATCTGCGATTTTCATGGGTTTACTACCCCCCCCCCCCCTATGCGGTCAACCGCGGAATGGATAGTTTCTACGTCGATTGAATTATAAATTCTATTGCGGCCGCGCCACCAAGGTAATGAAGAAGCAGTGCGAGGTCAGCGATAAACCAGTACTTATTGCACGAAAAGAGGGCGCCACTCGCCGCCCAACGGAATAATTCCCAACTTTACACTGAAATCATTAGGCGGTGCAGTAAAATTTTTTATGGACCGTCATAAATTTCATCGGAAAATGTAATAATAAAATTTAACGTTGTGTGCTGTAAAGTTTATGGGGTGTCACCGGCCGTCATGTAGCCCGGCACCCACGTGCTAATGAGTTTTCGAAGGCAAACGCAGGATAGAACGAAATACGGAAACTGTAAAATTCGGTATGAATGTGTTTATCCTCGAGGTATTTTTATTTATTGGGATATATTATAGAATTGGTAATATAATTTTGATTGGATCTGTGTTTACACAACAGTGAAGAATTCGGGGCGTACGTGTTTATGTGCGCTGTTAACATGTCCGGAAGAAGAAGTGTTTACATCACAACTGAGGTAAACAAGAAAGAAAGAAAGAAAGAACAAGTACAGATAATCACAGTTCATGTTTTTTTTTTGTAATCAATAGTTCTACGTGTTTTCTGCATTCATAGGGTAGGCAAGATGTTGTACAGATGTACATGATGACCTATAAATAAGATAATGACATATTTACCATAAAATTAGTAAAAACTCAGTAAACGTTTGTTGCGGTCGGACATTGTTTCCGAGATGTTTCATTTTAAGTACTATAGACGGTATTTAAATTGATGTTTAAAAATTTTTCTTAATCATACTATAAAAAGATCCTTATTTTTGAGTGAATGTTTAATAAATCTCCAAAGAAGCAAGCTATGAAATCACAACAAGTATAAAAAAACATCTACAGTTTTTACATACAGTAAGCGCGCAAAGAATGGAAGCGCGTTTTATATAAAAATTATATGTGTTATATGTGTATATAAAATACACATATTTATAATCGAATTTTTTAGGAGACCCCTTTGAGGTTTCTATATAGGACATTCAGTGCAGCTAGTAAAAAATTGCAACAATTGCTAAAATCGCATTGTTCATTTTTTTCCGAAAACCTGGAGAGATAGGAAATTTCCGAATTTGTCTTCAGGGGAAATAATTATATTACAAACGCATTTTCATCCTCCATTATTCCAGTTTTGTTTTTCTTACAGTTTAAACGGGCCATAAGATAACAATTGAAAGCAATGAAATGTTTCTGCTACTATTAAGACAATTAAAAGTACTATCAAAACCATTAATAAAATATGGCGTGGCTATTTAAGAAAATAATGTCGATTACGTTATAGGCCAGTAACAACTGACAGTATTTTTTATAATTAAAAATAGACGTGTTCAAAGTTTTTTTAAAAAAACCTCTCAGAGATATATATATATATATATATATATAATGGATGTTAATTCTTTGCAGAAACCTGCATATATTGATATGAAACTTTGAAATAGTTAATACAAGATGGCGGTAATTTTTTTTAAGTTAAAAAACTACAGCCACACCTGGGATTCGAACCCAGATATACGGATTGCCGGTCCGACGTTTTACCAATTAGAATAACGTGACCTATGACATACAATAGGTTAATTTTCACTAAAGAGATATGAGTAGAAGTTTCTACCTTTAGACACATTTCAATTGTGACACCTATCAGATGTAATTGTCAAGTATTATCTAGGTTATTTGCATTGAATGCTAGATGAAATTATAATGGATGTTAATTCTTTGCAGAAACCTGCATATATTGATATGAAACTTTGAAATAGTTAATACAAGATGGCGGTAATTTTTTAAAAAAAAAATTACCGCCATCTTGTATTAACTATTTCAAAGTTTCATATCAATATATGCAGGTTTCTGCAAAGAATTAACATCCATTATAATTTCATCTAGCATTCAATGCAAATAACCTAGATAATACTTGACAATTACATCTGATAGGTGTCACAATTGAAATGTGTCTAAAGGTAGAAACTTCTACTCATATCTCTTTAGTGAAAATTAACCTATTGTATGTCATAGGTCACGTTATTCTAATTGGTAAAACGTCGGACCGGCAATCCGTATATCTGGGTTCGAATCCCAGGTGTGGCTGTAGTTTTTTAACTTAAAAAAAATTACCGCCATCTTGTATTAACTATTTCAAAGTTTCATATCAATATATGCAGGTTTCTGCAAAGAATTAACATCCATTATAATTTCATCTAGCATTCAATGCAAATAACCTAGATAATACTTGACAATTACATCTGATAGGTGTCACAATTGAAATGTGTCTAAAGGTAGAAACTTCTACTCATATCTCTTTAGTGAAAATTAACCTATTGTATGTCATAGGTCACGTTATTCTGATTGGTAAAACGTCGGACCGGCAATCCGTATATCTGGGTTCGAATCCCAGGTGTGGCTGTAGTTTTTTAACTTAAAAAAAAATTACCGCCATCTTGTATTAACTATTTCAAAGTTATATATATATATATATATATATACAGGGTTAGCCAAAATTAGCTCTCGTTTCAATATATTTTCAATATACAGGCTGTTCATTTTATTCTTCTTGTTTTCTCATTATTTTATTATTATTGTTTAGTTATTATTCTAAGAATTTTATATAGGAATTGTCAATTATCTTTTTTAAAAAATGCATTCTTTTTAGTTATAAGCAATTAATCACAACTCTTTTACTGTAACCAAACAAGTAAAAAATAAAAAAAAGATCAAGAGAAAGTTACAACACAATTAAATAGAATTCAATTAAATGTTCAAACTGGCACATTAAAATAAAGGTGTATGTATGTGGGAAAATATTCTTAAATTGAAGGTCAGAGTCTTCTTTCTCAATGTCTTCTTCATCACTGATGTCCCACTCAGCACCTATTTGCAGAGGTCCTGCATCCGCTTTGCCTTCGTGTTTGTCCCCAGGCTAGTCAGGTGGTTCCGGCGCAGAGCTATTGTCCAAACATCACCGTATGACACTGTCTGTCATTAGTTCTGTCACAGTTCTGTCATTAGAATTAAAATCTTGGCTACCTCGTTTTAATGCCGACACGACCAATCTCAATTTGAAACTGCTCCTGCAGCCAAACTCTTAATTTTACCAAAAAATGTCATAGACATAAATTATACAAAATTTCCTCGAATTTAATTTATTATTTAACTAATTTGACGAAATTACAGAAATGGCGGCTCATTTGCAAAATCCTTGAAAAGTGCTTGGAGGAAACATCCAGTTCCTTTAGACCCTTTTGCGCCAAAAGCTTTTCAGCTCTAAGTTTGGTCATGAAACTGCTAAATATGAAGTTTCGTCCCGATACCTTCAGTAGTTTTTCCGGAATCGTCGCCACAAAAATCGGGTACACACACACACACACACACACACACACACACACACACACACACACACATACACACACACACACATACACACACACACACACACACACACACACACACACACACACATACACACACACACACAGACATTTTTTTGTACCTTGGTCAAATATGTTCATGGGACCCAAAAGGACATATTTCCGCTAAAAACTCAAAAATTTTTTTCGGCATGATTACAATACTTTATAATACTGCGTATGATAAAGTAAAAACCAATAACAAAAGTGAAAAAAAAAACGGCTCTAGCCCTGCATGCTTTATCGCATGCCCACACATTCGACTTTGACGATGCCAAAATTTTTAAAAGAAAAGGAAAAAGGTATATTATGGAAATGTTATTTATAAAAATGACTGAAAGCACACTAAATTCTAGAACCGACACAGATAACTGAGCAGTAGATATTCCATCTTACTGACCTGACCCTGGTGAGTATACAACTGTTTATACGAAGATTAAAAAAAACATTTTCATAACATTAGACGCGATGTATTCGTAAATTGTTGTTATAAGTTAATATCTGTCTGTCGGCACATGTTGTATTGTTATTTTAATGTATTTTAATGTGTTTTTGTGACATACTTTTGAGGTAATTTTTATTATATTTTAAATACTGATGTACGCATATATCCCCATTTTGTTATAGCTATGATTAAGGCTGAAAATATAGCGGAAACGTCAGCAAAAAGGTGAGAGATTTATTTAAATCCCAACTCCCAAAGCCATCAATAATAGTAATATATATATATATATATAATGGATGTTAATTCTTTGCAGAAACCTGCATATATTGATATGAAACTTTGAAATAGTTAATACAAGATGGCGGTAATTTTTTAAGTTATAACACTGCAGCCACGCCTGGGTTTCGAACCCAGATATACGGATTGCCAATCGGACCGGCAATCCGTATATCTGGGTTCGAATCCCAGGCGTGGCTGTAGTTTTTTAACTTAAAAAATTACCGCCATCTTGTATTAACTATTTCAAAGTTATATATATATATATATATATATATATATATTAACTATTTCGGAGCGAGAAAAAGTGAACACAGTAAATAATAATGTTATAGCAAACCATGCACATGTTCTAAATCTCACTAAAATTACTAATAATAGAAGAAAAGATTGTTTTAAATCTCCACAAACTTCGTTTTCTAGTAAATAATTTATATCAACACCAGTAATTCAAAATGTTATCTAAACTTTAATAAAAGTTTCCCGATACAGTAGGTATGGCGTTACCTACTTACAAGATACGTCTCGAACATTTCCTATTTCCCACACATGCTTGACATGCACATCCGCACAGAGCCTAGTTGAAACAGCCTTAACAATTTCGAACTCATTTAAAAGTCCATCCTAGAAATATGTTCGAGACGGCAGCCATCCAGATATCCGCGAACGCACACATACACGGACATTCGCCAGCCGGATGGAATGACTGAAGGAGGAGAGTCTGCCGAAGTTTGGACCCTTCGATTTTCCATCTCGGGCCTCATAAATAATGTAGCACACTCAATCCGGTATACCCGGATACGTCTCCTCTTCTTCTTCCTTTTTCCAGCTCCTGTTACACCCACAACCTCATACCTACTAACGTTTCTTCGTTGTCGACATTCTTCCTTCTTCGTTCTTCTTCTTCTTCCTGTAGCCATCGCAGCGGGCTCAGTTTGGCGTAACCCGGAAAATAACAATACCTCCAGAGCTAACCGAGGAATCAATCATATAAAACCCCCTACGCAATAAGTAAGTAACACTAATGCATTCACTTTCTGTTCTGGTTTGTTTGTATCGTTTGTGTAGGTTTGTTTTTATGATCGGGCTGTGATTGCAAATGGAATATAAAACTCAGTAAATCATACAAAATTACTACATAAATATTTGGAATTGCTGAATTCATTAATTAGAATGTAGAATAAAGATTGTGGAAAGAACATTTCTATTTCTGTTCTGTCAATAAATGTCTTATGTTTATTAATCAATATATTCATAAATTAATAATTTGGAATGAATCGTTAAATTCGTTTTGATAGGCTGTTGCTATTGTTGCCATTGTCTCTCTTATAAACACACTAGTATGGTCAGTTTTGCAAGGTCGTTAGGGAATGGCTGTATGGGTTTACGCTGTTAAACTATAGAAACTATATAAACACTTACAATATTGTCAGTTTAAAACTAAAAAAAACCCAAATTTAACATTTTTCCCTATTTATAGTAAAAACTACAAATTAGATTTATTAGAACAGCTCGAGATAGAACAATAAAAGAAACCCCAATATAACTTTATTAAATGATCAATTAGAATTCAAACAAAAAACCTTTACTTGTTTACTTTATAATAATTTAAATAATTATTATATTATAATTACCTGACCGTAAGCTATATGGATGTTAAATTACGGTAATTAATTTTTTTCGTAAATTACCGTTGAAATAATAATTATTAATTTCCAATATTAAATGACCACGTAAATAAAAATTAAAAATTGTAAATTACGTTGGCTTAAATTACCGAGTAATTAAAAATTCAAAATGGTAAATTAAACCGGCGTTAATACCGATCACTGTAGGTTATGAATGCTATTTATGTTAATAAAAATGTTTGGTAAATAAAAGTCATTATTTTGTAGATAACTAGCAATCTAAGGATGTACCATTTCCGTAATTAATTTTTTCAGTAAATTACCGCTGAAATTAAAATTACTACTTTCAAATTTAAATTACCACGTAATTAAAAATTGCAATTGGTAAATTATATTTTCTTAAATTACCGGGTAGTTCAAAATGATAATTTACGGATGACAGTAAGATAAGTAAAAGATAATTGGGTACAGCCTTATACCTCATTATATTGTAGATAACCACCAATCGCTGACGCTTTTCCTGATTTAGTAGTACTAATTCATTATTAAAATGAAAGCAGGGACTACATTAAAAATATTTTTTATATCATCAATTTATAAAATGGACAGTCTAACAGCATAATTATAGTATAAGATACTGTAATTTATTACCGACTCACAAAACGACAACGCCCGGTTTCACAAACAATGATCACTTTTTAGCCGGATCGCCAAAACATGTCTTTAAATCATGAATTTTATAGTAGGTAGATAGCTTCTGATTTAAAATGTGCATTATTGGCTCCGCTGAATTAAGTAATAAAAAATCCGGAAATTATTATTAATTACGGTAATTTATTTAGTAATTTAGCCGATAAATTACGGTCTTACATCCGTAAGTACCTCCGGGGCAAAGCACAAACAACAGTGAACTTGTCGACTGCTTAGGAGTGGTGGGGTGCATTTACGCAAGTACTGATGGATGGTTTTTGAAATTAATTTATAAATTCCGGTAAATTACCAACTGTAATAAAAATTTCTCTGGTAATTTACGCGGTAAATTACGCTTTTACATTCCTGTAAATATGTTAAATTATTATTTAATTTTTTTATTACCACAATTTTTCTAATTGTAGATTTAGGCTGATGATGCTTTAAATAACGCACCTAAGAAATTAAAGAAAACAAAGCAAAAGAGGTTTTTTATTCATTAGCTTTGCTTGTCAAATATACTTTTGCCGAAATGGATACTTTCCAATTGTTTCCAAACATGTTTCCAAACATTTGGTTGCTATCATTACAAATTAAATATTTATTGAATACAGCCCTAAATTTACGTTGGACAGGTTGTAATTATTTAAAGTCAAGCACTTCATTACATAAATCAGACATAAAAACATATAAATTAAGGTGCGTGTACTAGGTGCACATGTTTTGAAAAACAGGCACAAAATTGATTTTGAGAATGTTGTCTTTAATTATTGTTTTGAATACGCTTCTTATTAATGAACTAAAACTTGTAATCACAAATTTGATGCTGGACATTCCGGTGTCATTCATGAACAAATAGTTCTGTGAATGAAATTATGTACCTGTAAGTACCTGACATAAATATTCTTGTTTTGTTACTTACATACACTGACTTGCAATATCTAACTGCATTATGGAAACTTTCTGGACCGTTAATTGTATAATGAGAAATTGTATTTTTCAGATGAAAAAGGTAGACGTTTTATTACTCCAATATTTCAATATTATTGTTGTTAGTTAGACTTTTAATTAACAAACAAATGTTGAAGTTTCCAAATATCTATTAATTATCGTTTAGTATTGTTTTGATAGGGCTATAATAGTTTATTATATAGGTACTTATATGTTAGAATTTTGTGTGAAAGCTAGCAAATTTAAAATCTTAAAATATACAATAAAATTGCATTAGTACAGTGAAATAACTGGAAAATTTACTTTTACTACATTATTGCAGAAATTTATTACATTTAATTGATTTAACATTTTAACGACATGGCATTTACTTTTACTGCATATTTGTAGTAGTTTATCATGAACTAAATATTTACAGAAATTTTTACGCGGGTCCTTCGTGGAAATTAAATTGTATACAAGCAAATTCTAAAGGGTCAATTAATAAATAATAGAAAGTAGAACAACCAAAATACAGAGAAAATATGGCAGTATCTAAAATTACAGAACACAGATAATAGAATCTGCAAATAAATAATTATTATTTGAATTAGTTGTTTCCACGTTTATAGTTTAAAGCTGATCAACCATTACTAAATAGTCCTTCTTTAGTGCCAATTTGTTGTATTTGAACAGGTCCAAAGTTACTAATCATATTTTCTAATACACTTTTTTCAGATAGTTTTGTAATTTGGCTGCTATGCTTGCTTACGTCAGGTGCTTTATAGGTTGTTATTTTTTTTCCGTGCCACTATAAGAAACTTTTTTTCTTGTATAAGTACCACCTATTTAAAATGTAAGCTTCAATAATTCTGTTGTAGAATCCACATTCAAGGTTATCTAGAAATGCCAATAAACAACCCCATCTCTATACAGAGTGTCTCAACAGTGCGATCTCGGAAGATCTGTTTATGCCTCTGTTAATGAAGATATTTTAAAACTGATTTCACTCATATATACAGAACGCCGAGGCGCACATTTTAAAATTAGTTGCGTGTATACTGGGTGTTCCATAAGGTAGTACCAACCCAAAATTATGTTTTTAAATGGAACGACCTATATTTCGGCACAATTTTGAATTCCTCGCAAAATTTTACGACAATAAAATATAATATTATTAATATAATACTAATTTTATTGTGCACGCTTAGATTATGATTAAGTAAGAAGCGTTCTATGAGCGTGATTACCTAACATATCCAAATTGTATAAAGGGTGGTCATAATCTGCAACAAAAGATAGCACATAGTTTTTCGTAAGAAAGTTAATTTTTTTAAACGGAACACCATGTATCTAATTAATTTTTTGAATCCTTCGCGTCGTTCTGCACAAAAAAGTGCTAGCACACACCAGTGTTAAAATAAACAATTGCAGAGATAACTAATCTTCTTCATACAAAAAAAAACATCGATTTTACATCAATAAGTGCTTCTACACCTACATTAACCATTAAACCAGCTAAGTATTTACCTAATCTACTGTTTTCACGCATGATTTCATCTTTTTTTTAAATAAATCAAAACATTTGATCACATCCCCAACTTAATATTATAATTTGAACTAAAACTTTATTATACCCGGTTGGCTATGAAAAACTGTGCTCAACAAGTTATTAAGGTATCTGTCAGTGGTGGTGATATTGTTAGGTTAGATTTGCATATTTTTTGGAAATACGTCGAACTTTTCTCAGGAGGAAATAATTGACATGGTGTGGGTTCTTGGAAAATACAACAAAAATGCGTTCTGCACAAAAAAGGATAAATCAAAAAGTATAAAGTTTACGGTAGGTAATGATAATTTTCATTGTCGTAAAATTTTGCGAGGAATTCAAAATTGTGCCAAAATATAGGTTGTTCCATTTTAAAAAAAAACGTATGGAAAATCCTGTATACACGCAAATAATTTTTAAATGTGCGCCTCCGCGTTCTGTATATATGAGTGAAATCAGGTTTAAAATATCTTCATTAACAGAGGCACAATCTCTCCGAGATTTCACTGTTGAGACACCCTGTATACGTTTCAAATTATACGCCAAATTCAATTACGCTGAAAGTTCGAATCAGTTCCTTCAGGGTATTTTTTGGTATCGATTCTCAAACCCACACGTACAAAGAAATTGCGTTGGAACTAAAACAATGACCAGTAATTTAGTTATCGCTGAAAGGGCTTTCAGGACGAGAGAGAGAGAGACTAAAGGGGGCGGTCGGTCATCTAACCGCTCCTGGCGGCCCGAACCCTAATTCCGTAATCCCGAAACTCCCTCAGAATATTTGGGAATAAGTGCGTTAACAACGGACCGCGGTCAAATCGGAATTAACCACGGTCATAATTTTATGATTTCGCCGCCCTGTAAAGTTGCCTGCGGCCTTATTACGACAGAGTAATGGTCCCTGTTTTAAGAAACCCGTCCCTCGTAATCCACTGAAACTATATATTAATTACGACGATACAGCCTTATAATCTCTTCAGCGATAAAGGCGTCATAATCTCAGATTATGTGAAATTTGCCCGGTGCATCCAGCAAATATGGCAGAGTAATTAATTATTTACAAATAACGATGACAACTTACATAAAACGGTTTTGAATATTTATGTTTTAACGTTAATTATTTTCTTCATTTTACAAGTGTCCAGGATTTCTTGAATTGACAAATTTCCCAAGACAAAATACTTCCTTTTGAAGATTCTTGGACATCTTCGTACGCTATAAATTTGGGAAAATTGACAAAATATCGATTTGTTACCTTTTTATCATGGTCTCTTTAAAATATTTCTAATTCTAATTAAAGTACAGAGATTCAGAAGCAATAAAACAACATTTCTCCCAACATTTCTAGAAGATATAAATAAACGATAAACATATTATTATTCTTAAGACAGATAATGCCTAAATAATTAATAAAATAAGTATATTAAAATAAATAAAAACGTCGGATTTGCATGAATTTTATTTCCTGTGATATTTGAAGCTTTCAAATATGTCAAAATGTCAGATTTTTAAAATCGCAAATCGAACATGGCGATCAAAATTTACCAATGCTGTCGGTTTGCAATGTAAAATATCGCAATAAAATTTTCCATGGTATCATTCGTCGTGTAATCAACAAGAATAACTGCCTAAGACAACGCCAACCTTTCAGCCGCATGTATCTTTGAGTGATACATCACAAAAGATGAAAAAAGGTATTTAAAGATTTTTAGGATAATTGGTTTCGGTCAATGAATCAGTCAATTGATAGACACCTTGGTCTGATGACTAGTGCGACAATATAATTAATCTTTAATGACGTCACAAGTATATTAAAAGGACAGATATAATATAACAGAGGACTAAATTAAATGACAGCTATGGTTCTTTTTTATTGAATTTTTCATTTGCAAACATTCTCAAAGTAAGAAGCAGTTAAAGAATGTTTGTAAATGCTAAGTGCTTCTTACTCTGTCCAAATTCGTGTTTTAATCATTAGCTGGAAAATATTAGCGTATTTTTTTGCTAAAATTTAAAAAGTATATTATTGGCTTCCCAAAATAAACATTGTACTGAAGTTGTTGGTTTACTTGTATTTCTAGTCTACAATAAATTTCCATACAACTGATGACTCCGTGGAATCAGATATTGTGAAAAATGTTTTAGTACACGAAAAAAGGCACACCAGAAGCAGTTGAAATTTGTTCTATATTGTATTGTTGTTGATTAGTTGTTGGTCATGTTTATTGATTATTTTAAATAATAACAATTTGCAAAGATTTGGCAAAGATTTTGTAAAATTATTAATTGAGCTTTGTACACAATGTGCAGTTATTGTATTAAAACGATATTTTTATTATTTTTTAATTCATAGGTTATTATTACTTTATCATACGCAGTATTTAAAGTATTGTAATCATGCCAAAAAAAAATTTTGAGATTTTAGCGGAAATATATCTTTTTGGGTCCCCTGAACATTTTTGACCAAGGTTAAAAAAAATGTCTGTGTGTGTGTGTGTATGTGTGTGTGTGTACCCGTTTTTTGTGGCGACGATTCCGGAGAAACTACTAAAGGTATCGGGACGAAACTTCATATTTAGAAGTTTCATAACCAAACTTAGAGCTGAAAAGCTTTCTGTTGAAGAGGGTCCAAAGGAACTGGAGGTTTAGTCTTAGCATTTTTGAAAGATTTTGCAAATAAGCCGCCATTTCTGGAATTTTGTCGAAATAGTTAAATAATAAATTAAAGATGAGGAAATTCTGAATAATTTATCACCATGACATTTTTTGGTACAATCAATAGTTTAGCTGCATGAGCAAATTCTATTTCTACGAGATCGGTCGTACTGCATGAAAACTAGTAGCCAGGATTTGTCAGATTTTTTTATTCTAATGACCGTAGGTAGTCTTGGTGTCAAACGCTAATGTTTTGACAATAACATCTATCAATATAAGTTGCATTACACTTTTTACACCCAATAACACGTAAGTGTCATTTGGACGGTGTACCCGGTGTCAACGGAGTACAATATCCGAACGCAGCTTTAATCGACACATCTGTCTAGTTCTAGTAGTTTTATTTTAATGCAGGCATGGCCGATCTCGATCAAATAGAGTCTCATGCAGCTAAACTATTAATTTTATAATACAGTATGATAAAGTCATGTGCCTGGCCACATCAGATTTTTTTTGTAACATCTACAGGCAGTGGCGACACCAACATATTTTGTTTTTAAATAATAATAGTAAGTACTGTAATTTTTGATCTTCTGATCATACATGCTGCTTAAAAACAGTACAACCCGCCACATTGTTCTTAGAAGTAAAATGTTTTGTCACTAGTCACTATTATACATTATGTTTTAGTCCAAAAAATATGCAGGCATGGCCGATCTCGATCAAATAGAGTCTCATGCAGCTAAACTATTAATTTTATAATACAGTATGATAAAGTCATGTGCCTGGCCACATCAGATTTTTTTTGTAACATCTACAGGCAGTGGCGACACCAACATATTTTGTTTTTAAATAATAATAGTAAGTACTGTAATTTTTGATCTTCTGATCATACATGCTGCTTAAAAACAGTACAACCCGCCACATTGTTCTTAGAAGTAAAATGTTTTGTCACTAGTCACTATTATACATTATGTTTTAGTCCAAAAAATATCGTAGAGGTAATTTAGTAGAGGATTACATCAGAAATTTTTTGAAAAATCTTGGGACTGTATTTTGTAAACTGCATAGGCATTTTCAATGGTTTCAGATATCAAAATATGGTTTTCGAAAAAGTTGAGGTCAAAATTAGTAAACGAAAATTATTTTGTTTTTCCTTATTTTCATTCGCTAATGCAACACAGATTTAACAAATTAATTACTAGTTTTAGTAGTGTCTCTTACCAATTTCACGGTATTCAAAAGTCGGGATTTTTAGGAGGAATTCTGGGGATTTGGATGTTGATAGATTTGTGCAAATGACCATCAATCCTGGAGTTGCCTACACACAGAAAAGTGATCTCTCGAACAAAGACTGAATTACTTGGCTGAAGTAGTGCGTTACATCAAACTATTCCGTGTTGAAACGTTTATTGTACACTATAAGTCACAATACACATCCCCAATAAATCACAAGGCACATCCCCTACGGGTACTTCGCTGTTGTTTTCGTACTAGGCTCCTTTACGGCGCCAGCACCACGCGCGGGCGCGCCAGCCTTGACAAAATCACGGTGCGCATATTTATTCCAGAGAAAGTAAATATGCATTTGAATCTAGTAAATAAATTCAAGAAGTTATGTTTTCTCGTTGCAAATAATCACTCTTCAGCGTGTACACTGTACAGGTTTATCATATAAAACAGCAGATTGTTTATACTTCTATTAGATTCATACCAGAAATCTCGGTTGTCACAATCAAATATTTCTCTTCAGTACTACTTGATAGCAAACCACCGAGATCAATATCAACACTACAATTATTACGCTCATAAAAAAATAAAAAAAGATGTAAAAATCAATTCATATTTTATTTCAAGAACCTTAAGAAATAATATTTCAAAAATGCTGGTCGAAAATTTAAGTATCAGAGACAACCAAGAAAAGTCACAGAACGTTTATAGACCATCATTAAATGCCCTGAGAACATTAAAATCAACTTGAGAAGACAGTTTGAAATTAGTTTTTTTATTTATTAATTTAAGTTTGTATCTACAATATTAACAATATTAAGTAATCATTAAAAGCATAGTTTGTGTTATGTTTTAAATTAAATATAATGAAAATTTACAGAGAATTAACTGATTTTAGTGGTTGTTGTTGGTGTTGTTGAATGTTATTTGACGCTTTGTAACTTATGCATAGATAGTGCTTCTGGATTAGCTTAAGCTTTCCGAAGTTTCGATGTAGGTATAAGAAATCGTCGCCAAGTATATGCCGACATAGTTCTGAGTTAGTACACAATCCGAAACATTGAAATTACACCCCGAAGTGTGTCCACAATACCAACTCAATAGTTTCCAACTCAAACACCCAACAACTAGCACAGTTAATATAGACCTCTTACACAACAAACAGTTTAACAATCACCAGCCAAACTTTCAATTAATACACCATCAATAATCCAATATCGTAGAGGCTTTACACCCCCCGGGGCATTATCAGTTAAGACTGGCGAGATGGGGTATATAGCAGGATAGTATATAGGGTGCGGAGGTAAAAACCGAACCCGTCATAAAAACCCGTCGAGAGTTTGTTATAAATTAGAATCGAGGACGGGTAGTCGGTTAACTAAGCCGACATTCCCGGTAGTTGGAAATTAGCGAAGGTAGGGGAAGGGGTAGGGGTGGGGAGAGGGTGGGGGAAGGATAGGGGAAGGGGTGGGGGTTGATGGCGCCGTAGTGGTGCGGGCTTTTCCCCAACCTAAGACTCGATCCGGGCCGGCGGCCATTAATTATCCTTCCGGGCTCAACTCTTGACGTAATTTTATTAGACGATGGGCAGAAGGTACAACGAGACTACCCAGAATACCGACCCACCTATCGAGCCTCTCCTAAGGTCTCCCATAGGCAATCTTATAACGGAATAACTTGCCGCGTAACCTTGTTAGCCGTCACTTTTTGCAAGCAAAATTAACAAGCCGATATTCTGTTTTGAGGTTATAGCAGTTTGTCATCGTGACGGCACGACTAATTCGTGCTTAAGTGCTTATATTGCATGTTTCTGACGCAACACGTTTGACGTGTATGAGTAATATTTGGTATTGGTTCTTCCATGGAGGTGGTAGAAAGAGGAGAGTCATACATGCCTAGTACGATGAGCCGATTGACTTTTTAGGTAGAAGGATTCTAGAAAACTAGAAATCAATCATGTAATTTATTTGTATGATTACTATCAGACACAAAAACATTATTTTCTTTCTATGACAGAACAAAATTTTTACTTCTCAGGAAGTAAAAATAAGATATGAAACTTTAGAATCAGGAATTTGAATGAATTGACACTGTTAAAACTATGCCAAAAAATAAAGTTTTATAAATCTAAATAATACTACTATAATACCGTGCAGTATCTCTTTTGTCAGCATGTGTATACTAAAGTACATACTTTCTAATGAATTAAAAATATGTAGGTACCTACATTATTTTTGTAATGAAAATCAGAACAACCGCAATTATAAGCATAACATACAGCGATATAGAAATAAAAAAAAAAGCTTAAACATTATTTTTGTTTATAGCAAATTATGGTTTTTAATTACGGGGATTCTGATTTTAGGTAAACAAAAACAAGGCACCTATTTTTGATTTGAGAAAAACTAATCTAGTCCTAAAATTTTGACAAACTGAATGGGTATTTTAATAATTAGTTGTTTTATAATTTTATTATTTATGGTATTTGTTACTGACTGCATCGTCTTTTTAAAGTTATTTCTAAACTTTTTTCAAACTTTCATATTTTTGATGTCCATTAAATAAAGCTGAGAAGCAAGCTGATGATTCTAACTCGTGTTTCCAAATTTCAAATCTCCATTGCCCTTAAGTCGTGAGATAAGCACCATACAGTGCACGTGTAATGTATTTATATATACTATTCTCAGCCAGAGTTGACATTGACGTCATCTAATCACCAACATTTATTCACTTTCTATTATACATGTCAACATCATCATCATTCATCGTATAGATTGTCGAAGGAAGCAGCGAAAATTTTACATTTCAAAATGTAATTTTGACCTTCAATTGTTTTCGACTTATAATGTACTCATGTTACTTAATGATTTGAATTGATCCTTTTAATTTATTCCTCAAAAGATAACCAATTTTTTGTTTTTGTTTTACACGAGACGAATTTCACAAAAGGCAGGGCAACAGACGGCGACAGCAACAGGCGCAACATCGGACCAGATAGTAATGTTTTTAAGAATTCAAATAAAAATACCGTCAACCTGATCAGGTTGATCATCACAAAAAAAATGTCGCTTGCAACTTAAAAACTGTGAATAAAAAGTTTAGGGTGCGATTTAAGCGTACACTATTTAAATCGATATGTTCCTTAAATTAAATACTTTGAGTATTAAAATATTAAATATTGTACATAAAATAAATAAATGTACAAATTACATATCGTGCCCTAGAATGGATAACTTGTGCATTAAAATAATACATATTGAGCATTCCATAAATATGAATATGCTATATGCAAAATTTTATAATGAGCATCATTTTCTTCTTATTGTGCCCTAAAATGAAAAAATTGTGCATTAAAATAATAAATATTGAGCACTAGATCTACTGCGCATCAAAATTAACGTTGATCTGATTTTGACGATTCGTTTGGTATGATACTTAATTGATACTTAATTAATTGATTCAATTGGCTCACCCTACAAATTATATTAAATAAAAATTCAATTGTTTTCGACTTATGACGTCATCGACATATCTTTTAATCGCAACGCCATATTTTGTGTACTCATATTGATAGATCTGTTTGAAAGGTATTTTCGAAAAAAAGACAGTGAAAATTGGGGTTGTATTGATAACTTAGTTGTTTAAGGAATACGCATAGGCATTTTCAATTGATTTATTTGCGCTGAATACGAATCTGAGCTTGGATGTTGCATTCACGTCAGATTATTGCGCTTTCTTATTTTTCTTCCGGAGGTCTAAATGTTACGACATTTATGACCAAACTTTTAGGATTCAGGATTCAGATTAAGGTTTCGTATGAAGCCATTTTAAGGTTTTTAGAACAATTGGTTTAGGTGGTATAAATTTGTAAAGATTACCAAAATCGCGCTTTTTACATTTTTACCTCACTTGTTTCGATAACTTTTCACGCGCTTACTATATGTGCGCTACAGGTTGCAGAACTTAATGCACATTTAATAAATGCGCTTGTAATATTTTCAAATGCTGAGTTATTTAAATATATTATATTTTATTAATATATTTTATCAACGAACAAGTATTTTTAAGCTGCTTATTATATTTTTATAGAGGTAACGATTGTATTGCACATTTATTTATTAAAGTGTACAAATATATTACGAAAAGAACATTTAAATATATAAATGCCCAATTACTTATTCTGATGTACATTTACATAAATTTATTTGCATTTATTTATTTATTTATTTATTTTTTGCATTGCTCAATTATTTTTTGTATTGAACAATTATTTTTGGTATTGGTAAAATATTTTTTTTTACTTTGCGATCTCATAAGTCCAAATGTCAAAAATTGCTAACCAATTATTGTGCTATTGTTACTTTTTTGACAGACTTACGCACAACATTTAAAGAAACCGTCTCCGTTTTTTATGACACTTCCTTTAAGGAAATTTAAGCATTTCATGTAAAAATACAAAAAAGGTCCCAAAATCATATTATTTTGACGTTTTCACTTACATTTTTTCGTTTAAACTACGTGAAAGAAAATTTGAATCTCGTAATTAGCGTAAAGAAATGTCGATATATAAATGCTGAAGTCTGGTGAAATACAGGATGTGTCGTTGAGCATTACGAATATTTACAGGGGCGATAGCGCATCACATTTCACATCAACAAAAAAAACATTTCCGAGATATGACGTTTAGAAGATAAATCTATATGTATTTAGAAATATTTACTTTATGCTTTGTATAATACTACCAAATTAGGGAACCTAATTTTAAAAACACACGAATATTCTCATTTTTGAAAGACTTCATCTATTTTTTTATTTGTATTTGTACTGTTTTATTTATAGGAGAATATTATTCAAAGTGAATGGCAATCACCAGAGACACAAAATACCAAACAGCGACAATTGGCAAGAGACAATGTCATATTATAAGTCAATTTAAACTTGTCAAAATCACATCTCTGAAACTGAACACATTTTTGCCTTTATGCATTAGGTTTCCTTTTTCATAAAATGTTGTGCTTTACAACTCCTAAAAATGTTCAAAACCCGAAGCGACACACTGTATTTGAAAGCAGGAGCATGCAATCCCCCCCCCCTCCCCCTTGCAACTGAATCAATGCTTTACAGTATTGTTTAGTCAAAAGGCATTTAAATTTCCATACTTCTAACATTCACGTTTTTTCAAGGCTCTTTCAGTTATTATTAGTTGGCCATCTCACGTATTTTAACCTCAGCATTGTCTTAATAGGGTATTCCGGTCATGTCAAAATTTAAGCAGACATTCGGTTTAACCTATTGTACAATTTATGAGGATTCATAAAGTTAAGCTATGAGCTTTTTGATTTAGTTTTTCTATCAGATAGTTGCAATAAAAAGTGCATTTCGTTTGAATTCCCCGACCACCCTCGGAAATACACAATGATTACCGATCCCTAGTAGCGGTGGCAACAGCGGACAGCTCTCGAACAGCTGATCGGCCAAGTTGACGGTTGGCGACCCTGTTGTTTGACAACGAATAAAGGTAACTTTTTTGGGAGATGATTTGATCATTGAAACTTGAAGCCAAACATCCCTCATCTCGCTAGTCGGCAATGTAAAGAAAATTTTATCAGGAGTTACTGTTCTACTGCTGTTACAGCCCGGCACAGAACAATGTCGGCGTTGGAGTTTATACATTTTGAACAACTGTTTGATGTAACCTCAATAACCAAAGCAGGTGTCAACAAACGAGCGATTCTAAACGTTGACACAACAGAAGACAAAAATTTACTACGTGCACCCTAGATATAGCAACGTTGTCAAGTCGCTCACTTTGAGCGGTCTTTGTAACGTCACAAAGACCAATCCTAATTCAAACTTCAAACAACGATTTCTCTTAATTTAAAACAATGTTTGATATTTTACTTGTGAAGTAGCAAACAGAAGCACCCATACTTTGTAAATAATGACAATTTCAAAAACACCGGAATACCATATTGTGCTCCCAGGAGAAAGTTTCGAAACTAAGTTGGAGTTGATCTAACAACAAGCTGTAATCCAAACCATCTCAACCAAAGCACTTCCTTCAATGATCTCGCAAGGGTGGTTAAGAAATAACTAAACTCTTCAAATTTTGCATGTTGAGAAATGTTCAGAAACGTAATTTAATTAACTACGTCTTGGAAATTTACCAACGTGACTAGAAAGAACTGCCCAAAGGGTTCCAAATAGTTTTATGAAGCTGTACAGTTGAAATTTTGGTTAGTATAATTAGATAGATGGATAGATACCTAAATAAAACCTATAAAATTGATGTTGTTCAAGATTGTCTATCTCATCTCTAATCAGAAGCAAAGAAAACGAATAACCCATACAGCACCCCTTACAAGCGACCGCGTGCAACGAATGGCCCCCTAATCTACAATACCTCAATTCCAAATCCCTCTCCCTATTTGTAACACTTTCCAGAATATAACAAACGATTTCCAACCCTCAGTTCACTATCAATATCGCGTTATATATAATGGCGAAACCATAGTCTGTGTGATACGACCCGCAGTCTCATCGACACATCCCTTCCAGCCCGAACCTTAAACGCCCAGCTCGAAGTCGATAAGCCTAATAAATTGCCAACATTTATTTGGCACCAGAGTTACACCTCTTTTTGTCTGCTCTTACTTTGTCTTGCGTTGACGATGCAAGACGGAGGAGGGTGTAAAAGTTTCTTCTTGCGAGTTTGTCGTTTGTCGAGTGGCTGGCGTTACGTTAAGGGTGGCGAGGAAATGGTGAATTTTGTTTTAGGGAGAAGCGAAGAGATGAGTGAGTGAGTGGAGTCTCTTCCTTTTGTTCTATAAGGTCGGAGATAATGCGTAAAATGGCCGAATCTAGAGGGCGCGTAATTACTTTCGGTGGGTGGAAGGGTCCGATGTTTTTATGAGCTTCCCCAGCCCTGTTATGAGCTAGTAACTACGGGTAATTTTGTTGGGATGGTGATTATGAAAGAAGAAGCTTTATGTCAATTGTTTGCAATGTTTGTAGGATGTGTTGTAAAATAAGTAAGCTAATAATTTAGTTTTGGAATATGTAGTAACTAATAATACTTTTGTTTCTAATTATGCTTTGAATATTTGAAGATTTTATATCAATTTTAATGTTTTATCTTTTGTTTTTATTGTTTTATTGTTTAGTCAATATTATCATTAACCACAAATTACAATCTTTTGAGGATACTATCGTAGTAATTTGATTCTCATTATTCTAATTATTAATATGGTTAGGGTTACCATATTTCTTCGAGTAAAGAAGAGGACACCGAAAGTTTGGAAAGCTGGGGGGGGGGGTGTTTGTTAATGGAAATATACAGGGTCCTGCAGCTCAGCTCCCGTCTTCTGTAGCTCAGTTACTAATTAAGCTAAGAGTTTGACATTTTGCAAGCTTACCCTGTACTTCAAGGTACATTTCAAGAAATTATTTTTGATAATACAGGGTGTCCCAAAAATGTGCAACGCCAACGTGATATATTTTTTTAAATTGCATGCTATATATTTTTTTACACATTTGGAAGCCTGTTATGGTTGCCTACATACCACCAAAATTTTATAGGAATCGGTTGAGTGACCGCAGCGCAAAAAAATTAAAACAAAAAAAAATTGATTTTGCATCGTTGGCCTTAAAAATCAATAAAAACCACAAATTGCACCTCGTTAATAAAATTTTGCGACATCCTTATTAAGCTAGATCTAGTAGTCTCGTTAACCAAGTGTCATTGATCCAAATTATACAGGATGACCAAAATCTAGTGTCAAACTTGTCAAACTTCAAAGCGTGTTATTGTTCTTATTTTAAATTGGAACCCATAAATTTTTTAGGTGAAACGATGCAGAATTAAAAAATAAACATTGTTTCTAAATACAACCCCATCACAATTTCCAATATTTTATACCTAAGTTATTCGTGAAAAACTCATTTTTCAACGTTTCCAACGGCATTTGTAGGTAATAAATATCATACGCGGCGTTGAAAAACAATTTATTTCATAAAATATAACGCAGAGAAATATTTTAGATTTGAGTGTACTTAATTAAGTAGTTGATCAATAGCGGTAAGGGTGGAAATGTGGCTGCAACATTATGGAGCTCCAGCACATTACTCGTTACATGTCAGGCACCAGCTCAACGAAATCTTCCCAAATCGGTGGATTGGAAGAGGAGGGCCAGTTGCGCGGCCTCCTCGATCACCGGACTTAACGAAACTAGATTTCTTCCTGTGGGGCTACGTTAAGGACATCGTTTATGCTGAACCTCCAACAACACCAGAAAACATGCAAGAAAGATGCATTTCATACTCGTCTTCGTTTGTGCCTCGAAGAGCACGGACGCCATTTCGAACAACTACTTAATTAAGTACACTCAAATCTAAAATACTTCTCTGTGTTATATTTTATGAAATAATTTATTTTTCAACGCCACGTACGATATTTACTACCTACAATTGCCGTTGGAAACGTTGAAAAATGAGTTTTTGGCGAATAACTTTTAAAATATTGGGAATTGTGATGGGGTTGTATTTAGAAACAATGTTTATTTTTTAATTCTACTTCGTTTTACCTAAAAAAATGTATGGATTTCAATTTAAAATAAGAACAATAACACGCTTTGAAGTTTGACAATTTTGACAGTAGATTTTGGTCATCCTGTATAATTTGGATCAATGACACTTGGTTAACGAGACTACTAGATCTAACTTAATAAGGACGTCGAAAAATTTTATTAACGAGGTGCAATTTGTGGTTTTTATTACTTTTTAAAGCCAACGATGCAAAATCAATTTTCTTTTGTTTTTATCTTTTTGCGCTGCAGTCACTCAACCGATTTCAATAATATTTTGATGGTATGTAGGCAACCATAATAGGCTTCCAAATGTGTAAAAAATATATAGCATGCAATTTAAAAAAATATCACGTTGGCGTTGCACATTTTTGGGACAGCCTGTATAATCAAAAATAATTTCTTGAAATGTACCTTGAAGTACAGGGTAAGCTTGCAAAATGTCAAACTCTGAGCTTAATTAGTAACTGAGCTACAGAAGACGGGAGCTGAGCTGCAGGACCCTGTATAGTCAGATAAAAATAAACTGAACTTTTTATTCGTTTATTCATGTATGTTAAACAGTTCACAACAACATTACAGTTTTCAATAATAGGAGTATGTATATGCATGGTACGGAGTACAACAAAGAAAAAAAAAACAAAAAACAAAACAAAACAAAACAAACAAAAAACACGTTGCTCTTGTTTTCGACTGTTTTCAACATTTTATACTGCTTTTGTAGTTCTTCATTAAATTTACATTTTCTTTTTGGTATTTTTACTCCAAAAATTCAAATTTAAAGTTTTAGTACATTGAATATTTAATATTTTTAAAGTTTTCATGTACTTTAAGAAAGTATCAAAATATCGAACATAACTGTGATTTTGAAATTCGAAAAAAAGGCGAAAGCTTATATTTGTCCATATATCTTATTGTTACTTGTTTGTACGTAATCCAAATAGTTCTAATAAAAGAGAAACGAAAAGATTATTTAAAATAATGCACTAAAATTGCAAAAAAAATATTAGTACTCCTCGTAAAAAACATAACTTGAAAATGGTTATTAGTTATTACTTACAAATTTCAATGTAAATTCAGAAATCAGAAGTCAAAGAGAAAATTAGGACAAGGAGAAATAATGATCTCCGTTCAATTAATAGTAATTACTACTTCAAAATATTAAGACAATTACTAACAAAAGTAAAACATTCTTAGCTGATATAGCTGATACAGTAAACAAACACTAAACAATAACCTCGGGATGCACTACAACGACCGTCCTCTCTGGCGACTTCAAACAATGGGACAAAATTGTTTAAAATATTTCCCTAGAAACACAAATATCCCGAAATTGCAAGCACTCAACAGTGCATATAAGAAATGGACCAAGAAATGGATAACTCTCAAACTGTTCGTGAGCACATCGCTCCGACAGTATAGTTTTTGCGGATATTCACTTCCTAGAAAGGTTGTTTAGGAGAAACAATTTTTTTACGCCGCTTCTCTCAATGTGCCCTAGAAATTAATTAATTATGGAATGAAACTATACATTACCTTCTTTTCTTGTCCGGTATTAAGTTATTTTATGATTTAGTTAAAAAAGAGGAGATTTCGGGGAAAATCGGAAAAAGATACCGGACCCGGACATGAACCCTAAAAAAGAGGACTTGTCAGGTTAAAACAGGACGTCTGGTAACCCTAAATATGGTGCTCCAGAGATTGGGATATCATATTGGGATACTAATTGATATTGCGCATACAATTAATCTAAAACTCCTATTCCCTAAGACATTTTTAATTTAAATGTAAACAATAGTTTAACCATGAGCAAATTGAATAAATGTATTGTTTTTCAACCACCCTGTAAGTTTATCCAAATTCTGACTGTAACTATGGACTTTTTGGAGCACCAGAAACTATTAAGAATAATTGAAATATCACGAAATTTTCTTTCAGATAATATTTTTGTTGTTATGAATAGTGTTTCTGCTCTTCAGCGGTTTTCATAGTTTTGGTAACACCCGGTACATGCAAGCAGAGCATTACAATTTAATATTTGCATTTTACGTTTAAGACAATCCAGACAATTTCATGCAGAATAAAATTTTCTGAGAAATTGATTATAAATAAAAGTATCAACAAATTGTTTGATAGAGTTAATGTTTAAGCAGGTTTTCGCAAACCAGTGATCAATTTTGAGCAGTTTGTCTGTTTCGGCTGACAAATAAAATTAGAATTGAAAGAAAATCTGTGTATAAAGTCGCCAAACAACTATTGCCACTAATATAGATACTTTTTCTATATTTTAATACGATCGGACAATATGTTTTCCAAAATGATTAATTTTTAATCAAATAGATAGCCTATATTAGCGAATCAAAACGTAAGAGCTGGAAAAGGGTATTACTGTACTGAGAATAAATTTACAATTACAATTTAAAATTAACGTGCAATTTTTGGTACCCCATACGGTACGATACGATAACTTTAACGAAATATACCAATCTTATCTACCATCTTGAATGAGCAACATAACTTTTAACATCTTTTTGTTATGGTTCTGCTCCCATCTAAGTTTAAAGAACTGAATATGCAGGCTGAAGATTTAAAACAAACCCGATTAGTTTGTATGACGGTGTATTTGGTTTGCTAAGTTCTAAATTCACTCTGATATCATCCCTTCAAATAGTTTACTTAAAACTACCAAAAACCATATAAACTAAATAAATATGCATATTTATTACATACATATAACTTACATACATTATGTTCCTTTTTATTTATTTTTTTATTGTTAACAAGTTTAGATTTTTTTAAGATAAAGTTTACCAAAAAGCTTATCATAAAAAGTAAACATTTTTGTAGATAGTCTTAGAATATAATGTTTAATATATAAATACGCTCGAATTTGCTCGAATTTTTATATAAATACGAATAAAAGTTCGAGCAAATATCCGGGTTCCGATGTATAAAGCTTATTTATTGCACTCCACATAGTAACCCCAAAAATTCAGCCATTTTTTTCAGATACATACGTCAAAATGATTGCTCCAATTGTAATAGGTTCGGATGCCGCTAGGGGATTCGGATGTTGGTGATTACTCAATCGCAGTAATTATAAAGTGACGAATGCAATCCATTTATTTCAAAATATGGTGTGAATGAAATTGCAGTTGCAGTTTTGGCTGTGTAACTTATACTGTGTAAATATCATATGTGTATACATAATGCTACACAGAAAAATATTTAGTGCAGGTGCAAGTTATTTTGCATTTTTTACATATATAATTTTATACTGAGTAGGTACGAATTTAAATTTTTGCCTCGAGCTAAAACATCATCCTGACTACTAGTAGAAATAATAGTATAAATTACATTTTGACGGTATCTAGTAATGAAATTGGATGTTTCTGGATTTCATATTATATTATGGAAAATTATTTTAGAATCTGGTAGGTATTTACCAATATGTTATCAAACTTTTACTCGCCCGTTTTGATAATTTTACGTTATGGTCTACTGTTGCTCCACATAATAAAGTTGCTACGTTACCTATACGCGTTAAGGGACACCTTGTCAAATAAAAAATATTCGTGTTTTCAATTATAGGTTTTTCCACGATCCACTACGGTCTGCTCACGCGCATCGGCCCCGCCTATAAGTGACGTCAGTGCGAGAAGGAAGCAGAAGTAGCGTTAATATGGCGTTAGTTTCTTGGCTGCTTGAGTAACCAATTGTTGCTGTCACGGTTGTAATGACATTTATGCGCTGACGTCATTGCGAGAAGTAGCGTTCGTTGCCATGGTATCTATTATGTTGTTGTGACGTTCAAGCTTATTTGACAATTAAAGCGTTGGCATGGTTGTCAACTTGTTAACCTAAATCACCTACGAAAGTCGAAAATTTACGGATGTATTTGGTTGCCAAGGTGTCCGTGTCAACATCCTTCTCGCAGTGACGTCATGAGCAGAAATAAACGTATTTGAGACAAGAAGTGATATACGCACAGACCGGTGCGCTTTTCGATAAGTAGTACTATGGAAATTTCATTCCAATAGTCTTAAAAACGCCGTTAGAAGTTGCAATGATGTATAGAAAAGTAACGGGTTTCAGTAGACGGCTTGCATCTCCGTCATTGTTAATATTTATTAATATTGCTAATATTTGTTGTTGAACGTTTCAAGAAATATATCTGATTAGTTGGACATTAAGAATTAAGATCTTTTATGTCCTAAATGATCATTTTACATCTTAAATACTGGGACGAAAACAGCTTCTTATACGGCCTAGTAGCAATAACGATTGCCATGGTTATATGTTAAAAATATGAAATATTTGTCATTAAAATTTTAACTTTTAAATCGTCAATATCAATTATTGGCGATTAAGGTTATAAGTTTGACAATTAATTGTCTGTACTGTCACTCAACTCCGAATTGTTTGTATTGTTATTCAACTCCGTAGATACGCATGTCACTTGATAACGTCAAAATATTTAGTAATATTATTCAAACGATGTCCCTCGGGCTTTAATTGATGTTTACACCTTCGGCCGACTTAAAACTGTCTTTTTAAACTGTCACCCTCGGGGCATAAACGTCCGTCTAATGCCCTTGGTACATAAATAACTATTTTATAAACAATTATCTTTTATGAAGATACTTAAACGCGCATATTATGAATTCATGTCCTCAATGTCAATATCTCAGAGACTTCTGGACAGATCTTGCTGAATGTTTGAATAGTTGTTGTCAATATTTTTATCTAAAGTTTGTCATAGCATTTTTTCGATACGTCGCTTTGTAAATAAAAACTATTTATTTCTAGGTAGAAAACAGATTTTTCAGTTCAAATTCCTGCTATTTTGCGAAAATTTTTTTTTCGTATATCGGCCGTGAAAAGTTTTAGTTTATAGTAAAGAGCATAGGTACTCCCGTTTTTTTTTTTTGTTTATAAAGCTGGACGAATGAAATTTGGGATGAAAGTGTTCAGACAGAAAATGCCATTGTTTGGGATACTCTTGAGGTTAATATGACTCCCAATTTTCCGGAAATGACGTCATCTTTGAAATTTCAAATGGTACCCTATATTATTTGTGTGTATTTTCAATCAGGATGACATTCTGAACACAAAACATATCGATCGTCAATTTTTATCACCAAGGCAACGCAAAAATAACATTTTTGTGTATTAATCTAGGTGGCTATGAATTGGTGAAAATAGTCGAAAATTGTCAAATAAACACTAACTAAATCGATTTTGGGCCGACATTGTATTACGGGCGTCCTCTAGCGTGATTTAATTGGTTTTTGGCCAGTGAGTCACTTTTTTAACTTTTTCCTAAGGGCCACACCGTGATTAGTCGATAGAAAACATCATTCCGATTACATTGATACCAAATACTTGTTATTTTGTCGAAATTCTTAGCGTACAAATGTTGTTAGAAGAAAGGAAATCGAAAAAAAAATTGAAATTGACCCAATCATCAAAGTCAGCGTACAAGTCAAAGTCACTGGACTACTCGAAAGAAGGACCCTGATTATTCGAGGAAAAACATTTTTCCGACACAATGATACCAAATGCTTGATATTTTGCTGATAATCGTATCGTGAAAAAGACGTTTAAGGGTACTTCCCATGTACTTCCTTTGAGTAGTCCATTGAGTGACTTTGACTTGTACGCTGACCTTGATCAATATTTTTTTCGATTTCCTTTCTTCTAACAACATTTGTACGCTAAGAATTCCAACAAAATATCAAGTATTTTGTATCATTGTAATCGGAAAGATGTTTTCTATCGAATAATCAGGGTGTGGCCATTGGGTATCCATGAAAAAAATAACTGACTGGCCAAAAACCAATTAAATCACGCTAGAGGGCGCCAGTAATGCAATGTCGGCCAAAATCGACATGAAACTGGTCGGATTAGTGAACTCTCTTCGCTGTGCATGCTGTGTTGAGAGAAGAGGTTAATTGTTTCGGAACGACCACTGTGCACTCTCATATGCCTGCTAACATAGTTACGTTGTGCACAAACATAGTCACAAACATAGATTGCTTGTCTCGCCGCCATTTTTAAATATTTTTAGCTGAAATTTTCAGGAAATATAGTTCATTAGTTAGGCATCAACACGAGCATTATCATTTTTCAATAAACAATTACTTTCCCATACATATATTTTTTTGAATTTTGGC